>BOPN01000114.1:438917-453917 GCA_017312705.2 Penaeus japonicus
CCTCCCTCCTTCCCCGCCTCCTCCCTTCCCCGCCTCCTCCTTCCCCGCCTCCCTTCCCCCTCCTTCCCCCCCTCCTTCCCCTCCTCCTTCCCCGCCTCCTCCTCCTTCCCCGCCTCCTCCTCCTTCCCCTTACCTCCTCCCCTTCCCCGCCTCCTCCTTCCCCGCCTCCTCCTTCCCCGCCTCCTCCTTCCCCGCCTCCTCCTTCCCCGCCTCCTCCTTCCCCGCCTCCTCCTTCCCCCGCCTCCTCCCTTCCCCTCCCTTCCCCCTCCTTCCCCTCCCTTCCCCCTCCTTCCCCGCCTCCTCCTTCCCCGCCTCCTTCCCCTCCTTCCCCCCTCCTTCCCCTCCTCCTTCCCCGCCTCCCTCCTTCCCCCGCCTCCTCCTTCCCCGCCTCCTTCCCCTCCTTCCCCCCTCCTTCCCCTCCTCCTTCCCCGCCTCCTCCCTTCCCCCGCCTCCCTCCCCCTTCCCCCTTTCCTCCTTCCCCCGCCTCCTCCTCCTTCCCCGCCTCCTCCTTCCCCGCCTCCTCCTTCCCCGCCTCCTCCTTCCCCGCCTCCTCCTTCCCCGCCTCCTCCTTCCCCGCCTCCTCCTCCTTCCCCGCCTCCCTCCCTTCCCCGCCTCCCTCCCCTTCCCCGCCTCCTTCCCCTCCTTCCCCCTCCTTCCCTCTCCTTCCCCCTCCTTCCCCGCCTCACTCCTTCCCCCTCTCCTTCCCCTCCCTTCCCCCTCCTTCCCCCTCCTCCTTCCCCCGCCTCCTCCTTCCCCTCCTCCTTCCCGCCTCCCTTCCTCCCTTCCCCCTCCCTTCCCCTCCTCCTTCCCCGCCTCCTCTCCTTCCCCGCCTCCTCCTTCCCCGCCTCCCTTCCCCCTCCTTCCCCCCTCCTTCCCCTCCTCCTTCCCCGCCTCCTCCTTCCCCGCCTCCTTCCCCCGCCTCCCTCCCTTCCCCCGCCTCCTCCCTTCCCCGCCCTCCCTCCTCCTTCCCCGCCTCCCTCCCTTCCCCGCCTCCTCCTTCCCCGCCTCCCCTCCCTTCCCCGCCTCCTCCTTCCCCGCCTCCTTCCCTTCCCCGCCTCCTCCTTCCCCGCCTCCTCCTTCCCCGCCTCCTCCTTCCCCGCCTCCTCCTTCCCCGCCTCCTCCTCCTTCCCCGCCTCCTCCTTCCCCGCCTCCTCCTTCCCCGCCTCCTCCTTCCCCGCCTCCTTCCCTTCCCCCGCCTCCTTCCCCTCCTTCCCCCTCCTTCCCCTCTTCCCTCCCCTTCCCCCGCCTCCTCCTTCCCCGCCTCCTCCTTCCCCGCCTCCTTCCCCCTCCCTTCCCCCTCCCTTCCCCTCCTCCTTCCCCGCCTCCTCCTTCCCCGCCTCCTCCTTCCCCGCCTCCTCCTTCCCCGCCTCCTCCTTCCCCGCCTCCTCCTTCCCCGCCTCCTCCTCCTTCCCCGCCTCCTCCTTCCCCGCCTCCTCCTTCCCCGCCTCCTCCTTCCCCGCCTCCTCCTTCCCCGCCTCCTTCCCTTCCCCGCCTCCTCCTTCCCCGCCTCCTCCTTCCCCGCCTCCTTCCCCTCCTTCCCCCCTCCTTCCCCTCCTCGCCCCCGCCTCCTCCTTCCCCCGCCTCTCCTCCTTCCCCGCCTCCTTCCCTCCCTTCCCCCTCCCTTCCCCTCCTCCCTTCCCCCTCCCTTCCCCGCCTCCTCCTTCCCCGCCTCCTCCTTCCCCGCCTCCTCCTTCCCCGCCTCCTCCTTCCCCGCCTCCTTCCCTTCCCCCGCCTCCTCCCTTCCCCGCCTCCTCCTTCCCCTCCTCCTTCCCCGCCTCCTCCCTTCCCCGCCCTCCTCCTTCCCCGCCTCCCTTCCCCTCCTTCCCCCTCCCTTCCCTCCTCCTTCCCCGCCTCCTCCTTCCCCGCCTCCTCCTTCCCCCCCCCCCCTCCTTCCCCTCCTTCCCCCTCCCTTCCCCTCCCTCCTTCCCCGCCTCCTCCTTCCCCGCCTCCTCCTCCTTCCCCGCCTCCTCCTTCCCCGCCCTCCCTCCTTCCCGCCTCCTCCTTCCCCCCACCTCCTCCTTCCCCGCCTCCTCCCTTCCCCCGCCTCCCTCCTTCCCCGCCTCCTCCTTCCCCCTCTTCCTCCTCCTTCCCCCTCCTTCCCCCTCCTTCCCCCTCCTTCCCCGCCTCCTCCTTCCCCGCCTCCTCCTTCCCCGCCTCCTTCCCCTCCTTCCCCCCTCCTTCCCCTCCCCTCCTTCCCCGCCTCTCTCCTTCCCCGCCTCCTCCTTCCCCCGCCTCTCCTTCCCCTCCTTCCCCCCTCCTTCCCCTCCTCCTTCCCCGCCTCCTCCTTCCCCGCCTCCTCCTTCCCCGCCTCCTCCTTCCCCCCCTCCTCCTTCCCCTCCTCCTCCTCCTTCCCCGCCTCCTCCTCCTCCTTCCCCGCCTCCTCCTCCTTCCCCGCCTCCTCCTCCCCCGCCTCCTCCTTCCCCGCCTCCCTCCCTTCCCACCTCCTCCTTCCCCCGCCTCCCTCCTTCCCCGCCTCCCTTCCCTCCTTCCCCCCCTCCTTCCCCTCCTCCTTCCCCGCCTCCTCCTTCCCCGCCTCCTCCTTCCCCGCCTCCTTCCCTTCCCCTCCTCCCCCTCCCCCTCCTCCTTCTCCTCCCCCTCCTCCTTCCCCGCCTCCTCCTTCCCCGCCTCCTTCCCCTCCTTCCCCCCTCCTTCCCCTCCTCCTTCCCCGCCTCCTCCCTTCCCCGCCTCCTCCCCTTCCCCCGCCTCCTCCTCCTTCCCCGCCTCCTCCTTCCCCGCCTCCTCCTTCCCCGCCTCCTCCTTCCCCGCCTCCTCCTTCCCCGCCTCCTCCCCTTCCCCTCCCTCCTTCCCCGCCTCCTCCTTCCCCCGCCTCCTCCTTCCCCGCCCTCCTTCCCCCTCCTTCCCCTCCTCCTTCCCCTCCTCCTTCCCCCTCCTCCTTCCCCGCCTCCTCCTTCCCCGCCTCCTCCTCCTTCCCGCCCTCCTCCCTTCCCGCCTCCTCCTTCCCCGCCTCCTCCTTCCCCGCCTCCTCCTTCCCCGCCTCCTCCTTCCCCGCCTCCTCCTTCCCCGCCTCCTCCTTCCCCGCCTCCTCCTCCTTCCCCCGCCTCCTTCCCCTCCCCTTCCCCCCTCCTTCCCCCTCCTCCTTCCCCGCCTCCTCCTTCCCCGCCTCCTCCTTCCCCCGCTCCTTCCCCCTCCTTAACCTCCTCCTTCCCCGCCTCCTCCTCCTTCCCCGCCTCCCTCCTTCCCGCCTCCCTCCTTCCCCGCCTCCTCCTCCTTCCCCGCCTCCTCCTTCCCCGCCTCCTCCTTCCCCGCCTCCTCCTTCCCCGCCTCCTCCTTCCCCGCCTCCTCCTTCCCCGCCTCCTCCTTCCCCCGCCCCTCCTCCTTCCCCCGCCTCCTTCCCCTCCTTCCCCCTCCTCCTTCCCCTCCTCCTTCCCCTCCTCCTTCCCCGCCTCCCTCCTTCCCCCGCCTCCCTTCCCCCCCCTTAACCTCCTCCTTCCCCGCCTCCTCCTTCCCCGCCTCCTCCTTCCCCCGCCTCCTCCCCTTCCCCGCCTCCTTCCCCTCCTTCCCCCTCCCCTTCCCCTCCTCCCTTCCCCGCCTCCTCCTCCTTCCCCTCCTCCTCCTCCTTCCCCGCCTCCTCCTTCCCCGCCTCCTCCTTCCCCGCCTCCTCCTTCCCCGCCTCCTCCTTCCCCGCCTCCTCCTTCCCCACCTCCTCCTTCCCCTCATCCTCCTGCCCTTCCCCTCCTCCTTCCCCGCCTCCTCCTTCCCCGCCTCCTCCTTCCCCGCCTCCTCCTTCCCCGCCTCCTCCTTCCCCGCCTCCTCCTTCCCCGCCTCCTCCTTCCCCGCCTCCTTCCCTTCCCCGCCTCCTCCTTCCCCGCCTCCTCCTTCCCCGCCTCCTCCTTCCCCGCCTCCTCCTTCCCCGCCTCCTTCCCCTCCTTCCCCGCCTCCTCCTTCCCCGCCTCCTCCTTCCCCGCCTCCTCCTCCTTCCCCGCCTCCTCCTTCCCCGCCTCCTCCTTCCCCGCCTCCTCCTTCCCCGCCTCCTTCCCCTCCTTCCCCCCTCCTTCCCCTCCCTTCCCCCTCCTTCCCCTCCCTCCGCCTTCCCCCGCCTCCTCTTCCCGCCCCTCCCTCCTTCCCCGCCTCCTTCCCCTCCTTCCCCCTCCCTTCCCCTCCTCCTTCCCCGCCTCCCTCCTTCCCCGCCTCCCTCCTTCCCCCGCCTCTCCCTCCTTCCCCCTGCCTCCCTCCTTCCCCGCCTCCTCCTTCCCCGCCTCCTTCCCTTCCCCGCCTCCCTCCCCTTCCCCCGCCTCCTTCCCCTCCTCCTTCCCCCTGCCCTCCTCCCCTTCCCCCGCCTCCTCCTTCCCCGCCTCCTTCCCCTCCCTTCCCCCTCCTTCCTCCCCTCCTTCCCCCGCCTCCTCCTTCCCCGCCTCCTCCTTCCCCGCCTCCTTCCCCTCCTTCCCCCCTCCTTCCCCTCCTCCTTCCCCGCCTCCTCCTCCTTCCCCGCCTCCTCCTTCCCCGCCTCCTCCTTCCCCGCCTCCTCCTTCCCCGCCCCCTCCCTTCCCTTCCCCGCCTCCCTCCTTCCCCGCCTCCTCCTTCCCCGCCTCCTCCTTCCCCGCCTCCTCCTTCCCCGCCTCCTCCTTCCCCGCCTCCTTCCCCCGCCTCCCTCCTTCCCCGCCTCCTCCTTCCCCTCCTTCCCCCTCCCTTCCCCCTCCTCCTTCCCCGCCTCCTCCTTCCCCGCCTCCTCCTTCCCCGCCTCCTTCCCCCTCCTTCCCCCCTCCCTTCCCCTCCCTCCTTCCCCTCCTCCTTCCCCGCCTCCTCCTTCCCCGCCTCCTTCCCCTCCTTCCCCCCTCCTTCCCCTCCTCCTTCCCCGCCTCCTCCTTCCCCGCCTCCTCCTTCCCCGCCTCCTCCTTCCCCGCCTCCTCCTTCCCCGCCTCCTCCTTCCTCCCTCCTTCCCCGCCTCCTCCTCCCTCCCCGCCCTCCTCCTCCTTCCCCGCCTCCTCCTTCCCCGCCTCCTCCTTCCCGCACTCCTCCCTTCCCCTCCTCCTCCTTCCCCTCCTCCTCCTCCTCCTTCCCCTCCTTCCCCTTCCCCTCCTCCTTCCCCGCCTCCTCCTTCCCCGCCTCCTCCTTCCCCGCCTCACCCTCCCTTCCCCCTCCTTCCCCTCCCCTCCCCTTCCCCGCCTCCTCCCTTCCCCGCCTCCCTCCTTCCCCGCCTCCTTCCCCTCCCCTTCCCCCCTCTCCCTTCCCCTCCCTCCTTCCCCGCCTCCTCCTTCCCCGCCTCCTCCTTCCCCGCCTCCTCCTTCCCCGCCTCCTCCTTCCCCGCCTCCTCCTTCCCCGCCTCCTTCCCTTCCCGCCTCCCTCCTTCCCCGCCTCCTCCTTCCCCTCCTCCCTTCCCACCCTCCCTCCTTCCCCCGCCTCCTCCTTCCCCGCCTCCTTCCCCTCCTTCCCCCCTCCTTCCCCTCCTCCTTCCCCGCCTCCTCCTTCCCCGCCTCCTCCTTCCCCGCCTCCTCCTTCCCCGCCTCCTCCTTCCCCGCCTCCTCCTTCCCCGCCTCCTTCCCTTCCCCCGCCTCCCTCCCCTTCCCCACCCCTCCTCCTTCCCCGCCTCCTCCCTTCCCCGCCCGCCTCCTCCTTCCCCTGCCCTCCTCCTTCCCCCGCCTCCTTCCCCTCCCTTCCCCCTCCTTCCCCTCCTCCTTCCCCGCCTCCCTCCTTCCCCACCCTCCCTCCCCTTCCCCGCCTCCTTCCCCCCTCCCTTAACCTCCTCCTTCCCCGCCTCCTTCCCTTCCCCGCCTCCTCCTTCCCCGCCTCCTCCTTCCCCCCGCCTGCCTCCTCCTTCCCCGCCTCTCCCTCCTTCCCCCGCCTCCCTCCCTTCCCCGCCTCCTTCCCTTCCCCGCCTCCTCCTTCCCCGCCTCCTCCTCCTTCCCCGCCTCCTCCTTCCCCGCCTCCCTCCCCTTCCCCGCCTCCTTCCCCTCCTTCCCCCCTCCTTCCCCTCCTCCTTCCCCGCCTCCTCCTTCCCCGCCTCCTCCTTCCCCGCCTCCTTCCCCCCCTCCTTAACCTCCTCCTTCCCCCGCCTCCTCCCTTCCCCGCCTCCCTCCTTCCCCCGCCTCCTCCTTCCCGCCTCCTTCTCTTCCCCCTCCTTCCCCTCCTCCCCTTCCCCGCCTCCTCCTCCTTCCCCCGCCTCCCTCCTTCCCCGCCTCCTCCTTCCCCGCCTCCTCCTTCCCCGCCTCCTCCTTCCCCGCCTCCTCCTTCCCCGCCTCCTCCCTTCCCCACCTCCCCTCCTTCCCCTCATCCTCCTACCCTTCCCCTCCCTCCTTCCCCGCCTCCTCCTTCCCCGCCTCCTCCTTCCCCGCCTCCTCCTTCCCCGCCTCCTCCTTCCCCGCCTCCTCCTTCCCCGCCTCCTCCTTCCCCGCCTCCTCCTTCCCCGCCTCCTCCTTTCACCTCCTCCTTCCCCGCCTCCTCCTTCCTTCCCCCGCCTCCTCCCTTCCCCGCCTCCTCCTTCCCCGCCTCCTCCTTCCCCGCCTCCTCCTCCTTCCCCACACTCCCTCCCTTCCCCTCATCACTGCCCTTCCCCTCCCTCCTTCCCCGCCCTCCTCCTTCCCCGCCTCCTCCTTCCCCGCCTCCTTCCCTTCCCCGCCTCCTCCTTCCCCGCCTCCTCCTTCCCCGCCTCCTTCCCCTTCCCCGCCTCCTCTCCCTTCCCCCGCCTCCTCCTTCCCCGCCTCCTCCCTTCCCCGCCTCCTCCTTCCCCGCCTCCCCTTCCCCCGCCTCCCTCCTTCCCCCGCCTCCTTCCCTTCCCCGCCTCCTCCTTCCCCGCCTCCTCCTTCCCCGCCTCCTCCTTCCCCGCCTCCTCCTTCCCCGCCTCCTCCTTCCCCGCCTCCTCCTTCCCCGCCTCCTCCCTTCCCCCGCCTCCTTCCCCCCCTCCTTAACCTCCTCCTTCCCCGCCTCCTTCCCCTCCTTCCCCCCTCCTTCCCCTCCTCCTTCCCCGCCCCTCCCTCCTCCTTCCCCACCTCCCTCCTTCCCTCCTCCTTCCCCCGCCTCCTCCTTCCCGCCTCCTTCCCCCCCTCCCTTAACCTCCTCCTTCCCCGCCCTCCCTTCCCTCCCTTCCCCCTCCTTCCCCTCCTTCCCCGCCTCCTCCCTCCTTCCCCGCCTCCTCCTTCCCCGCCTCCTCCTTCCCCGCCTCCTCCTCCTTCCCCCGCCTCCTCCCCTTCCCCGCCCTCCTCCTTCCCCGCCTCCTCCTTCCCCGCCCTCCCTTCCCCTCCCTTCCCCCTCCTTCCCCCTCCTCCTTCCCCGCCTCCTCCTTCCCCGCCTCCTCCTTCCCCGCCTCCTTCCCCTCCTTCCCCCTCCCTTCCCCCTCCTCCTTCCCCCGCCTCCCTCCCTTCCCCGCCTCCTCCTTCCCCCGCCTCCTCCTTCCCCCCCTCCTCCGCCCCCTCCCCTCCCTCCCTCCTTCCCCGCCTCCTCCCTTCCCCGCCCCTCCCTCCTTCCCCGCCTCCCTTCCCCTCCCTTCCCCCCCCTCCTTCCCCTCCTCCTTCCCCCGCCTCCCTCCTTCCCGCCTCCTCCTTCCCCGCCTCCTTCCCCCCCTCCCCTTAACCTCCCTCCTTCCCCGCCTCCTCCTTCCCCGCCTCCTCCTTCCCCCGCCCCTCCTTCCCCCGCCTCCTCCTTCCCCGCCTCCTTCCCCTCCTTCCCCCCTCCTTCCCCTCCTCCTTCCCCGCCTCCTCCCTTCCCCGCCTCCTCGCCCCGCCTCCTCCTTCCCCGCCTCCTTCCCTTCCCCGCCTCCTCCTTCCCCGCCTCCTCCTTCCCCGCCTCCTTCCCCCCTCCTTAACCCCTCACTCCTTCCCCGCCTCCCTCCTTCCCCCGCCTCCTCCTTCCCCGCCTCCCTTCCCCTCCTTCCCCCCTCCTTCCCCTCCTCCTTCCCCGCCTCCTCCTTCCCCGCCTCCTCCTTCCCCGCCTCCTCCTTCCCCGCCTCCTCCTTCCCCGCCTCCTCCTTCCCCGCCTCCTCCTTCCCCGCCTCCTCCTTCCCCGCCTCCTTCCCCTCCTCCTTCCCGCCTCCTCCTTCCCCGCCTCACTCCTTCCCCGCCTCCCCCCCCCCCCCTCCTTAACCTCCTCCTTCCCCGCCTCCTCCTTCCCCGCCTCCTCCTTCCCCGCCTCCTTCCCCTCCTTCCCCCCTCCTTCCCCTCCTCCTTCCCCTCCTCCTCCTCCTTCCCCGCCTCCTCCTCCTCCTTCCCCGCCTCCTCCTCCTTCCCCGCCTCCTCCTTCCCCGCCTCCTCCTTCCCCGCCTCCTCCTTCCCCGCCTCCTCCTTCCCCGCCTCCTCCTTCCCCGCCTCCTCCTTCCCCACCTCCTCCTTCCCCTCATCCTCCTGCCCTTCCCCTCCTCCTTCCCCGCCTCCTCCTTCCCCGCCTCCTCCTCCTTCCCCGCCTCCTCCTTCCCCGCCTCCTCCTTCCCCGCCTCCTCCTCCTTCCCCGCCTCCTCCTTCCCCGCCTCCTCCTTCCCCGCCTCCTTCCCCTCCTTCCCCCTCCCTTCCCTCCTCCTTCCCCGCCTCCTCCTTCCCCGCCTCCTTCCCCCCCTCCTTAACCTCCTCCTTCCCCGCCTCCCTTCCCCTCCTTCCCCCTCCTTCCCCCTCCTCCTTCCCCACTCCTCCTCCTTCCCCGCCTCCCTCCTTCCCCGCCTCCTTCCCCCCTCCTTAACCTCCCTCCTTCCCCGCCTCCTTCCCTTCCCCGCCTCCTCCTTCCCCGCCTCCTTCCCTTCCCCGCCTCCTCCTTCCCCGCCTCCTCCTTCCCCGCCTCCTCCTTCCCCGCCTCCTCCTTCCCCCCTCCCTTCCCCTCCTCCTTCCCCGCCTCCTCCTTCCCCGCCTCCTTCCCTTCCCCGCCTCCTCCCTTCCCCGCCTCCCTCCTTCCCCGCCTCCCTCCTTCCCCGCCTCCCTCCTTCCCCCGCCTCCTCCTTCCCCGCCTCCTCCTTCCCCGCCTCCTCCTTCCCCGCCTCCTTCCCCCCCTCCTTAACCTCCTCCTTCCCCGCCTCCTTCCCCTCCTTCCCCCTCCCTTCCCCCTCCTCCTTCCCCGCCTCCCTCCCTCCTTCCCCGCCCCTCCTCCCTTCCCCGCCTCCTCCTCCCCCGCCTCCTCCTTCCCCGCCTCCTCCTTCCCCGCCTCCTTCCCCCTCCTTCCCCCTCCCTTCCCCTCCTCCTTCCCTCCTCCTCCTCCTTCCCCGCCTCTCCCCTCCTTCCCCCGCCTCCTCCTCCTTCCCCGCCTCCTCCCTTCCCCCTTACCTCCTCACTTCCCCACCTCCTCCTTCCCCGCCTCCTCCTCCCCCGCCTCCTCCTTCCCCGCCTCCTCCTTCCCCGCCTCCTCCTTCCCCGCCTCCTCCTCCTTCCCCGCCTCCCTTCCCCCCTCCGCCTAACCTCCCTCCTTCCCCGCCTCCTCCTTCCCCGCCTCCTCCTTCCCCGCCTCCTCCTTCCCCGCCTCCTTCCCTTCCCCGCCTCCTCCTTCCCCGCCTCCTCCTTCCCCGCCTCCTCCTTCCCCGCCTCCTTCCCCTCCTTCCCCTCCCCCCCCCTCCTCCTTCCCCCGCCTCCTCCTTCCCCGCCTCCCTCCTTCCCCCGCCTCCCTTCCCCTCCTCCCTTCCCCCTCCCTTCCCCTCCTCCCTTCCCCGCCTCCTCCTTCCCCGCCCCTCCTCCCTTCCCCGCCTCCTCCCCTCCTTCCCCGCCTCCTCCTTCCCCGCCTCCTCCTTCCCCGCCTCCTTCCCCCCCTCCTTAACCTCCTCCTTCCCCGCCTCCTCCTCCTTCCCCGCCTCCTCCTTCCCCCGCCTCTCCTTCCCCCGCCTCCTCCTCCTTCCCCGCCTCCTCCTTCCCCGCCTCCTCCTTCCCCGCCTCCTCCTTCCCCGCCTCCTCCTTCCCCTCACATCCTCCCCTGCCCTTCCCCTCCTCCCTTCCCCCGCCTCTCCTCCTTCCCCGCCTCCTCCTTCCCCGCCTCCTTCCCTTCCCCGCCTCCTCCTTAACCTCCTCCCTTCCCCGCCTCCTTCCCCTCCTTCCCCCCTCCTTCCCCCTCCTCCCTTCCCCCCCCTCTCCTCACCTCCCTTCCCCGCCTCCTCCTTCCCCGCCTCCTCCTTCCCCGCCTCCTTCCCCCCTCACCCCGCACCTCACTCCTTCCCCGCCTCCCTCCTTCCCCACCTGCCTCCTTCCCCGTCCTCCTCCTTCCCTTCCCCTCCTCCTTCCCCGTCTCCTCCTTCCCCGCCTCCTCCTTCCCCGCCTCCTTCCCTTCCCCACCTCCTCCTTCCCCTCATCCTCCTGCCCTTCCCCTCCTCCTTCCCCGCCTCCTCCTTCCCTTCCCCGCCTCCTTCCCTTCCCCTCCTCCTCCTTCCCCGCCTCCACCTCCTTCCCCTCCTCCTTCCCCACCTCCTTCCCCACCACCTTCCCCGCCTTCCCCTCCTCCCCCTCCTCCTCCTTCCCTTCCCCACCTCCTTCCTGTCCGCCTTGTCCTCATGGTTTCATCCCGTGTCTCTCGTATCGTCTGGCGTTGCCGCGTCTCGTATTGATCAGATTGATGATTCACGGGGCGGCTGAGTCGAGGTCGTGGCCAGGGACGTCGGCGACCGGAGACTCACACTCCGTCGGGAACTCGAGCGCACCTTTTACGAGGCTCTCTGGGTTCTGTGGTCCGTCTTCCTTGCTGGGGGTTGCGGTGGTTGTTGTCCATTTTATTGCTTTTTTGGTTGTTGTTATTGTTGTCGGTATTGTTATTCGTATCTTTGTTGTTGTTCGTTTGTTATTGTTGGTGTTTTTTGTTATTATTATTATCATTATTACTTGTATCATCATAATCACTATTATTGTTAGTGTTATAATCGTTATTACTATTATTATTATCGTCATTATTATTTTTATATTATTATTATTATTTTTATTATTATTATTATAATTATCATATCATCATTATTATTACCATCATCATCATCATCATTATGATTGTTATTGGTGGTGGTGACATTATTGTTATTATTATCGTCATCACTACTGTTCTCAGCACTTTTTTATCACTTTAAATAGTATCACTATTTTCATCATCCATGCGAGTATTATTGCTATCACAATTACTACCATTGTCTTTACTGTTATTCTCATTATATCATCATCTTCGCCGTCATTATTGTTGTTGTTGTTGCTATTATCATTATAATCATTAGTATTATAATTTATATTATCGTTCTTATTATTACTATTGTTATTATCATTATCATTATTATCCTCATCATTACTTTTATCCTGATTATCACTATTATTATTGTTATTACTCTTCTTAATATCATCATTATTGTTTCTATTATTATCTTAATTGTTATAATTATTATGATTATTATCTTCATTATCATCTTTATTATTCTTTTATCACTCCCGTTACAATAAGTGTTGTTAGTATCATCATCATTATTACTACTATTACCATATTATCATCATCATTAGCATTATCATTATTGCCAACATTATAATTCTTATTATTCGTGTTAGCATTAGTCATTATCTATCTCATTATTAATTATCAATATCACCATTTTCATTATGATTGTTGCATTATTGCATTGCTATTGTTGCCATCGTTGTTGTTGTCTTGTTATCTTTATAATTGTTATAATAATCATTATCTTCGTTATTGCCATGTCTTTTATCATATTTAATTACTATTTTCTTTAATTACCAAAATACATGACCAAATAATGACTCAAATAAAATGGTCATTTTCTTGTTCTAGGTTACGCTTGTATATATATATATATTTTTACTTCATTTAATCTTCAGTTGTTCTAGAAGCTTCCGGTACCTTACTATCTTCACCTTTCGTCCATTTTCTTAAATCCTCTTTTCTCCCCCATGCCCTTTATTCTTCTGTTCTCCTGTTTCCTCTTCTCTTCTAATCCTGTGTTCCTCTGTAACTTTGTTCGCCTGTTCCCCTGTTCCTCTGTCACGTTGTTCATCTGTTCCTCTGTTCCTCTGTCACGTTGTTCATCTGTTCCTCTGTCACGTTGTTCATCTGTTCCTCTGTTCCTTTGTCACGTTGTTCATCTGTTCCTCTGTCCCTTTGTCACGTTGTTCATCTGTTCCTCTGTTCCTCTGTCACGTTGTTCATCTGTTCCTCTGTTCCTCTGTCACGTTGTTCATCTGTTCCTCTGTTCCTCTGTCACGTTGTTCATCTGTTCCTCTGTCACGTTGTTCATCTGTTCCTCTGTCACGTTGTTCATCTGTTCCTCTGTCACGTTGTTCATCTGTTCCTCTGTTCCTCTGTCACGTTGTTCATCTGTTCCTCTGTTCCAATGTCACGTTGTTCATCTGTTCCTCTGTTCCTCTGTCACGTTGTTCATCTGTTCCTCTGTTCCTCTGTCACGTTGTTCATCTGTTCCTCTGTCACGTTGTTCATCTGTTCCTCTGTTCCTCTGTCACGTTGTTCATCTGTTCCTCTGTCACGTTGTTCATCTGTTCCTCTGTCACGTTGTTCATCTGTTCCTCTGTCACGTTGTTCATCTGTTCCTCTGTCACGTTGTTCATCTGTTCCTCTGTCCCTGTGTCACGTTGTTCATCTGTTCCTCTGTTCCTCTGTCATGTTGTTCATCTGTTCCTCTGTCCCTTTGTCACGTTGTTCATCTGTTCCTCTGTCCCTTTGTCACGTTATTCCTCTGTTCCTCTGTTCCTCTGTCATGTTGTTCATCTGTTCCTCTGTTCCAATGTCACGTTGTTCATCTGTTCCTCTGTCCCTTTGTCACGTTGTTCATCTGTTCCTCTGTTCCTTTGTCACGTTGTTCATCTGTTCCTCTGTCACGTTGTTCATCTGTTCCTCTGTCCCTGTGTCACGTTGTTCATCTGTTCCTCTGTCCCTGTGTCACGTTGTTCATCTGTTCCTCTGTCCCTTTGTCACGTTGTTCATCTGTTCCTCTGTCCCTTTGTCACGTTGTTCATCTGTTCCTCTGTTCCTTTGTCACGTTGTTCATCTGTTCCTCTGTTCCTTTGTCACGTTGTTCATCTGTTCCTCTGTCACGTTGTTCATCTGTTCCTCTGTCCCTGTGTCACGTTGTTCATCTGTTCCTCTGTCCCTTTGTCACGTTGTTCATCTGTTCCTCTGTTCCTCTGTCACGTTGTTCATCTGTTCCTCTGTTCCTCTGTCACGTTTTTCATTTGTTCCTCTGTTCCTCTGTCACGTTGTTCCTCTGTTCCTCTGTCACGTTGTTCATCTGTTCCTCTGTCACGTTGTTCATCTGTTCCTCTGTCACGTTGTTCATCTGTTCCTCTGTTCCTCTGTCACGTTGTTCATCTGTTCCTCTGTTCCTCTGTCACGTTGTTCATCTGTTCCTCTGTCACGTTGTTCATCTGTTCCTCTGTCACGTTGTTCATCTGTTCCTCTGTCACGTTGTTCATCTGTTCCTCTGTCCCTTTGTCACGTTGTTCATCTGTTCCTCTGTCACGTTGTTCATCTGTTCCTCTGTCACGTTGTTCATCTGTTCCTCTGTCACGTTGTTCATCTGTTCCTCTGTCACGTTGTTCATCTGTTCCTCTGTCCCTGTGTCACGTTGTTCATCTGTTCCTCTGTTCCTCTGTCACGTTGTTCATCTGTTCCTCTGTTCCTCTGTCACGTTGTTCATCTGTTCCTCTGTTCCTCTGTCACGTTGTTCATCTGTTCCTCTGTTCCTCTGTCACGTTGTTCATCTGTTCCTCTGTTCCTCTGTCACGTTGTTCATCTGTTCCTCTGTCCCTGTGTCACGTTGTTCATCTGTTCCTCTGTTCCTCTGTCACGTTGTTCATCTGTTCCTCTGTCACGTTGTTCATCTGTTCATCTGTCACGTTGTTCATCTGTTCCTCTGTCACGTTGTTCATCTGTTCCTCTGTTCCTCTGTCACGTTGTTCATCTGTTCCTCTGTTCCTCTGTCACGTTGTTCATCTGTTCCTCTGTCACGTTGTTCATCTGTTCCTCTGTCACGTTGTTCATCTGTTCCTCTGTCCCTTTGTCACGTTGTTCATCTGTTCCTCTGTCCCTTTGTCACGTTGTTCATCTGTTCCTCTGTCCCTTTGTCACGTTGTTCATCTGTTCCTCTGTCCCTTTGTCACGTTGTTCATCTGTTCCTCTGTTCCTCTGTCACGTTGTTCATCTGTTCCTCTGTCACGTTGTTCATCTGTTCCTCTGTTCCTCTGTCACGTTGTTCATCTGTTCCTCTGTCCCTGTGTCACGTTGTTCATCTGTTCCTCTGTCCCTTTGTCACGTTGTTCATCTGTTCCTCTGTCCCTTTGTCACGTTGTTCATCTGTTCCTCTGTTCCTCTGTCACGTTGTTCATCTGTTCCTCTGTTCCTCTGTCACGTTGTTCATCTGTTCCTCTGTTCCTCTGTCACGTTGTTCATCTGTTCCTCTGTTCCTCTGTCACGTTATTCATCTGTTCCTCTGTTCCTCTGTCACGTTATTCATCTGTTCCTCTGTTCCTCTGTCACGTTGTTCATCTGTTCCTCTGTTCCTCTGTCACGTTGTTCATCTGTTCATCTGTTCCTCTGTTCCTCTGTCAGTTTGTTCATCTGTTCCTCTGTCCCTTTGTCACGTTGTTCATCTGTTCCTCTGTCCCTTTGTCACGTTGTTCATCTGTTCCTCTGTCACGTTGTTCATCTGTTCATCTGTTCCTCTGTTCCTCTGTCACTTTGTTCATCTGTTCCTCTGTCCCTTTGTCACGTTGTTCATCTGTTCCTCTGTCCCTTTGTCACGTTGTTCATCTGTTCCTCTGTTCCTCTGTCACGTTGTTCATCTGTCCCTTTGTCACGTTGTTCATCTGTTCCTCTGTTCCTTTGTCACGTTGTTCATCTGTTCCTCTGTCCCTTTGTCACGTTGTTCATCTGTTCCTCTGTTCCTCTGTCACGTTGTTCATCTGTTCCTCTGTTCCTCTGTCACGTTGTTCATCTGTTCCTCTGTTCCTCTGTCACGTTGTTCATCTGTTCCTCTGTCACGTTGTTCATCTGTTCCTCTGTCACGTTGTTCATCTGTTCCTCTGTCACGTTGTTCATCTGTTCCTCTGTCACGTTGTTCATCTGTTCCTCTGTTCCTCTGTCACGTTGTTC
>BOPN01000114.1:466417-478917 GCA_017312705.2 Penaeus japonicus
ACAAAGAAAGACACCCAAACAAAAGAAAATACAAAAGAAAACAATAAAAAAAAAACAGAAAGAAAAACAGCAAAACAT
The DNA here is from genome assembly GCA_017312705.2 of Penaeus japonicus. Classification (NCBI taxonomy): domain Eukaryota; kingdom Metazoa; phylum Arthropoda; class Malacostraca; order Decapoda; family Penaeidae; genus Penaeus; species Penaeus japonicus. Next base: position 466,496 of record BOPN01000114.1, read on the forward strand.
AAAAGTACCGACATAGTTCTTAACACCGTGATGCCTCCACAGCACACTCAGCCTTGTTCTGTATTTACCTCTACTTTACGGGGGTCTTAAAAGGACCATAAATACTTGAGATCATTAAATAACCAACGCACATGAGGCAAGACCTTGTAAACTGTGCGAGAATTAGTGTTCTGTCGAAGCTCATGAATTTGGGGGTACAATTCACGAGCCTTATCTCATGGTCAATTTTGGCGTAGGATTTATGGCGTTGCAGGAGTTTGGTTCTTTGGTTGTTGTTTTTTAGAGAAAGGAGATAGACCTTTTTTTAAAAGTAGAGAGGCATTTAGAAGGGCGAGAAAGAGAGAGAGGGGGGAAAGAGAAAAAGAGAGAGAGAGAGAGAGAGAGAGAGAGAGAGAGGGAGAGAGAATTTCACAAATCGAGCAAAAGCGACTTCAAAGCAGGAGGATGTCCGCCACAATACACAGAATTTAGATTCATCTAGACGGTTGTACGTCTTCTTGCATTTATCCTGATCCAGAACCCTAGTCGTTGCTTCCTATAGGACTGTCCTGGGCCTCACTTGACTTATTGGGAATCAAACAATAGTGAGTTAACATAACAATCATATATATATACAATCAATGATATATGAAATTATTCATTGTAATATAAAGGTAGCTTCGTCGTCGCTTTGTTAAAGGTTGCTAACCCCCATCAGTTTTTCCCCATCCCGTGTATGTAACATAAATCCCCCGCCTTTACCCTTTTCGTTGGCAGGTTGATAGATTGAACGTAACTTGAAAAAGAAGTTGAGATTGAGCTGTTCTTTCTATCCATTTTAGACCACATTATACCGGATCTTTGAGTGGTGATTTTTAACATGAACATATCATGACATATTGTTAAAATCTATCTTCTTCTTCACCTCCGCGCTCTCCTCCCGCTCGCCATCCTCCGTGTCATGCTCCTCACCGCCTCCTCCTCCTCTGCCATGCGGGAACAAAGACGCATCGATCGAAGGCACGGTAAACATCAAGACCCGCTCACCTGGCCTGACCGCGCGCTACCTGTGTCCCGAACTTAAAACCGGCGTCCTCATGAGCACCTCGTCCCTTTTGCCGCTGAACAGGGGGCTAAAAGGGCCAACGGGAGTGACACCGTTGCCCCGATAGCTTTTAAGGGATCAATCGGTGTTCGTGTGTTTGTGTTCGTGTGTGTGTGTGGGTCGAGCGGAGGCGAGACGAGGAGGAGAATGCCAGAGAGCCATCATCCACGAGGGTGAGTAGAGGTGCGAAGGGGATCTCGTCCATTTTCTTTACGTAAGAAGCTGGTTGGTCAAAGAGGCTTGCTGTATAAATCACTAGCGAGGGAAATCCGATAATCGGGACTGAAAAAAACATACTGTGAACGTGTCTCCTTGATGCGACACGACCATGGCCATGTAAGAGTAATGCGTTAAAGTCGTGGCGAGCATAACCTTGTGTGCATCATCCTCGTTGCGACGTTGCATGTAGGCGAGTCATCCTGTTGGAACTAAGGCACAAGTTACCGCGATGTTCGCCATCTACGCAGACGACCCTCCTGTGAGGCCGGCTCCATGGCGTGCCCCCGCCGACCCCGCATGGTAAGCAAATTGTTGGTTAAGTCCTTGAAGATTCCACGTTGCGTTTCTCAGTGCCCTCCAGGAACCATGAGATATAATTACGTTTAGAGTAAGCACACAAGTACAAGCACGCCAAATATCATGTCATCGGCTAACATATCTGGAGCCTAATCCATGATTGCACCGTTTTCTGTGTAGAATATCTGCATGACTTTGAAGGGAAGACTTATCAAGTTTCGGTGGTTGTAAATTTGCATCTACATGTTTATGGCTCGACCTCAAGCGATGCATTTATAACCATAATGATCTCGGTTTACATTCATACAAACACTCATAAGAGCTACCAAGAATGTCAAATATAATCCAAATTTCTATGAACACCAGAAATTGTTTTGAAATGCATGTCAATAAATAAGAAATATTTCAACCGTAAAACTCGTAGCCGGACACTCAGGTATGTCAGGAGAACTTCGAAAAAAGTGACACGAGAGCCTCATTACAGACAGGAGGAATGCTGGCTGGCATGCGCTCACATGCATTATTTCCACAGTGCCTGTCCCGCTTTCCTTTCTCAAGGTTTGCAAGCTGTTTTGTGGAAAACAAGATGCAAAAAAAATATGTGCAATATGATATATATATCTATCTATCTATCTATATATATATATATATTTAAATATATGTATATATATATGTATATATATATACATATATATATACATATATATATATATATACATATATATATATATTTAAATATATATATATTTATATTCATATATATATATTATCTCCCAATCTTACAATCTGCCAATCTATCTATATCCCCACTCTTGATCTAGCCAACTTCTCCACCTCCCACACCCGCTTTACGTAATGTATACCCTCCTGTGTGTATTATTTCAACGTGGCCTTCCCGCGTTGTTCCCCCTCCGCGCTCTCCTCCCGCTCGCCATCCTCCGTGTCATGCTCCCTCGCCTCGCCTCCTCCTCCTCTGCCATGCGGGAACAAAGACGCATCGATCGAAGCGCATGTAAACATCAAGACCCGCTCACCTGGCCTGACCGCGCGCTACCTGTGTCCCGAACTTAAACCGGCGTCCCTATGAGCACCTCGTCCCTTTTGCCGCTGAACAGGGGGCTAAAAGGGCCAACGGGAGTGACACCGTTGCCCCGATAGCTTTTAAGGGATCAATCGGTGTTCGTGTGTTTGTGTTCGTGTGTGTGTGTGGGTCGAGCGGAGGCGAGACGAGGAGGAGAATGCCAGAGAGCCATCATCCACGAGGGTGAGTAGAGGTGCGAAGGGGATCTCGTCCATTTCCTTTACGTAAGAAGCTGGTTGGTAAAAGAGGCTTGCTGTATAAATCACTAGCGAGGGAAATCCGATAATCGGGATCGAAAAAAACATACTGTGAACGTGCCTCCTTGATGCGACACGACCATGGCCATGTAAGAGTAATGCGTTAAAGTCGTGGCGAGCATAAACTTGTGTGCATCATCTTCGTTGCGACGTTGCATGTAGGCGAGTCATCCTGTTGGAACTAAGGCACAAGTTACCGCGATGTTCGCCATCTACGCAGACGACCCTCCTGTGAGGCCGGCTCCATGGCGTGCCCCCGCCGACCCCGCATGGTAAGCAAATTGTTGGTTAAGTCCTTGAAGATTCCACGTTGCGTTTCTCAGTGCCCTCCAGGAACCATGAGATATAATTACGTTTAGAGTAAGCACACAAGTACAAGCACGCCAAATATCATGTCATCGGCTAACATATCTGGAGCCTAATCCATGATTGCACCGTTTTCTGTGTAGAATATCTGCATGACTTTGAAGGGAAGACTTATCAAGTTTCGGTGGTTGTAAATTTGCATCTACATGTTTATGGCTCGACCTCAAGCGATGCATTTATAACCATAATGATCTCGGTTTACATTCATACAAACACTCATAAGAGCTACCAAGAATGTCAAATATAATCCAAATTTCTATAAACACCAGAAATTGTTTTGAAATGCATGTCAATAAATAAGAAATATTTCAACCGTAAAACTCGTAGCCGGACACTCAGGTATGTCAGGAGAACTTCGAAAAAAGTGACACGAGAGCCTCATTACAGACAGGAGGAATGCTGGCTGGCATGCGCTCACATGCATTATTTCCACAGTGCCTGTCCCGCTTTCCTTTCTCAAGGTTTGCAAGCTGTTTTGTGGAAAACAAGATGCAAAAAAAATATGTGCAATATGATATATATATCTATCTATCTATCTATATATATATATATATATATATATATATATATATATATATATATATATATATATATATGTGTGTGTGTGTGTGTGTGTGTGTGTGTGTGTGTGTGTGTGTGTGTGTGTGTGTATATATATATATAATATATGCTCGTTTTTCCTGTTGCATATAAAGACACAGGTACACACAAATGCACACGCATACGTGACCGTATGCAAACACACGTAAATATATTCATATGTGTGTGTGTGTGTGTGTGTGTGTGTGTGTGTGTGTGTGTGTGTGTGTGTGTGTGTGTGTGTATGAATATAAATATATACATACATACTATTTTCATACATAACCACTGGCGGGTGCACGCATTCGCACACACTCCCCCGCTTAAGTAGGTCAGCCGTCCGGTCCGGTCCCAGGCGCTGACCAAGGAGTTCAGTCCGCGTGTTTACGTGTCTTATTTCATGCATCCCTCTCCGTCTGTTTACTTCTGTTGCCTCCTCTGTCATCAAAGGATATCTCTGCCTATCTTGCCTCGTTTGTTTCTCATTTTCTATTAACATTATTGGCCATCCGAAGTAGCCATTGATAACGGAGATCTTAGACGAATCATTCCTTTTTTATTCTTTTTTTTATCTTCTCTTTTGCTTATCTTTCTTTCTTTCTCCCCCCTCTCTCTCTCTCTCTCTCTCTCTCTCTCTCTCTCTCTCTCTCTCTCTCTCTCTCTCTCTCTCTCTCTCTCTCTCTCTCTCTCTCTCTCTCTCTCTATTAGCCAATCATCCTCGTCGACCCCACGACCCCAGATCCCAAAAACCTCTGCTAACGAAAAAAAGAAAAAAAAAATAACAAACAATAACAAAATTCTTCTACCCTCAACGATGACTTTCTATATTCCTTAATATTTTTTTAGCTTTGATATATGGACACTTCTAGATCATTCCAGAAAACGGGGAAATGTTGTGGGAAGTCGTCCTCGGTCCCGTACGTGATTTCTGGAATGTTGGTGATTGCACATGTGTGCTTGTGGTTTATGTCGGATTTATTGTAGGGTCAGAATGGAACGAAGGGATAAATCAGATTGCCCTGGGATTGCATCATGCACAGACTTGACTCCCATGTGGTTTGCATGACCTTCAATAACTGGTTATTCTTGCCTTTTTTTTATGAAGGATAGCACGGAGCTTTTTTTTTCTTGAAATATTTCCATGTATTAGAAAAAAATATATATAAAAAAGGTACGTGTTTACATGAGATTTTGTTGGTGATTCTAGAAATTCCATAATCGTGACAGTATCGATATATAACGAGAAAGAAAGTAAGATTCAATGAAGAAATAGAAGAAGAAAAGGCATAACCGAGTTGAAATCAGCTTGAGGATGCAGCCACTATTAAAAGACATGTCCCGTAGCCTACCTCGACCTGTCATTGTCCTGTCGTCTGGTCCTATAATAAGTTCTCAGGCGGAAGCTGGGCCTGAAGGAAAAAGAGATTGTCTTGTGAATTAGAAAGAGGATTCCACAGCTCATCAGATTTCTCTCTCTCTCTTTCTCTGTCTCTCTGTGTGTCTCTCTCTCTCTCTCTCTCTCTCTCTCTCTCTCTCTCTCTCTCTCTTTCTCTTTCTCTTTCTCTCTCTCTCTCTCTCTCTCTCTCTCTCTCTCTCTCTCTCTCTCTCTCTCTCTCTCTCTCTCTCTCTCTCTCTCTCTCTCTCTCTCTCTCTCTCTCTCTCTCTCTCTCTCTTTCTCTCTCTCTTTCTCTCTCTCTCTCTCTCTCCTCTCTCTCTCTCACTCTCTCTACCTCTCCCTCTTTCTCCCTCTTTCTTATTTAAACAAAATTTTAAAAAAAAACTTTCTACGTCGTTTTCAATGGCATGCTTTATAACCCTTGCAAGTTCTATGTATAAAGTGTCAGAGGTTTTCGAGTACTTGTTCATCGCATGATTATATTTAATTAAAATGAAATAGGAGCGCCAGCGAGTGAGGGAGGAAAGGTTAAAGTGTTTACCTCGGTCATTTACTGTCGATTAACGTATAAATGTAATGCAGAATAAGTAGGATGAAAACTCATATAAATAACAATATTCTACGACTAACTGGTATTTAGAGTTTGTAAACAATTCTGTATCCCTGTTTGAGTTTCGTCACTAGTGGTGACAACATTATTCCAGGGTTGATTCTAGCTTTGGTCACTGTTAATTTCTCTGGCGAGGTTATATATGTTTTCCTTTTGAAATCTTAAAGATGAGTGTGTGTGTGTGTGTGTGGGTTGGATTGGGTTGGGTGTGTGTGTGTCTGTGTGTGTGGGTGTGGGTTGGGTTGGGTTGGGTGTGTGTGTGTGTGTCTGTGTGTGTGTGTGTGTTTATATTTGCTTGTGTCTGTGTTTGCGTATGTACTTAAGTTAGTATAGCCCAGTAACAATACTTTCAGTAGTCAAATGTGAAATTCGGTTCCGTAGACTTTAGTGATTATATCCATTTCAGAGATTTACCGACTAAATTATCGTAACCATGGGTATCCTCGTTATCGTAGTGATGTCATCACATCTGAAATATCTCGTCACTAATCATGCCAGCGTATAGGCACGTGTTGGAACACCTTTAATATCCACTCAAATTGCCTTAGTGAAGTCCCCACGATAGATCCTTAGAAATCGATATCGAACATTAAGATGACCTGCTCCTCCATCGCAGGCCTTCCCTCACGGCAGGACCAGTCATCCGGTGAAAAAAAACGATGAAGGACATATTTGCATAGGATAATGGAAGAGAACACGCGAGCCAAGGTAATGCTTGGGAATTGATGAGGCAATAGAGGGCAGGAGAGCGGGCGACATAAGCCATAAGCACTTATTTCAGGGGTAATAATACCCCGACTTCTGCAATAGTTGAGTAGCAGCTATTTTTAGGAGGGTAATATCAGTTTCAAAGTGACAGACATTGCCTTTCTGGTTAGTTGAAACCAATTTATAGGTATGTATTATTGAATTATAGGGGAGAAATTCGAAATGATACCTAGAAAAAATAGTCGGTAGAACTAAGTACCATTACTGGCTTCTAGATAAATACAATGATTTCTTAGTGATAAGTACCGTGTTCGCGGTGAATATTACATTTTCGTTAAATGACTTGTCACAGAGATAGCACTGTTTCCAGGTTTAATAACATTTTATACGTAAAGTAGGAAATCTTTTACATTATTTATAGATTACTTACACCTCCTGTTAGTATGAACTTGTGTATTTGTTAGAATATAACACTATTTACCAGGGAAATAATGCCGATTTAGAGAATTAACACCAAATACCCGGTATAATACACTGCAATTTATTTTTAAAAAATGAATGTTATAAGGAACATAAATTCTTGGGTTTCCATAATCAACACTCATAATGATATTGCCCCTAAGATCTTTAATCTAGAACAAATTCACTGTAAATCATGCTTACTTTCCACTTCAAATGACACCTATCGTTTTATAAACAACCCAAGAACTTTGTTGTGTAAACGCTGACACCTTTTGCAACAAGGTCTTCTATGCAAATGGAAGAAAAGATCGACATTCAGTTATATAATGAACGCGTCTTTTTTAATTCATCGGGTATTGAGATGACTCGTTTTTCGTTTGTTTGTTTGTTTGTTTTTTATCGTTGACTTACTACGTACAGGTCTTTACATAGATCATGTTTCATGTGTTCCTATCAACATAACCTGGTAATCATTGACTTACATGCAGGCCATTTAATAAGTCGTGCGTCATGTCGTCGATACCTTATGTTTTCACTGACTTACATGTAGGTCTTAGCCTAAGTAATTTTTCGTGTCCGTATCGACGATTTTTTTTCCTATCGGCTTGCATAAATTCACCGGAAATATGATCAATGCACAAACATTCTAGGAATGCAATTGATCAGAAAAAAGTTTTGTTGGTTATTGTAAATCCTTCAAGAGAGATATGGATTACGGACCTGAGTGAGAGAGAGAGTGAGAGGGAGAGAGAGAGAGAGAGAGAGAGAGAGAGAGAGAGAGAGAGAGAGAGAGAGAGAGAGAGAGAGAGAGAGAAGAGAGAGAGGAGAGGGAGAAAAGGAGAAAAAAGAGATAAAGAGCCAGAGAGAGGGAGAGAGAGACAGACAGAAAGAGTTTGTATGTGTGTGTGTGTGTGTGTGTGTGTGTGTGTGTGTGTGAATTATCGGGTTTAATCTACAATCAAACGGCATACCCAATAACATCCACTTCCCTCCGTCAGTCGATCTATTCCAATAACTTAAAGGCGTTTTTGGACACTAAATTCTAATGGCCTTGTTCAAACGGCTCACAGTAATTTAATTCTGCGTATCCTATATCATGGGGAGTTAGTTTATTAGCAGGAATGCGCGAAAATTAATGATTCAGTAGCTATATTCCTTCGTCTTCGTTAATTCTGCCCTATTTCTCTCTCTCTCTTTATCTCTATCTATCTATCTATCTATCTATCTATCTATCTATCTATTTATCTATCTATCTATCTATCTATCTATCAATCTCTCTCTCTCTCTCTCTCTCTCTCTCTCTCTCTCTCTCTCTCTCTCTCTCTCTCTCTTTCTCTCTCTCTCTCTCAATCTATCTATCTATCTATCTATCTATCTCTATCTATCTATCTATCTCTATCTATCTACCTATCTATCTATCTATCCATCTATCCATCTATCCATCTATCTATTTATCTATCTATCTATCTATCTATCTATATCTATCTATCTATCTATCTATCTATCTATCTATCTATCTATCTATCTATCTATCTCAATCTATCTATCTATCTCTGTCTATTTATCTATCTATCTATCTCTATCTATTTATCTATCTATCTATCAATCTATCCATCCATCTATCTATCTCTATCTATCTATCTATCTATCTATCTATCTATCTATCTATCTATCTATCTATCTATTTCTCTCTCAATCTATCTATCTATCTATCTATCTATCTATCTATCTCTACCTATCTATTTATCTATCTATTTATCTATCTATCTATATCTATCTATTTATCTATCTATCTATCTATATATCTATCTATCTCGGTATTCACCCCAGGAGACCCCGCCATAGGCACGTCGTGTGTGCAACCGTAGCCTCCCCGCTTCGCCTGGGAAAGACCACAGAAGCCAAAACTCTGGCTGAAATGCCGCCTCGGGATGCCTTATTAAGTCGGGTTTAGGCGGCTTGTCCGTAATCTCCCTCGTCCTTCCGGTGTAAACGATTAAAGGAAATGAACATGATGGCAGAAAATTTGGCATTGCGGAAATAATGGATAGCGTGGATCGTGACTTATGACACTGACCCAGTCTTGCGTGATTGGATGGTGACAGCTGACGTACGTTGCCACTCGTGCTCTTTTTTTCGTGGCCACGTGCATACGCCCACGCATGCGGATAGTGACACACAGACTTTTATGGGAGCGTTAAAGAAATACATTTTGTCTCACGCAGATTTTTGTAATTATCTAAACATGGTTGTAAAGCGTAATCACAAACGTAATAAAACATTTGGCATATGTAATACACGCTAAGTAAGGAACATCCAAAAATATTCATGCATTGTTTCATACTTTCCCACATGCACTCACGCTCAGGCAGAAACTCCCACACACGGGCATGCATGCACACGTTGAAAGCACAGTCGCATTGAAGTAAATTCAAAGATGATTTAAAAGCTGTGATTAGAGTGACCTACTAGCACATATACAAAATTAGTACGAGTGCTTTGGCGTAAGGGGGGGGGGGGGGGAGGGTGCTAGCAATGGACAGGAGGGGGAGTGGCAGAGTCTTAGTTACTACTCAGACTGGACACGCCTACGCCACCGCTGTTATTAATGGTATCATGCTACGAACGACCCTTCACACGAGTGGACTAAGGGTGATATTCGCTTATCTTGTGCACATCCTTGAGGTCGTCCTTATTGATTGGCGAATGTTTGAAAGCCGTCCTAGCCTTGAGGCAGGAGTTGTTTCCGCCACGGTTTTTTTTTTTTTTTTTTTTTTTTGTGGGTTGTCTCAGAGAAAGCTGTTGTCTGTTTTTCTAGCGCGATAAGGGAGTGGTTATTTTGTTTTGCTCTGTCAACTCTCTTACTCAATAAGTTCTATATTAAATGTTTGAACCGCATGATCAAAGGAGTTTCTCCGCATCTTTTGTTTTTAGAAATCTTTACGCTAACATCCCACATACTCTATGTACTTTAAACACAGCGCTCGAATTCCTGTAATCCCGTGACAGTAACACCCTCTGCCTCCTTACTCACAGTATGGTTTGTACTCTGCATTCATGGGTTGCTTCGTGTACACGTTACTCGGCAGCTGCAAGGACATCACCATCGGCCCCACGGCCATCATGGCCATCATGACCCACGAGTACTCGGGCGCCGGGTGGGAGTGAAGTGGGGAGTTGGGTGATCATTGTGTGATGAACAGTCCATTTTTTATTGATCTATTTTCTCCTCAAAGCTGTCCATAATGAAAAAAAATATTGATAAATTATAGTGAAAATTATCGCTTGTATTTGGGGTTAAAAAAAAAGCTCAGTCAAAGGCGTGTGGCATTGCCGATGCCAACAAGAACCTGAACCAAATGTAGTGCGGACTTTCGAGAGCATTAAGCTTGTCTTTCTTCATTTATCACTTCATAATGAATATGAATTGCGACCGCATTGCATCTACCCCGATAAGACAAACCAAGAGTCCTAATTATAAACATTTTCAAGGTCACGGAACGAGTAAAAAATAAAAAATAAATAAATAAAACAAGAAGAATTCACAGATCAATCCGTTACCGCACAAACAGGGCGACAATAGTTCCTCTTTCACTCTATTTGCAGACAGCTTTTACAAAGCATTGCAAGCCAAACCAACTATTCAGTCGGTGCATTTGTAACTTTCGGAGGTACATGCATTCTTTATTGCAAATGACCTTTCCATCAGCTTTGAAATCAACAAAAGCGAGAATTGTTGTTCGCTGCTGTTAGGACGGTAATAGTTCAGTCATATTCTTGTAGTTATCAAGTTTTAATCAGCATTTGAAAGGCTCGAATTACCATTCACAGTGTCAATGGACGTTTATTTTTAGAAATGTCTATTGTTAAGATATTTGCGTTGTGAATACGTCTCATGAATCCATCGTTTGATAATAAGATGACCTTGTGTTGAAAAGAGAGGGGGGAAGGCAAGAGGAAGGGAGAAAGAAAGAGGGAGAGAGGGGAAAAGAAGAAAGGGAGGGAGAAAGAGAGAGAGAGAGAGAGAGAGAGAAGAGAGAGAGAGAGAGAGAATGAGAGAGAGAGAGAGAATGATGTATATATATATATATATATATATATATATATATATATATATATAGAGAGAGAGAGAGAGAGAGAGAGAGAGAGAGAGAGAGAGAGAGAGAGAGAGAGAGAGAGCGAGAGGGGGGGAGAAAGAGAAAGAGAGAGAAGGTGGGGTGGCGAGAAAGAGGAAGGAATAACGAAGCAGAGGCAGAGAGAATGTTTTAGACAATGATGTCTTGAAGTTGTAAGGAAGTTGGAAGTTTTAGAATTAAAGCATTGAAATAATAATTAGTTTTGTTACAAAGTTTCAGTAGGTATGTGTGTTTGTCTGTGTGTGTTGCTGAGTTTGTGTTTGTGACATTTTTCTTTTGTGTGTTTATGTATGTGCCTTTTTCTTAATTCAACTTTCATAGATTAACCACTCTAATCAATCGAATATACAGTTGGGGACGATCGCTCTTGTCATGTCAGCCAATCCCGCCTCGCCTGAAATTAATCGAATAGCCACGACAAAGGCCGAACGAATCACGGTAAAGGAAAACTTTCGTGAAATCTGTCGGAACAAAACATTTGCTGAGGGACTTACACGCATAGTGAGGAGCCGAAAGAGCTTACGTTTGACAGAGGGAAGTCGAGGCGCACGAAGAGCACAGAGGACTTAATGCTTCGTAAAACACGAAACCAAAGCGTATCGTATATGAAAACGCGAAGCCGGGATGGTTCGAATGACACACATATCCATCGAGGATTATTATTCGAGACAGGTGGCTGAAGCACGCATGAAACGAGTCGGATTAGAGCATAAATGGAAGTTACAACAGCTCTTTACATATCTATTTCCTTTGATATAGTACGGAGCCTTGGACTATCCTTCTAGAAAGATCATACATAACTCCACAAACAGCACTTGCACTCCACATCCCTTCGAGAGCCATAACAGGGTCCTCCAGGGAATACTTTTGAGGCGATTTCACTGAAGGGACATTCATTGTGTGGCGCAAATCCGGAACCTGAAAGTCTAAAATAATATCCAGGTTTCAGACTTCGCCAGGACCACGAAAAATAATCTAATTACCCGAACACTGCCAAGGATTGTAGAGCTGTAGCATTATGTTGAAGGAGGTGGGCTGTTTAGGAACGACATATGTTGATTGTGTTTTCAGTGTGAAGGCATGTACACCCTCAACGACTCCATATTGGATATTCATAGTGGCAACGGCATTGATCCTGAAAACTTGAAATTACGACAACTCATGCAATGCAATGAACGCGAACTTTTATTTACTTATTTTTTTATATATACAACGTCCGCAAAGATA
>BOPN01000114.1:491417-493917 GCA_017312705.2 Penaeus japonicus
CAAAACATAATTAATGATACTGTTTTTATTGTGTAATTCAATCAACATTATTCGGCTTGTATTTTTTATTATATTTTTTTTCGGGAGACCTTAACGTATTATGATAAATCTAATAGGATTACCATCTGTTTAATCAAATAAAGCGAATGAAGGGAAAGATAAGGGTTGAGGAAGAGAATGATATACGAGGGGAGATGAAGAGAAAGGAAATGATGATATGTAAAGAGAGGACTGATAAAAGAAGGAAGGGGGGGGGGCTCCGATAACCAGAATGAATTAAAGAGAAAGAACTATGTTACGAAAAATAAAGAAAATAGGAACGACTATATTATTTCCAAAGAGAATTATATTAGGAAAGAGTGTGAAAGTGTGTATGTTTTCACCTGACCCGATTAACAGACTAAATCAATACCGAGGGTCCAACAGGGAAGAGGATAAAACGGACGAATCTTAGAGAAAGAAAAGAAGGGAAAAAAACATATGTGTTTTTACCTTCTGAGACGGGAATGTGGATTTTGAGCTCCTGAGCATTTTTTATTTCTAAAGGTACTAGTAACCAACTGTATAGCAAGAGAAGTGGTAAATAGATAGACAGATAGATAGATAGATGAATATATATATATAGATAGATAGATAGATAGATAGAGAGAGAGAGAGAGAGAGAGAGAGAAAGAGAAAGAGAGAGAGAGAGAGAGAGAGATTACCGAGAAAAACATTTCTTTTCTGACAGTCCCAGGGAGAGCGACCCACTGGAAAAAGGATCCGTCAATATCTTATTATGTCCCTGAGATAATCAGGGCTAGATAGATGTACACACACTAACACTCGTAAACTTCTCGTATTTGTTCTTCTTATTGCATTTTTTCATCTTTATTGTTATTATCATTACCATTGTTGTTATTATTGCCATCATCATTATTATATATGCCTGTATATATGCGTGTGTATGTGCATGTCTATGTATGTAAGTGTATAATAAATAGAGAGCAAATAAACCCTAATGACAACCCTTTCGCGGGAAGATTAAATATAAAGCAAGCACTCGTCCAGGCAGGAAGGAATATCACTCATATATCCGTGTCGTAAAGCCGTAACAGTCCCGAAGCAGAAGGAACCTTGGTCCTCCTTCACTTCCTTCGCCAGACCCCGAGATCGTGGCTCGTGAGTCAGTTCTCACGCGAAGGGCGAATGCAGACAGAAAATAGAATAACAAAACATGGCGTGATACGTGAAACAATGTAGGTAATCCTCATAGATGTCACACTACTGGATATCCTTCTTATTTTGTTTTCTTTTTTTTGTTGTTGTTATGGACTTTCTCTCTTTCTCTCTCTCTCCCTCTCTCTCTTTCTCTGTATGTCTCTCTCTTTCTCTCTCTCTCTCTCTCTCTCTCTATCTATCTATCTGTCTCTCTTCCTCTTTCTCTCTCTCTCTCATTCTCTCACTCTCTCTATCTATCTGTCTCTCTTCCCCCTTTCTCTCTCTCTCTCTCTCTCTCTCTCTCTCTCTCTCTCTCTCTCTCTCTCTCTCTCTCTCTCTCTCTCTCTCTCTCTCTCTCTCTCATTCTCTCACTCTCTCTATCTATCTGTCTCTCTTCCCTCTTTCTCTCTCTCTCTTTCTCTCTCTCTCTCTCTCTCTCTCTCTCTCTCTCTCTCTCTCTCTCTCTCTCTCTCTCTCTCTCTCTCTCTCCCTCCCTCCCTCTCTCTCTCTTTCTCTTTCTCTCCGAGATGTATTTGGAACTAAGAAGTTCGAGTTGTCGAATAAATTATAGGAATCCCAATGTGAAGCCACTGAGGGTGCATTTTGTCTCATATAAAATTCAAGATGGTTTCCGTATACGGGTGTGATACGAACTACAAGAAATTTAAGCTCTCAACAAAATCAGACCAAACAAAATGCAGTGGCTACCAACCACAAAATATGAATATTATCAAAATCAATTTTCAAGAGAAAGAACTCCTGGTTCAAGAGCATTTACAAATCAGAATTTTAAGAGGGAGTATTGTCCATTTGATAATGTCTCGTAAACAAAGGTAAACAAACTTAAATTGCCATATATATATATATATATATATATATATATATATATATATATATATATATAGATAGATATAAGTAAACTACATTTTGTTCTCTAGCTTATTCTATATCATATTTCGCCTCATTTCTAGTTTATTTGGTGCATTCGCCATTACAATAATCCTCACGTATTTTCGTACGCTTATAAATGTATGAATAAAGAGATTTTCTACAATTCGATCTATAAAAGAAAATCCAATCACGCATCCTTCTAAAAGTAAATACAAACATAAAAGCATACATGTTTCCTCTCCGAACAACCTCCGACACCATGAATCTTAATTTATGGCCAAGCACGAAGGGTGAAGCCGAAGTCTTGATTCGAAGCACTCGGAGAGCGTCAAACGAAACACGATTTTCTTGGTAATCAACTCTTCTGTCTGTATATCAAACGAATTCGCTCTTTATGCAGGTGCTACGC
>BOPN01000114.1:503917-506417 GCA_017312705.2 Penaeus japonicus
ATCACTCACTTCCCTTCCTCCTTCCTCTCCTCCTCCCCTCCCTCCTCACCTCCTCACCCCCTCACTCCTCCCCTCCCTCCCTCCCTCCCTCCCTCCCTCCCTCTCTCCTTACCTCCCTCCTCCCTCCATCCTCACTTCCCTTCCTCCTTCTTCTCCTCCTCTCCTCCCCTCCCTCTCTCTCTCTCTCTCTCTCTCCTCACCTCCCTCCTCCCTCCATCCTCACTTCCCTTCCTCCTTCTTCTCCTCCTCACCTCCCTCCTCACCTCCTCACCCCCTCACTCCTCCCCTCTCTCCCTCCCTCCCTCTCTCCTTACCCTCCTCCTCCCTCCATCCTCACCTCCCTTCCTCCTTCTTTTCCTCCTCACCCCCTCCCCTCCCTCCCTCCCTCTCTCCTCACCACCCTCTTCCCTCCATCCTCACCCCCCTTCCCCTCTCTTTTCCTCCTCTCTCCCTCCCCTCCCTCCCTCCCTCTCTCCTCACCTTCCTCCTCCCTCCATCCTCACCCCCCTTCCCCCTTCTTTTAATCCTCACCCTACCCCTCCCTCCCTCTCTCCTCACCTTCCTCCTCCCTCCATCCTCACCTCCTTTCCTCCTTCTTCTCCTCCTCACCCCCTCCCCTCCCTCCCTCCCTCCCTCCCTCTCTCCTCACCTTCCTCCTCCCCCCATCCTCACCTCCCTTCCTCCCTCTTTTCCTCCTCACCCCCTCCCCTCCCTCCCTCTCTCCTTACCCTCCTCCTCCCTCCATCCTCACCTCCCGTACTCCGTCTTTTCCTCCACCCCCCTCCCCTCCCTCCCTTCCTCTCTCCTCACCACCCTCCTCCCTCCATCCTCACCTCCCTTCCTTCTCTCTCCCCTCTCCCCTCTCTTTCTCCCCTTTCTCTCTCCGTCTCCCTTTTCCCCTTCTTTCTCCTCGTCCCTTGTCTGTCCTTGCTTCCTCTTTCCCTTCCTGCCTTACCCTCTTTCTCTCCTTTCTCCCCCCGTTTCCCTCCTCTCCCTTTTCTCTTCCCCTCGCCACCTGCCCTTCCCTTCCAACCCACAGGCGCTGACGGGTGACCCTGGCGGCCACAACCCACGCTTCTGCAATTGCCCGTGCCACTTTTTCCCGTCGGGGCGCAAGAGCGTAGGGATCCAGGTCAAACGGACTGACCCGGAGCCGCCCCGCCCACGCCACTACCGGCTCTTTTTCACGCCCACGACGAGAGGTCTCGAGCAGGTCAACTTCGGTACAAAATCGGTCAGCTTAGCCACGCGGGCCATCTTCTCTCAGGTGAGGTGTCCAAGGGATCATCTGTCGACGTGCGTTTGGAGATGCCAGTTTAACCTTTACTATTACTATTTTTTATCGTTGTTACTGTTATCATCATAGTCATCAATACTAAACCTAAAAGTGGATCATCATCATTATTATTAATGATGTTGTTTTATTATTATCAGCATTATTATGATTATAATCACTAGCACTAGTTGTAATAGTAGTAGTGGTGATGGTAGTAGTAGTAGTAGTACGAGTAGTAGTAGTAGCTGATGCTGTTCTCGTGGCTGTTGTTGTCTGAGCACCTCCGGCAACCAAGCGCGTCGTGTCCGCAGGTGGGGCTGGCGGTGCTGGTGGTGGCGTGGTGGGTCGCCGGGGCGGCCATCTTCTCCGCGGTGGAGGGCGCGGCGGAGAGCAAGACCGTGGACAGGATGGCTGCCCTTCGCACGGACCTGGTGCTAGGTCTGGCCACGGAGCTGAGGCAGGTGCTGCCCTACGACCTGGTATGGAGGACCAAGATCGAGACGTACATGGGCCGCCTGGAAAACGCAGTGCTGGACGCAGCGCGCGCCGGCTACGCCTCCAGGGCCCCGACGTGGACGCTGTCGGGGGCGCTGCTCTACTCCGCCTCGCTCACTACGCTCGTCGGTAGGTGCGCGGCGGCCAGCCAAGGCGCCTTGTCTGTGTGGCTTGGGGGAGGCGGGTCCGGGACAGCTTGCGGAGAGAGGGTTATGTGTCGTCTGTGTGGTTGTCATACCTTTTTTGAGGTGCTTATCTTTCCCTCTCGCTCACTCTCTGTCGTTGTCTCGCTGGCCTCTTTCCGCCCTCTCTCTGGCTCTCTATTATTTTGTATGTGTGTGTGTGTGTGTGTGTGTGTGTGTGTGTGTGTGTGTGTGTGTGTGTGTGTGTGTGTGTGTGTGTGTGTGTGTGTGTGTGTGTGTGTGTGTACATATTGATTGTTTCTTCCTTCCCAGGTCCCGGTGGCATGACTCTCCGAACAGGTTTCAGCAGAATCTTCGCCGTCCTGTTTTCCCTCGTGGGTGCTCCTCTCGTCCTTCTCCTAGCGATAAGTGGGGCCTTCACCCTCCGTGAGGGCGTGGGGAAAGCCTGGGCGTGGCGATGCGGGCGGGGACGGCAGAGTCGGGTGTCCGACGGGCGCGGCCAGGAGGAGAGGCGCGCGGAGCAGTACGGGAGCGGCAGAGGCGGATCCGCGACGAGCACCTTGAACCTGGCGTCCGCCCGCCCGCA
>BOPN01000114.1:511417-513917 GCA_017312705.2 Penaeus japonicus
AGGATGCAAGGGCCGGGGAAGGAGTGGGCGGAAGGCTGAGGGCGGCACGGAGGGCGTAACGGAATGGAAGGAACCCAGGAGCGTCGGCAGGCTCTTCGAGAAAGACATCTCAAGAGCTTGAGCTGCTTGGCTTCCTAGATCGGACTTCCCCCCGCCCATGGTACCTCCTACGCCCATGTGATAGTCCAGCCCGCCCATGGTGGCCCTCTGTAGGTGTGGCGAGGGCGGCTTTGCTCCCACCGGAGGCGATGTGCGCCCTATGCGGCCCTCCTGCTCGGGGCTGATGTCGTGCGCCCGATGACCCAGGCCTCCGGACGCAAGCTGACGGACCTGACTGCTGCTGTAACAGGTCATGGCAGACGTTGTCGGGGCTGCGGGCGTCATGCCGGCAAGCGAGGGCGAGGAGACAGAAACTTTGGGCGTGGGCGCGGGCGTAGGTGCAACAATATGAAGTCCCGAGGTGGTGACAGGCAAAGCGGAAGTGGTAGTAGTGGGAGGGAAGGTGAAGAGAGGGGTGGTTGTGGGCGGAAGGATTGTGGGCGGCGTGAGGGGCACGGGAGGGAGAATGGTCCGAGGGATGGGCGTTAGGGTGGGAGCGGGAGTCTCGTGCTCCCTCTCGCGGTCTCGCTTGTGCTTGGTGCGGCGGTTCTGGTACCACACCTTTACCTGGAGAGGAAACAAGTGGGAGATAATTTCAGGAATATGCTTCATGCACATCAAACACTGACGTAGGTGCATCGCACATAGAGGTAGGCATGCATCTAACACACATAAAAGATGTCGCATATATTCCTCGTGTCATGTGATGTTGCAGTCGTGTACATAATAAAATGAAAAGTAAAAATCTATTCTCAATGAATATATATATTCATACTCTTATCTTTGCTCAAAAACACACAATCAAGGAAGATTCACTCATATACCTATACCTTCTCTTTTTCAAACTACCAATCTACCGCTCCAGTCCTGCACAATCTACCCATCTATCTCTCCAATTCCCCAAACATTTCCCTTCCCTCCCCCCCCCCCCCCCCCCCCCAACCCCCCAACCCTTCCCACACTCCGATGAACACCCAAGTCCTCCTCCTTCGGCTTCCCACCTGCGTCTCCGAGAGGCCGAGTCTCGCGGCGAGCAGGGACCTCTCGCGCCCCACCAGGTACTGGTTGCGGCGGAACTCCCTCTCTAAGGAGGCCAACTGCTCGCTGCTGAATGTGGTCCGGGCGCGCTTCGGTCGGTCCAGGTCCAGGCCCTTCGGGAAGACCAGCTCTCTCACCTGGCCGTTGGCGTCTGCAATGTGGAGGTGCGCCAAGTCAGCGGTTTTGTTATGCTTGGTCACTTACCGATAGCGCCGCTGGCATGATCTTTGTTTAGGTGATTGCTGTTGGGGATTCCCATTGTTATGAATGCATGGCGGGAAACATGATCAGAGGCGCCATGATTATAACCCTGTGTTATGATATGAAATACACCTCAGGCAGCAAGCTTGCAACATTCTGAAAACCTGTCAAATGGGATGTTTAAAATAATGTATTTCATAAATAGAAACACGGATTAATAGCAACTGAAACTGCCGTCGACACTCAATTTGAAATTCAGTTTTAATCGCTCAAGTGGATTCATGTTTCAGACATGGCCACTCATCGCGATTTTTATTGCTGTTGTTGATCTATCAACACTATATTTCCTTCCTTTCGTGCCATTGCTATGATCAAGTTTTATGATAATATTAATGTTTATATTCTCATTGTTATAATCATTATTGTTAAAATTATTATCATCACTCTTCCTACTATCATTATAATATTTTTTATCATCAAATTATTATTACATTCATCACCATATAACTAATAAGATTATGATTATTACTAACATCATTATCAGCATTAACATCGTCATCTTTCTTGTTGTGATTATCAATATCATCATCATAAATCATTATTATCATCATTATTGTTATTATAACCATTACTATATCAGTCATCATTGTTTTCATCATAACCATAATTGTTACACTGTCATTATCATCATCGTCAATATGTTCATTATTGCTATAATCATCATACTATCATTATCATTAAGTCTTATCAATTCCATCCTTATTATAATCATTATCGTTGTCATATGATCATTAATAGTATATGTTCCCACAATCCTTATCTTCCATCAAAAGCATTATGACTATCATCATCATTACCATTATCATGATCATCATAATATATCATCACTCTAATCCTTGAATTCATTTCCCTCTTTCGTGTCGTTAATAGCAGTTGTTGTGGTATATAGTACTTATAATAGCTATTGTAGTAGCAATTTGCAAGAATAATAGCACCGGAAGTAGCAATGGTAGCCGCAGCATAAGTAGTCATGATAGTAGCAGCATAAGTAGCAATGGTAGCACCACCATAAGTAACAATAGTAGCACTGCCATAAGTAGTAATGGAACCACCACCATAAGAAACGATGGTAGTATTACAATCCATAACAATGATAGTTGCA
>BOPN01000114.1:543917-546417 GCA_017312705.2 Penaeus japonicus
ATCATTTTGTCACTTTTGCTGTTGTTATTGTACTATAGTTATCGATATTATTATATCATTATTACTTTTGTTATGGCCTTCGTTATTGTCTTCGTCACATTATAACTAGTTTTGCTATATACCTGTTTTTTCCGGCATTTGTTAACCTTGTCATTGTCATTGATCATATTTAGGATTTTGCTGCTGAGTTCAGTATGTGATTGTTGCTTGTAAGTGATTCCTTGCTGCTTTTTAAGTTCTTCATTTTCCTTTTGGAGGGATTTTTAGTCATTGGATTGAGTATGTGAGGGGAGGAAGTGGAACTACCAGAGGAGGCTTTTTTTTTCTTTTCTTTTTCTTTTTTTTCCACGGCCTCAAGAATGATAATATAAATTAAATTAAAAGAAGGAATAACCAGTAAAAATAAAATTAAATGGACATACCACAATACAAGAAATATAACTGAAAGAAATATAATAAGTACAAAGAGAAACAAAACTGAAATAGAAATAGAAATTCAGTACAAATTCAAGTTGAACATAAATACTATTAACACTAAAACCTCAAAAGACACTAATTGGCTGCGGGTCGACGCGAGGACGACGCAGGTGGGGAGTGAAGGTGGGGGAGGGGCGGAAGAAGGGGGGTGGGGGGAGGGCAAAGGTGGAGGGGAAGGGGAGGGGGTCGTCGAGGGGGCACTTGAGCCAAATGCTGCTACCTCTGCCTACGCTAATGTGGGAATGGGCATATGCATGGCCATGGAGGTAGGGTGCTGCGGGGACGGGGAGGGTGGGAGGAAGGAGAAATGGAGGGGAGGGGGAGGGAAGGGGGAAGTGAGGGGTGAAGGTGGAGGGGGTGGGAAGGGCAGGGTAGGAGGAGGAGTTAAGGTGGAGAGGGAGGGAGGGGGAGAGGTTGAAGAACACAGAGAGGGGGAGGAAGGGATGGGGGTGGAAGGAGACAAGGAGGGGGTAGGGGAGGGTAGAGGTGGAAGTAAACTGGGAGGGGAGAGAGAAAACCTATTACAAAAACAGATCGACAGACGGAGTGGTAAAAAAGAGGGAAAGATAATAAGAAAACAAGAGAACTGAACTGTTAGCTACAACATAAATTAATAAAGGAAGAAACGTATAGTAATAAGAAATAGATAAAGAATGAATTGGTGTGTGTGTGTGCGAGAGGTGAGGACTAAGCAACAAAATACAAAGAAACATCCACAGACATTTGAGATACGTGAAAGCACCGTGACAAAAGAGTAGCAGAGTGCGCAATGCGAGCGCTCGGGGGCGACGGATGTGCTTTGGATCTCGCAACAATAAACAGGAAAATGTGATTCATAATTGTAAGAGCTTGGGCCGAGGCGTTCCCCGGCAGCTCAAGAGCTTGCCTCAAGAGATCTTCTTTTATATCTTCTTTTCAGTTTGTGGATTGTGAAAAAAATTATCCTTAATATCATAGTCTATTTTTGAGACATATATATATATAATCATAGTTCATTGGCTGATCTGCTTTTCCTGGCGCTTCAGAATGTACATTGTTGTATAAACGTTTTTTATTTCTCTCTCTCTTTTCTTGGATTTCTCTTGTGGATAGTTGGTTGACATTCAGAATTTATTTGGTCGGATGATCGGAGCTCCGTCGTCGGTAGATTTTATCCCCGGGAGATTGTCGCGAAACACTAGTTATTGATGTGACACATTTTTATAGATATAAAGATGCCATTTGCACAGCATTAGAGTACAAGAGTCTCTGAATTATTAAATTAAATATCTAGCAAACACATGGTTGGTAGGGGTCAGATCCATACTTTCCAGTCTTAACAAGAAGTCAACTTACATCAGTCAAACGAATTGTATATCATATGTCTGAAATATTTTACTAACACATAAGCCATAGCCCAGTCCCTGCACGCGCCTCTGCAACTGCAGGTCTTGCCGGGCAAAGACATTACGTTGCCAATCGTGACGATAAATCAGAATAATTTATATATAAAAAATGTTCATAATACTTTCTTTTGCAAGATTTGCAATTAATTAAAGATTGCCATTTTTATCAATTGGGTCGTATCTTTAATCGTCGATATTTTCTAGAATATCTTTAAGGTAAGATATTCTTTTCATGAGCATATATTCATAATTTGTATTATATAATCCAACACAAATCTTAATTACGGCATACGGATTGAACCTACCATTCAAAATATCACGAAGCTTCCAACAGAACATGATAAACCAGTTTTGTGCACATAACAGATCTAATTCTAATTAAAACTGTTAAGGTTTGAAGTTTGTTAGATTTCGAATGATTTATCATAGCCTCTACTTACAGCCTTATCCCTCAGCGGTGCCAGTGTGTGTGACTCAGTTTCGACTCTTGTGCCCGAAGTACATGGCGGTGTGAGTACGGGGCGTCTGTTTCGGATACAGGAGGGCAAAGTGCACACATACATATATATATATATATATATATGTGTGTGTGTGTGTGTGTGTGTGTGTGTGTGTGTGTGTGTGTGTGTGTGTATGTG
>BOPN01000114.1:556417-563917 GCA_017312705.2 Penaeus japonicus
TTTACAGATACTCATACCATAGGTATGCAAGTATCCATGTCAAAATATATACATAAAGAAATAATAATACTGATCAGTTTTCATTACTCTAGCAAAGAATACCCTGTTATACAACTTAACTGTACATAAATACACCCTAAGTGCTTCATTAATGATAAAGATCTACAAACCATTACTGAACAAACTATTCAGCTCCATTTCCATTTATGTAGAACTCATGATATATAGCAGCGCTTTTTTCCAGTAAAGAAATACATAAAAACTAAACCATCCAAATATATATAGCTTTAACCAAGACTACTGTCTATTGAATGACTGAAACCAAAACCAATGATGCAAGTGGCCTCAAATCCACCAATAGCTCCAAAACCAACTTTTCATCACATCTATTCATTAAGTACAATCTATCCTTGGACAAATGACAACACAAATTTGAATTGACGCTATCCACAAGAAGAATTAATCAATAAAACAACTTAAAACATTTTCATAAGTTCTAATTCAACCCTGAGAGGAAATATGAAAAAAAGGTGAAAATAGGAAAAGCAACTCACTAAACCCTTTTCATAACAGGTAGTGAAATATAAGATAATTCTCAAATCATACATTCCCAACGATAGCTCATTTACCTCTTCATAATATATCATTTCTCCTCTTAAACAGGCTTTATAAAGGTAATGCTAACTTGAAAGGTTCTTAAGGAATATTCACACCTTTTATCAACCTAATAATTGTATCAGATAACAGCAAGTCACCTCACCAACCTTTAACCTATGATACACAGAAAATAGATTTCTAATTTGCCTTTGATATTTTATCCAAATGACATAACTGCAATTCATAATGAAAAATAAAATAAAAATTACTTTCTCTAGCAAACAAATTGAAAGGGAATGTTCCATACAGAAATCAGTTAGATTTCTTATAACTAATTCTTTAAGATCACTGGTACTGATATCAATAAAAAATAGCTCTTTGGTCCTGTTTGTGAGAATCTTAAGCAAACTCACTTCATTCATATGATATCACAAATGATGCTGAAATAAAATCAAAATTGAAAGAGGTAGTGTTTCCCAATATTATCCTCCTCATTAAACCTCTTTTCTTCTTTCTTTGATATACTAGAATAAGATGTGACTTCACATGAGGCAAAGTCTTTCTAGTCACTGTATGGTGTGTTTTGGTTTATATTCAGTTGATCACCTGCCCTGAAAAAGGATAGAGAAATATTGATTAGTTAAAGTCACAATTTTAAAAAGCTATAATATAAAACATTACCCACTGCTGACAGGTGTCAGCTGGGAGTTGACAAGCTGGGGTTTAGACTAAGTCAAGGAGCACTTGACATTATGGAAGAGTCCGGCTCATTCAGAGCTAAACCCTTCCAAAGTTGGCTGAGAACTCATTTTCCCACTTTTATGAATAATGAGTTAATGAAAATGCATGGCAAACAATGACTGAAATCACCAAACTACCAGTGCACAAACAGCCACTTAATTAAAGCAAACCCTTAGTCTAGGTTGCATGGTGATTTATGCACTCCATCATGAATGGGTAATGTATATTCTTTATTCTACTAATTATTTCTTAGTTAGGCAAAGATGCACTCAACAGGTTGGCAGTGATTGGCTGATTGCAACATGTCTGAATAACATTGTTATATTTCAAATTATCATCACCAACTTGTCGCTTACTATAAAATTAAGATCACCAACCTATCAGGTATATCATTGCCTCAATAATAGTATAAAAAAGTACAGTTAGTATAACATATCACAGTAACAAGAAGCAACTACCATACATCAAACTAAAGTTAGAATCGCATAAAACATCACAGGATATCAGAAGGTTGTCAATCTCAAAAAAGGGGAAAACAGGGAGGAAATGAATGGCTGAGGAGGTGATGGCTCGTGTAATAAGTAACCACCCCTAGAATTTTACCAACAGTAAAAATTGTAATCACCAGACTGTCTTGTTAATCTCTCTTCATTCTTAAGCTTCAAATAGAAGCCCAGGGTTGAAACAAGATAAAAAGATAATGAGCAAAATAACTTGCTTAATCAACACCCATGATTTGTTATATCAAATAACTTCTAAATACATTTTCCTCACACTACTATGCCATTGATAGTTCAAGTAATCTAAACAAACAGCCTCTGGAATTCTACTTAAAATACAACAGCTAGCTAATTAGGGTAAGTCCACAGTAATTTAAGCTTACCTAAAACAGACTAAGCTAATTCGTCCAAGCTTTGGGTAACTTCCTCAGAGTCCACTTTCTTACAAGCAACCTCTTCCCTAAAATACCTAGAAATCTTTCTTGAATCACTCCATAATATAAAAGCACAAGTCACATTTTGCATTACAGGCTTTTGCTCCACCACATCATGTCCAGTAAAGGAAAGCTTCCATTTCAAAGCATGTAGTAGTATCTCTTGTTTATTTGTGTCAATCAGTGCATGTGTGTGTGTGTTGTGTGTGTTGTGTGTGTTGTGTGTGTTGTGTGTGTTGTGTGTGTTGTGTGTGTTGTGTGTGTGTGTGTGTGTGTGTGTGTGTGTGTGTGTGTGTGTGTGTGTGTGTGTGTGTGTGTGTGTGTGTGTGTGTGTGTGTGTGTGTGTGTGTGTGTGTGTGTGTGTGTGTGTGTGTGTGAGTGTGTGAGTGTGTGAGTGTGTGAGTGTGTGAGTGTGTGAGTGTGTGAGTGTGTGAGTGTGTGAGTGTGTGAGTGTGTGAGTGTGTGTGTGTGTGTGCGTGTGTGCGTGTGTGCGTGCGTGTGCGTGCGTGTGTGTTGTGTGTGTGTGTCTGTGTGTGCGTGTGTGTCTGTGTGTCTGTGTGTTGTGCGTGTGGTTAGTGTGCGCGTGATTTGTGTGTGCGTGATTTGTGTGCGCGTGATTTGTGTGCGCGTGATTTGTGTGCGCGTGATTTGTGTGCGCATGATTTGTGTGTGCGTGATTTGTGTGCGCGTGATTTGTGTGCGCGTGATTTGTGTGCGCGTGATTTGTGTGCGTGTGATTTGTTTGCGTGTGATTTGTGTGTGTATTGTTTATGTGTGTATGCGTGTGTTGTATGTTTGTGTGTGTGTGTGTGTTGTATGTTTGTGTCTGTATTGTATGCCTTTGTGTGTATTGTTTGTTGGTGTGTGTTGCTTGTTGGTGTGTGTTGTTTGTATGTGTCTATTTGTTTGTATGTGTATATATTGTTTTTGTATGTGTGTGTTTTTGTTTGTATGTGTTGTTTGTTTGTATGTGGGTGGGTTTGGTTTATATGTGTGGGTGTTGTTTGTGGGTGTTATTTGTTTGTGTTGTTTGTGTGTTGTTTGTATGTGTTGTTTGTGTATTTGTTTGTTTGTGTGTGAGAGTCCAAATTACATTATTAAGATTAAACTAAATTAAAACAATACCAAACTAATCTTTTTATAGCATTTTACATTGTTTAGATGAGATACAAGTAATTTGATTGCATCATATTCCTTGCACAAATTCAAAACCCACATAGGGTATTAAATTGCCTTTATTTCATTTCACATTTCACAAATAATAAAGAGTTCATATAGCATGAGATATCACAAAATATAGTTACCCAGTAATGATAACCAAATACAGAACAATTGTAGTAAACCTTAAAAATTCTCCGCGAATTCAAGGACATATAAAGAAATATGAAGATCACAATGCTGATATTAATCATATGAATATAAAATATGAAGATCACAATGCTGTACTCTGTTGTGCTTTCTTGTGCAGTGTTGTGTTGTCATTATATGAAAATGTCCATCTCTGCATTACACTTTATCAAAATGTGGTGGTTTTTGGTTGGCCTGAACAGAAGTGTGTTGCCTGTGCAGTTTTGTGTTGCAATATGGTTTGTGTCTGTTATATATTGCACTGTCCTTTGCTGTGATAAATAAGTTGTTCTGTATCATTTTGCATTACATTAATGAGCACCCTCAAACATATGAGTATTTAGCTATGCAAAGCTTTTATAAGCTACATCTACCTGTGCCCATTAATACAGAATTGAAGTGGGCACAAGTAATTACACCTACAAGCATTATCATTTGATGGCAAAATACATGTAAGAATGGCTTTTCAGAGAGGAACCAGGGATTAAAAAACAATTACATTTTTCCTCCCCATAAAATGCATAAATTCTAGAGATTTCCAAATTACCCACAGATGAGATGTCCAGGAATTCAAGACTCATAAAAAAAAGACTTAGAGTGAACAAGCAACAACAATGATTACAGCATTTTTGCACTTTTAGTACAATTAGGTAATACACACTTGGGGGATTGACTAACAATGTAAATAACAAACTGTGCTTTTTCCAAACATTTGTAACTACTAGCAAGCAGCTCTAAGATCCAATATTTGCACCCAGTGAATCATTTAAGGAGATTGTCATGAGCATACATAAGCAAGAAATTAATTTTCAAAATTGTGAACCTGTTGGAAAAAAAAAATGCCAAACTAATATTTATTGCCTGTCCCAATAAAAAAAAATAAAACCAAACACTGACTTGCTCTCAACTAAATTCTTAGAAAAATAACTGACAAAAAAACAAAAAACAAAATGGTCAGTTTCCGAACCTTTACCTTTTCTATATCATATTCTAACCATAGAATTGCCAATTTTATGAAAATGATGTTTAGTAGGTCAGTCACACTCTGGAAGTCACAACCTTCACCTACTTGGGATAACAAGAGACATAACACACAAAAAATCTTGTCAAACAGACTTGCAATTTATTTTAAGACAGCTCTTAGACATCTGAAATTTAGGTCATTTGTAACTAAAATTTTGCACATGACAGTTCCTTTAATCTGTAGTCTAAGTGTTTCTTATAGTGAATGTCCATCCCAAGGACTGCAACTTACCTCTTTCCAAATTTGATGTGGATGATAAGGAAGATAATCCCAAGTAGAAGACAGATAGCTCCCACTGTGATGTAGGCAATACCAAGGAAGTTATTTTTGCCGCCCAAGAAGCTGGTTGTGGAGAGAATCATTCGCTTCTTTCCACCAAAGGAATCCACTGGGTAATTGTATTCCACCTCCAAATAGTAACGATCCTATGATGAAAAGAGAGGAAATGGCGACTGATTTAAATTTGATTTGAGAAGAATGACTTAAAATATGTTACAACTCATAAACTGAAATGTAAGGCAAGATCTGAATTACATTACTTGAATATGGGAAAGACTGAATATTTACTGCATTTTCATATCCACTTACCTGGGTACGTAATGGCACAATAACTACTTTTCAACTAAATATTGAGGATGAAGAGAAAGAGAAAAGGAAAAGGAGGCTTATGAAGATGTCTAAATATTTTTCTAATCAACTGATCAAAAAATCATCTTTATACATACCGCAGGAAGTCCATTGATAAAGCCTTCCTGACTATGGTCAATTTTGCGGTAGAGTTTGCGGAAGGTGGGAAAGGCTGCGCTCCGCATCCAGACAATCAAGTCCTCATTCCTATAACCATTGTTATCAGGGTCTTCAGGATCCAGCTCCCACACGCTACGAGTCCAGTAGAGAGGCTTGACAGTGTCTTTGAATGCTGTACAGTGAAAAAATCAGTCTATTGGTATCTCTATTCATGCTTTCCTTACCAAACTTCACAACTCTATTATAGTCAGTAACATGTTTTACAACAACAGGTACTGGGAACAATGACCCCTAATGGTACTAAATTATTGCTACTGAAGACTAAAATGAACATTAATATATACTGAAAGTATGAGGAATGTGTTGGCATCTGCCTCTCTCTCCCTCCTGCCCTCTCTCACTTAGTTTCACACACTCCCTATCCTTCACATCCCTCATACACAATTCTTGCTCATTCAGAATCTCTCCTCTCAACTTCTACACACGCTCACTTTTATTTTTTCAAATCATCAGAAACAACCTTGGGATCCAAAAGCATCTTACCACCAGTCTCATTCAAAGCTCCTTCTGGATTTCCAAATTTCAACTTCCTGTCGGAGGGCCATGCAATGCCTTTCTTGATCAACTTAATCTTTTCGTCGTCCTTTTTCATGAACAACCTTAGAGTGTCTGTGAATAAAGTTAGTAAATTAGAAATGTAAAAATGAATAGTTATGATGAATATATCTGTAGTATCTATATATCAATCTGTACAGTAGTGGATATCATAACAATAGATAAGCATACCATTAAACATTGAATTGGCTATTGCTCCACATGGTGCAAAGATCTTATCATCAGCATCTGTTGCAAAGGGCTTGCAATCACTATTAACAGGAGAGTTTATTCTTCCCAACAACTGGTCGTCATCCCTAGACTTAACATAGCGACGATGGTTCTGATAGAAGTTATCCAAGCCATAGTAGAGGTAAACCTGGAATATTACAAATAATGTACTTCAAGTCATATTACAAATACAAGCTGTAATTTTTTCAGCATAATATATGCAATACATATCATACCATAATTATAAGACAAAAAAAAAAATAATAATAAGTGTCTCACATTCTTTTCAAATGTTACAGAGATGTTGAAGCTAATGTGGCATTTGCAGACTTCTGTCCTTTCTTTTAAAACTTCCTTGCATTGCTTCACTGTTCCGTCAGGTAAACGATGAGCAGGGTTGATGCTCTCACAATCAGTGTATTCTAACTGAAACTCTTGTACCTGTTGGTGAGAAATGATAAGCTTATAATTATTTTTCCATACATGTTTAGAACATGCATATATCTAGATGAGAATGTATTACCACTCTGATATCATCCTCTTCATTACTATCACAAAGCTTTAAAGCCTGCATTGTCTTCAGTCAAATACCCATTGGTAAGGCACCACTCACATTTTCTGAGAAGTAGAGAAGAGCCACCCCCAGAGGGATGAACAAAAGACCAATGAGGAAAAACGCAGGCAGGACTGTATCGGCTGTGAGAATGGGCTGCCATGCTGGGAGTCTCTGCTGCTTGAATTTCTGTTTAAATTTTGAATCTGGGGAGAAGGAAAAGCAATATTAATTCATATCTACGTGTCATCTACCCTGGTGTTTACCTGATATTACCAAGTTAGTATTCCTTTACAAATAAGTATTCCTCTTACTTCAAATAAATTTTTAGAGTAATGTAGAAATGCCATCCAATTCTTAAAGTCTAATAAATGTAAATCACTTTCAATAATACTATATCAAAGAATAATATTACCAAGCTTCCGTCTCTTCTCGTCTGCAACTTTCCGTTCATTGGAAATTATGCGAAATTTCAAATCTTGAATTTGAGTCTCAAGGGTAACCACTTTTCTCTCCAATACCCTCACATTCATAACAGCCTCTAAGTCCTCAGCAGGCATGGTTTTAGTCTTTCAAACAGTAAATCACTACCAATGCAATATAGTTTTTTATCCCATTAATGAATGAACACCCCTGATACTATTCTTGTCTAAAAGAACACCAACAAAGATGGGGAAGAGAGGAAAGATGATAATAGATAGTACATCTTCACTTTGGATATCTAATTTGGGT
>BOPN01000114.1:571417-576417 GCA_017312705.2 Penaeus japonicus
ATTACATTTTCATTGAATATACTGAATTACAATAAGAAATCAATGCACATGAAAATTCATGTCAAATCATAAGGACTAACCTTATCTTTAGTCATACTGCTATTTCTGTTTTCAATAGTGTTTTTAGAATTAAGTCCTGTCATTCTTAGACTAGGTTGTATAAAGTAGAAATCACTTAAAAACTGTAAATCTCTGACATTTATCAGAACTAGGAAAAAAATTAAATGTTATTAGTGCAGCCATATAAACAAAATGAATATCATCTTGTGTCTGTCAAATACAATAAGTATCTCACATAGATGAAATAGTTTCTCATTTGTTCTTTTCCTAGCAACAGGTTATTATGTCCTGAATATTTGGAGCACTGCCTATCGTGCAATCCAGGTAACTCTTCCCTCTTGCTATTAGCATTCACAGATGACCTTGGAGAGGAGCTAACTTTGAGAGAGAAAATCTTTGTGGTTTTGGGTATTTACATTATTTACAACCACAAGCATTGGTGGGTTTATTTACAGTACATGTTTCCCTCTAATCTCATCTCTGAATTCCCAAAAGAAAAAGTATATGTAATTCTCCAATACTAAAATCAATTCAAACCTAGTTTCCATAATCTCATACATTCCATCCCAAATTTTAAACTACATCTTCAATCTATCTCGTCCCAACTACACAAACACCAAACAGACTTCACGCCTGTTCAGCAGAAAACAAAATATTCCAGAATAAAAGGACAGCCTTCAATCGCAATCGTCATGGTGACAAGTCATGACAGGCGAGTGGATTGGTCTTCCGTTCCTTTGCAGCCCTTTCTCTGCCTTGTTTTGCTCTGTTTTTTGTAATGGTTCCTTCTTCTTTCCACAGGGGAGAACAAAAAGAGGTGTGCAACAACTTTTATTAACAGGGAAATGTCTCTCATTGCGTATGCAGGATCGGTTGACAGGCCTTCCTCGTCCCGACTTCCTCCCGCAGGAGCCATGAATACACCTCCACGACTTCCTGGTGCTCACAATTACCCAATATATGCCTAGTCTGAAGGCACTCATTCCGTACCATTGCCTCCCAAGACTTACTTTTGGCTTTGCTCTGTTCTGTGGGAACTTGAGCAGACATTTTCGCGAAGTCCTTCGATTCTTCTTCGACTTGTTGACGAAACCCAATTCCTAAACTTTTCCAAGCAAAGACTTGTAAAAAGGACTACTAGCCACTTGTGTCCTTCGAGGGCGTAAGTATTGTTAATAAAAAATACTGAGATTCGATTCGTTTTGTTCTAGATACCTTGATGCTATTTTGGGTTTGAAATGATTGATTTAGAGTTAAGCAACTCATCGGGTTTTGTTCAACAGAGTCAATCAAAAACTTACTTTTGTGTGTATTTGCCCAATCATGAGTCACACTAAAGAGGAAAACATTATTTGGAAATTCAGATCGAATGCTGAACATTAGGAATTAGGGAACGTTTAATTTTCATGTTTAATAGATAATGAGTTTTCCACACCATCACTAATTCATGCTATAGATGTGCAGCTATGGTAATCTTGAAAATGTATGCAGTAACATGACATATATATATATATATATATATATATATATATATATATATATATATATATATATATATATATATATACATATATATATATATTCATTTATTGATTTATTTATTCATCTATTTGTTTGTTTATTCATTTGTTTATTTACCTATTTATTCAATCATCTACTTACTTATCTATTTACGGAGCGATTGGGCAATTTCTATAAATTACGGGGATAATAATTCATGCGTGTGTATACTGTAATCAACATCAACTGCAAAGACTTCCATCAAAGCTTTACTTGAAAAGGGATTAAAATTGTATATGTATATATAGAGGTATGAGCCAGTTTTCATATATGTATATATATATATATATATATATATATATATATATATATATATATATTCATCGTAAACGTATATACACACATGCACACAATTTAAACTCAACGTGTCTGCATGTACGCGCGCGCGCGCGCGTGTGTGTTTGCGTGTGTGTGTGTGAATGTACATACATTTATAAGTATCACACACGCACACTCCTTGTACTCAACAGGTATATGAGTATAGGTGTGCGTGAGTGTGGATATATATGTGTATAAATATACATGTGTGTGTGCGTGTGTGTGCATATATATACATACATACATATATATATATATATATACATACATATATACAAATATATAAATACGTACATACACACATATATACACACATATATATACATACATTTATAAATACACATACATACATAAAACTATATACATACAAATATATACATACACATATAACCATACACATATATTCATACAAATATATACATACACATATATATATATATATATATATATATATACACACACAACACACACACACACACACACACACACACACACACACACACACACACACACACACACACACACATATATATATATATATATATATATATATATATATATATATATATATATATATATATATATATATATACATACACACACACAACACATACACACACACACACACACACACACACACACACACACACACACACTCACACACACACACACATACACACACACATACATACATATATAAACACATGTATGGACACACACACAAAACACCATCCATGTACTGGCTTCAACCACTGAAATATGAACAAGTCAGAGTAAGCGAACGAATTCCAAGAACCTTTTCTTAAAACATCGATTACCTGAACAAATGAAGCCGAAAGCCGCCTTGTACCAACTATGTTTTCAGATACTTTCGTCTTTGTTTCATTCCGATTTAGCTTAATTTGTATACGGAAGGTAAATGTTTAAACACGAGATCAGCGACACGCCGAACTAACAATTATGATAATGATAACGATGATTAATGGCATGCTGATAACAGTGATGATAACAATAAGAATAATAGTGATATGGGAATAATGATAATTGTAATGGTAATAACAACAATTATTATAATACTAATGATCATTATCATTATCATCATTATTATAAGAAAAGTAATGATATTGATGATACTAACACTTGTAATAATGATAATGATAGTTATAATGATAATGATATTAGTAAAAATAATGATAACAGTATGACAATATTGATACAAATATTACTAATAATGATAAAGATAATAATAGTATAATGAAAATGATAATGTTGATACTGATAATGATAATGATAATGATAATATCAATGATAGATAATTATAATTATAATAGTAATAATGATAATAACAGTAATAACTATAACGATAATGATATTGACAATAATGATAACAATGATGAAAATAATAAAAGCATATAGAATGATATGATGATAATGACCATATTGATAGTGATAATCAGTTGTAAAAATAATGGTAATGATAATAATAATCAATAATGTTGAAGAAAATAACGATGATAATAATGATAATAATAATTATGATGACTATTATCATTGTCATTATCATAATAAAAATAAGAGTATTGATGAAGATGATAGTGAAGATATTATGATGACAAAAATAAAAAAGCATGACTTTCTTAGTATATCCTTAGGTATGTATATCTTACCGATAAAAAAGCGTACTCTACGGTACGCTCTGTATTCCTTTACATCATATGATGCTAGTTGGCACTGAATACCCATTATAGAGAATGCCAGCAAAGTGTTTTACATTCTCTTTTTCTGTCGAGGGACAAAGAACTTATTTTAGGCCTAGAACTTTTTAATTCATTGGTCACCAGCAACAAAGGTGCTATTTTCGAAGGAATCCCAGTAGTTTGAAAGATATGTATATGTGTGTTGCCAGATCCTCTTCTTTTTTCTGAAAATTTGTATAGAAACTTATTTAAGCACACGATTAATTTGCCAATTCATCAATAATCATACGGGCCCGTAGAGCGAGCATGTGACACGGGATTAAATTCTGGCACGAGGGAGAGGCGGGGGAAAGAAGCTTCTGCGCCGCCCTGTAGAAGCGAGGAACATTGGAACCCGACATACCGGATGTGACGTCACGGCTCATGGCTGCTGTTATTCAGCAGGAGTGAAACAAACAAGGCTGTGTCAAGGGGGAATTATCAGAGCAACACAGGGCGAAAATGGTGGTTCTCACGCTGAAGAACTTGCAACAGCAGACCTTCACTGTAGAAATCGAGCTGTCTGCCACGGTGAGTGCAGGGGAGGGAGCCAGGCACGTGGGAGAGGCCGAGAGTGGCGGGGCAACGTTCTAACTTTACACTATGGAGGCGTCCTTTACGTCCCCTGGCCTAGCCGCAGATCCTAGGCTCAGGGGAGGGACGTGTATGCGGGGAAAGGACGCACAGGACACGGCAGGCTATAGGTGAGAAGGCCTGGGTGGAATAAACGAGTGTCATCGGCCAGCAGACGAGTGGTCGAGGCTGGAATCTGAGGGAACGTAAGCCCTCGCCTCTCTGGACTCGTGTGTGAGGCCAGGCGAAGGAAGATCTGTGCTTTGGGGCGTGCGAATCCCTCCTTGTGGGCGTGGGGCATGGGCTTTGCGGGTGGGGAGGCCCAGTGGCACTTGTGGTTGATGCTTGTGGGATGGAAAGCCATACTCACCCCCCTGGGCTTGGGGTCATCCCTGCAAGGCTATTTCTGTCTTTTTCAGCTAAAAATAGTGCAGATATTTGTGATTCCCTAGGTAGATTTTCTGATTATGACAACATTTCTTTCATAGACACGGATTGAAATTGCTCGTGTAGTGGGATATGATCAGGACGAAACTGATGTCTATTTTTGGTGGGAACTTTTCCTAACCTAACTGGCTTGGGAGACCCTTAGGAAATCATGTCTTTTGAATAGAGGGAAGCACATGTAGAATTGTATATTTCTGCTTGCTGTGAAATTGAAATTGAATTTTCTATTTTCATAAGTTTAGTCACCCACATGGTGTAATGTGTGCACCACAATCGTGGTTGCCAACGTGCCTAATGGCACTATGC
>BOPN01000114.1:583917-591417 GCA_017312705.2 Penaeus japonicus
GTTTCTGCAGTGGTGTTGATTTTAAGTTATTTGTCTTTTAAGTTATTTGTTTTATCATTCAGTATCCTATAGGAAAAAAACAGAATTTTTTTTTTTTACGTCTTTGAGCAGTCTTTTGTGTACTTTATTGTTATTGCTAGTCATTAGCATGTAAAAAAAAAAATCATTGAATATGTGAGTTTCTTTTCTTATTTGAAATCTTAACAGTTGGAAGTAATCTCTCCAGACTGAATCCTTATTATATCAGTGTGTTAGGTAATAGTTGATCTGAAACTGCACAAAAAGTACTATATAGGACTGAAAATCGCAACCATATCTACAAGATATTTTTTCAACTAAATTTTTTTTATTGGAACACTATATCAACAACAATCTTTCATTTCCAGGTAAAATCCTTCAAGATGACACAACTCTTGAATCATATAACATTGATGACAAGAAGTTTTTAGTTATTATGGTAACAAAGCCCAAGGCACCTCCTCCGCCTGTTGGCCCAAGCGACCCCACAATTGTAGAAACTGAGGAGACTCCGGCAGAGGAACCAGCTGCCACCACTGAATCTTCCTCACAGGTTTGTCTCCTTGTTTAGACAGCTTTTCTTCAACATTTTCATGAATAAAATTTGGGAGTGTATTGTCATATATCAAATCAAATATGAAGGCTATCTATCTTATCAACTTCATCTTTAGTATCCATTATGTTTTTTTTTATATACTATGTTATTAATTTAAGTAATGTTTTTATTCAAATAAGCTAATTTGTGATGAATTATTTACAAGGAATGTAGGATTTTTTCGTTTGTGTGTTGATAACACCTCTATTTTAGATTTGCAATTTCTGTAAATAAACTTATCTCAGTTAAAGTACTCCATTCAGAATTTATGTTCTGTAACTGATAGTTGTAAGCAAATTGTTGGATAGCATTTGACAACAGAACAATCTTTTCAGAGTACCAGTACACCTTCCACAGAGCCAGCAGCTGCAGCAGGTACCAACACCACAACTACCACCACCACTACTTCCAGCAGCCAATCTTCAGCAGCTTCCAACACTCAGTCCACACCAGCCACGCAGGCAGCATCAGGGGGGTCAGTTCAGATCTGTTTTTGTGTCAGAATTAAGGGGTTTTCCTTTTCATTCTCTCTCTCTCTTTTTCTCTATTTTCTCTCTCCCTTCCTTTCTCCCTCTCCCTTTCCTTCTCTCTCTCTCTTTCTCTCTCGCTCTCCCTTCAAATCTGTTTTTGTGTTAGAATTAAGGGGTTTTCCTTTTCATTCTCTCTCTTTCTCTCTCTCTTCTCTCTCCTCTCTCTCTTTCTTCTCTCTCCTCTCTCTCTTTCTTCTCTCTCCTCTCTCTCTTTTTTCTCTCTCCTCTCTCTCTTTCTTTTCTCTCTTCTCCTCTCTCTCCTCTCTCTCCTTCTCTCTCCTCTCTCTCCTTCTCTCTTCTCTATGTCCTTCCTCTCTCTCTATCTCTTTCCTCTCTCTCTATCTCCTTCCTCTCTCTCTATCTCCTTCCTCTCTCTCTATCTCCTTCCTCTCTCTCTATCTCCTTCCTCTCTCTCTATCTCCTTCCTCTCTCTCTATCTCCTTCCTCTCTCTCTATCTCCTTCCTCTCTCTCTATCTCCTTCCTCTCTCTCTATCTCCTTCCTCTCTCTCTATCTCCTTCCTCTCTCTCTATCTCCTTCCTCTCTCTCTATCTCCTTCCTCTCTCTCTATCTCCTTCCTCTCTCTCTATCTCCTTCCTCTCTCTCTATCTCCTTCCTCTCTCTCTATCTCCTTCCTCTCTCTCTATCTCCTTCCTCTCTCTCTATCTCCTTCCTCTCTCTCTATCTCCTTCCTCTCTCTCTATCTCCTTCCTCTCTCTCTATCTCCTTCCTCTCTCTCTATCTCCTTCCTCTCTCTCTATCTCCTTCCTCTCTCTCTATCTCCTTCCTCTCTCTCTATCTCCTTCCTCTCTCTCTATCTCCTTCCTCTCTCTCTATCTCCTTCCTCTCTCTCTATCTCCTTCCTCTCTCTCTATCTCCTTCCTCTCTCTCTATCTCCTTCCTCTCTCTCTATCTCCTTCCTCTCTCTCTATCTCCTTCCTCTCTCTCTATCTCCTTCCTCTCTCTCTATCTCCTTCCTCTCTCTCTATCTCCTTCCTCTCTCTCTATCTCCTTCCTCTCTCTCTATCTCCTTCCTCTCTCTCTATCTCCTTCCTCTCTCTCTATCTCCTTCCTCTCTCTCTATCTCCTTCCTCTCTCTCTATCTCCTTCCTCTCTCTCTATCTCCTTCCTCTTTTATTCATTATTTCACTTGTCTACTTTGAAATACCAATAACAGATTTACCTTAATAGTAACTGAAACCCTTCTTATTTCAGGTCAGTGGGAAGTGCAGAATCTTTGCTGGTGATGGGTGAAGAATTTAACAGGATGGTAGAGAACATTATGGAAATGGGATATGAAAGGTCGCAGGTTAGAGACGCATCTCTTTTTTTGTTTTTTCCGTCTGGATATCTCGGTAGGCCCCATTCAGTAGGTATCATATGGCTGCCAACACCCAAGTAACTGTGAAGAGCTGACGAGATCTTAAAATTGTTTGATGCTAGATGTGTTATTGCGTGTTTCACATAAATTTTCCTTGTCATTATCCTTGTTGAAAATTTCTGTTATAAAACTTCATTTTCAAATAAATTTCTTCAATAACTATCAAATTGATGCAAGAATATGATGAGAATTCTGTTATGAATAAATAAGCTTGCTTACTGTTATCACTTTGTACGTTATGCAAAACATTCGGAGCTTAGGTTGCCTATTTATCCTGTAATTGCTTTCCATGGTTCTGATTTCTTTTTACAGTTAACTGGGAAAAACATTGCTAAACCATTTAGGATAAAAAAAAGAAGTTTTGATGAAAGAAAGAACGTTATGAATTTAAGAATAACATTTTTGTGAGGCCAAGTTTATTGAGTGGCAGTTGAAAATTGATGCCAAGGTTGAGCCATATTCACCACTTCCCAGTCAGTGTGTGAAGCATCATTAACAATTCCTTTTACTTAGTTATGGTGGTTAAGTTGAATTAAATATAAGATGTATGAAGTTATTCACAAATCCTAAAATTGATGTTTTAAGACATTCAGTGATCCATAAACTATTGCACAATAATCTATGCCTCTGAGTGAAAGGATGGGACCCACAGAGATATCCAAAACAAAAAATATGAAAAGTTTATGATATATATTTACTCCTGATAATGTGTTGATTTCTGTTATTAAATGCAAGTAATTTTATAAGTTTCAAAAAGCAATCACTCCACTTCATATTTTCACTTGTTAGCATAAAAATATGAATATATTTTGAATACTGCATAATGGGAGCATTCAGAGAAAGTATTTTTGAGGAACAAGTATATGGTTATTCTAAGTAATAGGTGTATGATTATTTTGTTGATCATGAAGCATTCCTCATTATCAGCAATAATGTTGAACTTTGCTCCCCCTATCCAGGTTGAACGTGCATTGAGGGCAAGCTTCAACAATCCTTACACGGCTGTTCAGTACCTAGTGGACGGGATCCCCCCCAATCTTGAGGAGCCAGCCGCGCAGCCGGCGCAGGGTGGTGACGGGGGAGGAGAGGAACAAGTGGTTGCAGAGGGAGAGGCAGACCCTGATGGTACAATTTCAGTTAATTGTGTTAATGATCTTCATCATCTTTCTCCCTTTTAGATTCATCTTAATCTTTTCATCCCCCTCTCTTCT
Organism: Penaeus japonicus; assembly: GCA_017312705.2. NCBI lineage: Eukaryota > Metazoa > Arthropoda > Malacostraca > Decapoda > Penaeidae > Penaeus > Penaeus japonicus. The sequence goes on from BOPN01000114.1 coordinate 587,652, forward strand.
TTTCTTTTTTTTTAGTCACCCTTCCTTTTCTCTCTTCATTTTCTATTTCATTTGTATTTGTTTTTTTCTTCTTATTCTCTTTTCCTTTTATGTTGCCATTTTCTGTTATGTTTCTTAATTCTTTTGTTAGTCCCTCTTTGTTTCCTTTCCCTACTCATTTCTTTATTATTTCTAATCCTTTCCTACTCCACCTTTTCCTCCACCTCCTCCTACTCTTACTCCTAGTCCTCCACTGTGGAGGATCTAAAAGGACAAGGGAAAGCAACTTCTGTAGAACCCCCTCCCCCCCTCAATTACACTTCTTAGTTCTACAAGTGCAGTTGTAGTGTTTACAGGCTGTTCAAAACATTAAAACACAATAGCTTTGTATAAGAATTGCATAAAAACAATTGTTTTTTTTTTTACAGAATTGGATTAGTAGAATTTTAGTTAATAGTTGGGTACTCCCTCACGCTAAGCCCCCTATAAATCTTTCTAGATCCAACAGTCCTCCTCTGCTCTTCTTCTTTTCCTCCTCCTCTTTCTTTTTCAGGTCACCACTTGTTTCCCTTTTTTGTTCAATTTATTTTTTCAAAAAGCTGAACAACAACAAAATATTAACACATAGGAAGGTTGATTTGATATTCCTCAAGTTATATCAAAATGACACACTTTAGAAATGGAACAAAATCATAAGGTGAGGAGCACATACTATGAGGTATATAGCTGTAGCCAGACCATTGCATGGCAGAGTATCTCTGCAACTTCTGGGCAGGACCATCAACTTTGACTGTTTTGCTTTGACTATGAATTGTACACACTAAGGCCTGAATAACACTTGCACACAGGATCATGTCAAAAGGACATTAGTATTTCCATGGAATCCAGAGGGTGTTCCTGGTCCATCTTTAAGGGAGATATTAGAATCCAAGAAGTTTCATTAGTAATCTTGCTAGAACAACAACTCCTCCAAGCCAGTATTCTGACTCAAGGCAGGAGATCAACCAAGACAGATTAGGCATCTCGCCTATTGTCAGGGTCAGGCATAGGGAAACTCCAGTTTACCACCAGGACACCTAGAGGGGTGTCATCAGGCAGGATTTATAGTCAAATGCTTGAGACATGAACATTGAAAAAATAGTTTCAGATTGAGAAGCACAGTGCAGTAAACTTCATATTGTTTTTTTACTGTTTTCTGTCTCATGTTAGATTATGTTGATAATTGTTTGTACTTACAAGATGTTTTATGACACTTCAACAGGCATATTTGAGACATGTTAGATAATAGGGAAATGAAATGCTGTCAACAATTAGACTTCCCAAGTATGCAACAGATCCATGTATTACTACATTTGTATGGTCCAATGAAAGGTACGACTTCTACTCTGTTTACCACTTTGTTGGCCTCCAGCAGAGAAGATCATGTTAGATACCTATATTGCCATGGTGCCATTTTACTCCCAATTTTGCTGCTAACCATTTCTAATGCAGCTTCCTCCTCAGAAGAAAAGAAAGAAAAATTTTTATTTATCAGTTTGTAGACACGCAGGAGCACATGCAGACACACTTGCACATGTACACAAACATGCATACAGGCACATATGGAAATGTGTGTATATTTATATATAATTCTTCACCAACTATTAACCCATTCACGCTGGGGCGATTCCGGCTTTGAATGGTCATAATGCCGGGGTTTTCGAATGCATAAACCTAACGCCTCGAGATTCTCGGGTGCACAAGCTGCAAACTTGGGCTGCCAGCTCGCTCACCTCGAGCGGCATCCTTGCCCAGATATCTCGTCACTGGCATCTGACGCAAAAACCACGAAAAGTGTCAGCACATCATCCGGCGCGAATGGGTTAAGAAAGTTCTGCATAAACTGATATTCTTTTTCTTTATTAATAATTGGAAAGCAAAAAAGTGCATACAAATGGAGCTAATGGTACCATTTTCAAGTCTGCATTGGACAAAAACAAACATTTTATCCTGTAACTCATGTGCCAGAGTATGTATAGATCCGGTTAGGTCTTGAATATATATTTTTTTTATTTTTGAGGTTTAGAAGATGAATCAGTGGTTTCAAGAAGGTATGCGTGTCCAAAGAGATGAGTGAATGGAAGGGTATTGAATTATTTGGTGATGGGAAGGTCTCCAATTTTTCATGCAGCACTGACTCTGCCATGTTATATTACAGAGGATCCTTTAAACTTCCTTCGGTCGCAGCCTCAGTTTGAGCAGATGCGACAAATGATTAGGTAAGTCATGGGGCTGGTAAGGAATAGTCAGCGTTTGAAATAAACAGGGTGGCAGTAAAATGAAAGCACGAATCGCTCACAGATAACTGCAGAAGACTGTATAATTTTCCAGGTCAAATCCATCATTGCTGGATGCATTCATCCAGCAGATTGGCCAAACAAATCCGCAGCTACTTCAGGTGATCCAGCAAAATCAGGAGGCCTTTGTGCGGATGCTGAACGAAGGGGGCAGTTCTGGAGGTATGTGAAACACTTGAAAGGGCTAGTCTCTGTGATGAATGTTCATTTATTTTTTCCTTTGATTGGGGTTCACATGCACTGACTATGAATGTTTTAGGTTGACAGATGAATTATAGTGTCTTATGGCAGTTTGTAAGTGGTCTTCAAACAAATACTCCAAAATGCACATGTCAGGTTTTTTGTTTTTTATTTATTTATTTATTATTTTTGTTTGTTTATTTTACTTACTTTATTTTTTCCTTCTTTCATATTATTTGTTATTCATGTGTCGCTTATTTTTATTTTTTGTTATCCTTCTCCTCTTTATCTTTATCTTCCTGTTCCATATCCCCTTTTCTTCATACATTCACACATAACCTGAACCCTAACCATGATGATGTAGATACTCATCTACATATTTTCATATTTTTCTTGTATTTGTCTCATTCTCCTTTCCAATATTTTTGTGATCTGTTTGTAAAAATATAGATATATAGTATCTTCACTAAAAGTAAGATAGTCTAGTTGTTTTTCCTTTTTATATAACTAGCTTTCATCAGTTAAAATTCATATGTGATATAGCTTTTAGAATTAGAGGTTTCTGATGTATCAAACTCGGCTATCTTAAAACTCTTTGATCTCTTAATGATATAACATTCATTAATATATGAGATATAGTCAGATGTCAGGATATGCTCATTTATCTAACCTAGTTATTCAAGTGAAATTAAGAAATGCATGTTTATACAGATAATTGTAAACAAATTTGTACTATTATCTGATACACATTTGTTATTTTATACTTAAAGGACCACCCACTCTCACTTCAGGTGGAAGCACAGGTGGCGGTAGCGGTAATCAGGGCGGAGATGGCAGTGGTGGCCGAGCTGCTCCAGGACAAAATGCAATCCTTGTCTCTCCTCAGGATAGAGATGCCATTGAAAGGGTAAGTATAATAACCCTCTCCCTGAGTTTTCCCTGCTTGTGTTTTGGTTTTAGCATATATATTTTTTCGGTAGTCTTGTCAGTTTCCATTGAGCTTTTTTAACCCATTCACGGCAGGGCTTATATGTGAGTGGTGCTGCTCCCACCTACTACATAACAAACACACATAGTGACTAAGTGCAAGATCTCACCCAACTTACTACCATGCTGTGACTCCTTGAACACTTTTCACCCGCCTGCTTCAGTGGGGTGATAGTTAGAGGGTTTTTGTTTGTTTAGGTTATTTTCACAATTCAAATGGAACTGCTATGATTATGTGCACATGTAACAATGTAAAATATATGTTTCGAGGGAGAGATCATGAC
>BOPN01000114.1:606417-608917 GCA_017312705.2 Penaeus japonicus
TGAACTATGGGCCACATGTTCCATTGACAGCTGAAGCAGGGAAGTTGCACCGGTGGCATGAGCACTTGCAACTAGGTCTGTGTTAGTATTGCTTTCATTTATCTTGGATGTACATCCCTTATCATCATTATTAACAATATTGGCACTTAGATCATTCATAGTTTTAGTTTCAACTCCAGCATGAGTATGAGGCTCATCAGGGCCATGAGGAACTTCACAAAAGCACCAAGACTCCATTCTTGCCTTTTCATTTTGTTTATTTTCCTGAGACTTATCAGCTATCTTCTTTGGTGATTTTTGCCGAGCTGCTGGTTTAGTATCACTAATCTCTTCATCCACATCTATGAAATCACCCATGATAAAATCAGGATGCTCTGGTTTCACCTTTTTCTTTTCAGCTGCTTCTCGCAAACGTCTGCTAGTCCTAGTTGGTTCCACAGTCGAGACCTTCACTTTTCCTCCCTTTACAGACTTTGGACTACTACTTGGACTCGGAGATGACTTTGATCCCGATTTCTTTCTTTTCTTTTTCTTTCCATCTCCTGTTAACTCAGGTTTGTCACAATGAACTGATTTTATGTGTCTTGTCAGACCAGTTCTATCAGTAAAATTCATATTGCAATGCTTGTAAGAGCACATAATTGGTTTTTCTCCAGTATGAACCTTTAGGTGTCTTCTTAAATCATCTTTCTGTGAAAATTTGGCATTACACTCATCACACTTGTGTGGTTTGTCACCTGTATGTGTCATTATGTGCCGTTTCAAAGCACTACGCTGTGTAAACATTTGTTGGCAGCTGTCACATGCATATGGCCGTTCATTATTATGAATTCGTTTGTGAGCAGTCAAATGACTGCCTTGACTGAATGAAGCCTCACACATGTCACACTTGAATGGTTTTTCACCTGTATGTGTTCGATTATGTACACGCAAATTGCTCTTTTGGGTGAATGATGACCCACAAGTTGGACACTTGTAAGGTCTCTCCCCTGTATGTCCTCTCATATGAATTGTAAGACTATTTTTGTGTGTAAAAGATTGCAGACAAACACCACACTGGTACGGTTTTTCCCCTGTATGCCTTCGCTGGTGAATAATCAGGTGATTTATTCTAGTGAATTGCTTTGGGCAAGATGTGCAAGTATATATCCGAGCTTCATGTGGCTCCTGGTGTGTTTTAGCAAGGCGCCTCTTCTTGATAGGAGGAGTATCAGGAGGGTTGGCTGGAAATGCTTCACTCTGGATTTGAATATCCCCAGTAGCTGGATTATTCACTGTTAAACTATACTGGAAAGTCACTTGAGGATCAGTCTGAGGTTCTGACAAGTCCTGATGTTGATCAGGTTGTGGTTGTAGTTGCTGTGGCTCTTGGTGATGGTGGTGATGTTGGTGATGCTGCTGCTGCTGTTGTTGATGTTCTTGTTGATGCTGGGATTCTTGCTGCTGCTGCTCTTGTTGTTGCTGTTGTTGATGGGGTTGTGGGTGTTGCTGTTGTTGTGGGTGTTGCTGTTGCTGTTGTTGTTGCTGCTCTTGTTGTTGCTGCTGCTGCTGCTGCTGCTGTTGTTGCTGTTGTTGTTGCTGTTGCTGCTGCTGTTGTTCTTGTTGCTCCTGTTGAATACCTGGTATTGCAAATATTTGAGGCTCTGTACTAATTTTGCCATCATCTGGGTGAGAATGTGATTGGTGAAGCTGTTGGTGATGTGCTGTTTGATGGTGCTGATGATGGTTTATTTGGTCTAGTGGATCTTGATGATGGCTCTCTTCATAATGATGGATTGCTTGTGGATAGTTAGAGTGATACTGTGTTGTTTGATGATACTCTGCTTGTGTCACCTCTTGAACACCCACAGCATCTTGGTTTTGTTGCGTTTGTGGTTGCTGGAGTTCCGTGTATGTTACTTGCTGATGCTGGGGGAGTGGAGCTGCAGTTAAAGCAGTGGAAGCAGGAGGATGGGTTGCTACAGTTGTTGAGCCATCAATCATATTCTGAGGGCCATTAGGAATGTTTGGGGTCTCACAAAAGCACCATGAATGCCACTGACCAAAACTCCCTTCCACATATGTCAGCACATGAGACTGATAATTCTGACAGTTATTGGCTGGTCTTCCTGGTCGGGGTGGTTGACCATGCTGAGTGAGCATCAAAGTTGGCATCTGCCCTGGAGCTTGGGCAGGAATAGTGACGATCTCATTAACCATAGGAGTTTGTGTATGAGAAGGTAAGGTAGATGTTGTATGTACCTGAGGCTGACTCTGTGGAAGAGGTGTCAATGGTGGCAAAGAGACAACTTGATTGACATGCTGCTGTTGCTGATGAGCTGTTTCTTGTGGCTGTACAACTGAAGCTGATGCATAATTTGAATCATACATTTCATTCAGTGTTTCATCGTTGTCATGCTTTCCAATTCTTTTCTTGAGAGGTGGAATGTTTTGAATGTTCTCACTTTCTTTAGGTTCCATCACACCATCACCACCTTCAAAGCGCTCTTCACCATGAACT
>BOPN01000114.1:616417-651417 GCA_017312705.2 Penaeus japonicus
CAGTCGTATGATCCCCAGCTCTATAAATTACAGCCGGCTTGATTATTTCGGATTTTGATACGTAAACTACCATTCAAATTAGTACTAATAAACTTGCCTTTTAGTTATCTATCCATATATATATTTTTTTATTAACTCTTCGCACATGTAAGTGTGCACCCACTTTCGAAAATTCAGGTTTATAAATTCGGTCCTTTTTATTAAAGAAATATATAAGATATCTAAGATAATTGAGAGATGATTAGGGTCATTAGATAAAGGCGATTCGTAGACGGTATGATAATATAACCAGGCATTTTCAAATAATTTCAGATATTTAATATCTATATTACTGCTGTTAAATAACTCATTAACGGTGTTCTTTCTTGAGATAAATAATAAATATCTGTCTCAAAACACCCTGAAAAAGCATAAATTCCAGTTTCTGCCAGGTTCATCATGATCATAGTTGCGCTTATTTATTTGAAACATGATATGTATATTACATTATTTTCATGGTATTGATTTATATCATATGGACAAGGTTTGATAGTGATATTGCAATGTAAATATTCTATCGGACATTTCCACATCTTTATGCATTGCACTGTATTGTTTATGTGACTTGGAATGAAATAACAAGTCTTGTGTATATGCTTATAGTATTGTATTGCCATCGTACGGATACACCTGCAAAGCTAATTAATTTGGTGTTTGGAGTCTCTCCTGGATGGCAGTCGAAACAGAGACGGGACTCTCATAGTTCCCATCAATGCAAGCTTACTCCTTTTCTTCCAAAGTTTGTTTACAGCCTGTCTACCAGGGTCTACTATCCCTTGCTCATTACCAAGTCCTGTAAAGGGTTTTGTTGGCCTTTAAGTCAGTTCTATGCTCCTTGGCATATCCCCCCTCTCTCTTCCTTTCGCCAGGCTATCTCTGTGCTGAATACTTCCCCTCCAAGAAAAGGGTTTCCGTGATCTTAGTCTGGAGGTGGCTGGGACCTGCCCTCACATCAGGGGGGTATTTAGATGTATATCCTACATGGGCGCATCCTTCTGAACTGCTCTTTAAAGATGAAGGAAAACGATTGCTTTCATTGCAGGTATCCATGCTGCGGATGTTGACTATGTGGCCCCTGCCATTACTCATATGGTCTCATTTTGTTTGACACTGTGGCACCATACTGGAGCGCAATAGCAAGGCAGCAGAACCGAGATTTTGAGCATAGCCTGAGATGCTCCTTACCTTGTTGCGGTTATTATTAAATATTTATCATTATTGGCTTTGATACTAGAAGGGATTGGTTCTTGTTTGTTTAACATCAGAGTTCAGTTGGTTTGGTTGCTCAGGTGCTGGTATCTTTAGATATTATCTGTTAAAGTAGCTGTGTATGGTAATAGTATCTACCCATGGGCACTAATTGACTGATGTACTATTTCCAGTTCATCTGTAAATACAAATTTCATGGAGACTTCAGGAATGTCACAAATGTAATTATTGAAAAAAATGGGTCCAGCACCGAGCCCTAGGAACGCCGTTTTTCAGTTTTCCTGGTATTGTTATCTCCATCCAAATCAAATTTGAAATTCTCGCAGTTACAGGACCTTTTTAGATTTTATCGTTCTTTAGCATAAGTCCGTCTCCCAAGATTGCCATAGATTTATGGAAATTGCCCCCGACTCTGCTTTCTCTCGTAGACCTGTTTCTAAGTTTGTCTATAGGGCAAGAACTTGTTCTGAGGTGCCCCTTTTTGGGCTCCAGAAAGAACGATGTTCGTTTGGGATGTTTTTTTTTCTGGCATACCAAGTTTGAGCATAATGGTAACCATAGAACAGTGGTCTTCAAATTGTTGGCCATGGGCTCAGATGGTACATGAACATCTATATAGGGTATAATTAAAATCGAATAAATTATAAATGATGAATAAGAAATACAAAGCTAAAAGTCTTTTTTTTTATTATTCTACTCCAGTAATTATTCACAATATGTGTGGCTATTATAAGAGAATTTGGGGGCTCAGGTGCCTCGATATGCGACGCGCCTTGTCCACTATTGTCCCCTGATGTGATTTGCCTGCAGATGTGAAGCAATTACATCTATCTCATTTGCTCCATAATCTAGTTACCAAACTACAACAGAGAGTTGTGTTTATATTCATCTTTTGTTCAGTTATAAGTACGGTATACAGGTTTTATTTACAAAGATTACAATGCAATAGTTATTTTTTAGATGATAAAATAGCTGTCATAAAAGAAATCATAAATACATTTTACTGTATCATGAAATTATAAAAATCCTGTTTGGACATTAATATAGTGTGGTAAAATTCCGTAAGCGCCTGGTACCGTATGTTCTATTGTGATTTTTTTAATTTTTTATTTTTATTTTTTTATCTGAATGGCAGTAGAGCATGAGTATTTGGAAATGAAATTGCGCAGTCTCAAAAAATGCAATGACCACAAGATTAACATGATTTAAATCATGTATATCAGAACAGTGACATTACATTATATACATAAACTTTAGCTACATTTTATTCGTCATGAATGTCAAAAATATATATCACAAGTTCTCATTATTCGTTTTCTTATTTGGGCGAAAATGTACGAGGAAATACGTTCTTATTTTTCTATTAACTGCCTATTAATTTACTTATACTATACTGCTATCACCTCTTCTGCAAGAGGTGATAGTAGCAAATCTTTTCAACAGTTTGATCGTGTCTATACAGGTGTGAAAAGTTCTTGGAATGAAAATGCAATAAAGTTGGTCAATACCAGCAGATAATGCCATTTTATAAGTTCAGTTTTGTAGATTATTTCTCAGTCATATTAAATTCTGAAGATCTGCCGTTAAATAAATTTTATCCCGAATTTATACTTTAGTTACGGTGACCTAGAAGAACTTAGAGTTAGAATTAGAGCTTTATACGTCGGCAATATTTTATTTTATTTTATTGTAAATTTATGGGGATATAAATACGTTTATTTATGACAGTTCAAGTCATAAACCGTTTTTGCTACGCATTTTTACAACCCTGACTCCAGATACCGTGTACTTATTTTTGTAATTTGTAGATTATATTTATCGTGTCCAGCCAGGGGCCAATCTGTTACCATTTTCGTCGTGTTGCCTTCAAATTCATGGTATGGTTTAGATATGATGTTTTTGCTTGATTGTTTGAGGACTATCTGCACCAGTAGGTGCTGTTTGACGTGAAGGGTCTTGTGCCTTGTTAGAGCCCATTTTTTAAGAAGGTTCCAGGAATGTCTACTCGATATGCCGAAGTTCATGGACCTTCGGCAGTAGCTGATCCGTGGCTTCTAGGACGCAAGTTTGTTCATATTCCACCGACAATTCTTCGCTTCTAAAGGAACAACAGGGAATGGTAAGGGATGTACGACCTTAAGGAAGGTATTTTTGGGGTGGTATTTTTTGTATGAAGACTATGCCTTCCTATGTAGATGAAATTCTACCAAAGATCTTGTCAATCATTTGGGAGTTTCCCCCTGTTTGCCATTTAGAAATTCCATTTGGTCCTTGGAAGTGATTTCAAAACAGATATCCGTTTTCCTGTTGTTATTAAAGCTGACGTGTTTTGGTTCTTTGGGAAGTCCTGGAGAATCCTTCGTTTTACTGGTTCCTTGTTGCTGCATTTAGTGTACAAATGTTAGGTAAGTGTAGTGTGAAATAAGTGATATGGTCAGTAACATTATTCCATCAGAGTATATACCTTTATATTTTTTATATGAACTAGTCAATTCTACTTTATTTGGCGATAGAGAGATGCGCAATCCATCTATTAGGATTATTAATCAGATCAGCGTAACTCAATTTTTTTTTCTTTCTGCCAAGAGTCGGCCTGATAAAATGACTGACTCCAACTGCCCCCACTCCCCTGTAGGAACGTTATGACGCCCACCCTGTGCGATCCTATACCCTTCACTTTCTGCCGTTTAGTATATATATTATTTCTTTATTTTCTTTTTTCTTATATTACTATTTTTCTTAAGACCATCTACATAAAATTCTTTAAAACATGGTTGATTATATTGAAAAATACAAAGTCAAGTGCAAGGTGTACTGACAGTGGCAGTAAATACTTTGATGGTATAAAGGAAAATCAGGTGAGTAGGGTTAATGGAGAAGAGATGCATTGCTGCCCCAGGTGAGGCGAGCTTTGTGGGATGCCGCATTGCCTTGGTGCAACAAGAGGCGCGATCGGAGCCGGGTTTGTGCGGACTTTGTCTAATGTGCTAGGACATGCGGAAGGACCTGGTCGGTGAAATACTGGGCTATGATAGTAGTCTGTTGGGGTATCACATCCACGCACATTGGTCCTTGAGAATTGAAGAAAGGGCACTTCCGACTGCGAAATCCTTCCTTAAAATATTGAGGCCAAGGCTCTTCATCACTCAACCACACCATGTTAGAGTGCTTGTATCGAGTGGTGAAAAAAAGAAATCCAACACTCATCTCCAGTGGCAACATCCGAAAACCATTTCGGTCCATTTGGCTCAAACTCCGTTAGCAAGAGACGACAAATCTGCATCCGATCGATCATCTGATCTTCCGTTAACTATTGGGTTATACATCGAGCACACTTCTTCCATAGTCTTATTTGTTCATGCTCGATGCCATGTGCTCTTCCATAAATGGCGCCAAGCTCCAAGGATAAAAAACGAAGAATCACAGTTGGATCTTCGTCAGTGATCGGCCGTCAAGAGTGCTGTCTATCTTCCAGTTCAGTTTTTTTCCGGCTGCGAGAGCGCGAATCCAGCGGGAAATATTTTCCAGCGATGGAGTAGACTCAGGATAAACTTGCCCTCGAATCTCTGTTGCCATCTTCCCCAGTGTCCACCCACTGAAAGTGTCGCCTTATTTCGAGAAATCCATTACTTCCAGTCAGAGAGAAAAAACATGACTGAAGCACTCTCACAGTACAAGACAAGACAAACCAGACAAGTGGCGACAAATTCAAACACGTCAGAACTGGCATGATTCCATGCCTCTCGTTCCCATCCTCCCAGCCCTCAACGTATTCATGTTACGGCTACAATTGCCATTACTTTCCGATCACCCCCTCGTATATTAATTGCAAACCAATGAATCTAGCAATTGTAAATGGTGTATCTCCTGTTCAGTGGTTTATAGATATTTCGACAGAAAATGTGAAACTGCATGGAAAATAGAAGATGTGAAACTGCATGGAGAAATGAAAGAGAATGAAAAGTGAAGAAAGAAAATTTTTGAAACCAAGTACTAAGAACAAGTAATGTCTCTGCATCGTTCAGACTGGGATAATGTAAAGCTCTAGCATTGTAAGAAAAGGGCAGAGTATAATATGAATGTAAACGAGAGTAGTTATTGATTTAACAATATTCGAGAAAGAAGATTAATATATATGATGACGGTCTTTGATTATATAGAGATACATGAAAAATGCCCAGACTTTCTTCCCTTGATAAAAAGTGCATAATGAACGAGACTAACTCGCCTAACAATACAGAACTCAGACAGGGGCGTAGGTAGTCATGCATCTCGCATGACTTAATTGTTTACCTTCGTGTTTTACGAGTCACTTACTAATCAATAGTGAACAATAGATATTCAGTAAACAATCACAAATTTTATGGAAGTTGTAGAAGAAACGAAAAAGGCGGATGAGGTAGCAGAAAGCGTGTAAGACATGGGTTAGGTACAGTCATGCGAAGAGGATGGGTAAGCGTGCTATTGCTGAAAAGAAAGAAGAGAAAAACAAGTAATTGATGAAACGCCCAAAAAAAACTCTTCATCCCACTTTATAGAGGAAAAGGTATAATATAGTGTAGTAAGTACAGGTCGGTGAAATTGCAAGAGCAGTATATGAAGGTTGCAGAAAAGATTGGGAGATGTAGATCCTGACATGTACTTTGGTTTTAAGAGAGGCAGAGGCACGGTCAGTGCGTTGTTTGTTCTGATGCAGGTGTTGAAAAAGCGAACTAAAATGGCGATTAATGTTTATTGCGTTTGTGGACTTAAAGAAAGTTTGGGAAAGCATTTGATTGTAATGAAATAGTCTTTGAGAAGGAAAAGTGTTTGCGAAGTTCTTGGCGAATGTTGTGGTAGTGACAAGGTCTAAATAAGTAGACCTTGGGTAGTGACAAGTCGGGTACCTTCGAAGTTAAGGTGAGTGTGCATCAAGGATAGTTGCATAGTCCGCTGATGTTTGATGTGGTTTTGAATGAAGTGTTGGCAATGTAGTAAGAAAAGAACACATGCCAGAGGTGTATGCAGATGATTTAACTCTGATGGATCGAGAACTGAAATGTTTGAAGACCAACACAATTAGTGGTATGAGGCGATAGAGAGGTTTGTAAGACAATGATTATGAAGACGGGTGATAAAGAAAATACCAATACAAAGAAGGTTAGGGTTGATTCTTGTAGTGTCTGCGGAACGAGAGTAAAAAGTAAGTCGAATAGATGTGAGTAGTAAAGTGTTTTAGTGCGCGAGAGATGTTCAAGGAACAAGCGAAAGTTGGCTTTGCATGTGGAGTGTAGTGGATATGTGACGAAAGTAAATATCTGAGTATGGTGAATATAGGGAATTCCGAATTTGCAGTGTTGAATGAGATTTGTCATCTTGGAGACAGGGTAGACGGAACAGGAGGCACTGAAGCAGAGGTGATTGGTTGAATAAGAGCAGCGTGGAACAAGTTCATAGTCTCGAGTTGTATGTTGTGTGGAAGAGGAGTATCACTGAAGTGCAAGGGAGAATTATTCAGCAGTTATGTACATTGCAGAGACGTAACCATAAGAGGAAAGCGATAATGAAAATAAGAAGCAGCTGAATGTTGAGGTTGATCGCAAGAGATAGATCGTTAGACAGGAAAAGGAATGATGGGATGAGAGGAATGGTTAATGTCGACAGAGTCGGAGATGCGATTAAAAGAATAGGGTTAAGATGGTATGGTTCTATATAATTGGAAAGGCAAAGGATACAGGTGATGAAAGACTGTAGACAAGGCGAAAATATAAACCAAGTTTGTGTGTGTGTGTGTGTGTGTGTTTGTGTGTGTGTGTGTGTGTGTGTGTGTGTGTGTGTGTGTGTGTGTGTGTGTGTGTGTGTGTGTGTGTGTGTGTGTGTGTGTGTGTGTGTGTGTGTGTGTGTTTGCTGCGGTCTCTGTTCTTGATTGCTCCGGAAGTGTTTCCCGATTCTTCGATTAACGAAATTCTCTCTCTTTTGTCGTCTTTTACATTGAGAATAATTTTCTGCGAGGCTCTCTTAGTTTCCTTTTTGCGTCCATTCCTTGCCGAGGCGATGCGAGTTTTGTCCCTTCGTGTTGTTGTTTTCCCTGTTTCAGTGTTCTGCGATGATTTCCCTTCTGCATGGGTGCAGAAGGGAATTGTTTTCCCTGGATATTGCTAGCCTATGTCATATGTTAGTTCAACCTGTTTAGCGTAGGGGTTTCCTGTATTGTATAATGATGACGTCCCATTACAGTACATATTATTACTCATTATTGAAGTATTCATTTCTTACTGACTACTACCATTTTATGAGGCTTTGATAATTTTCCAGAGCTGTTGTAAGATCTTTCTACAACTGTCATGACATATACACAGACTCACTTGTCATACCTCGACCCGAGAGAGTATCGTCACACCCTGTGCCACTGCCCGGGCTTCATCAGTCCATCATTGAGTAGGCCGACCCAGGTCATACTCATGCTGGTACTCAAGAGCAGAGCTATGCTTCAATGCTTGCGTTCCTATCGTTCACTTTTTACAAATTCCATGGAAGCCTCCTAGGCCTTATTGGTGAGCTATTAACTCGCTCAGCATCTATGGGATGTTCCTTATGTGACGTTGACTGTGCTGAGTTCAGCTCAGTACAGCCCTTTCTATTTTTCTAGCCTTAACTAACTTTTGTACCAGACCTCGAGGGATCAGAAAATGAGAGATTTGGAGGGTCGGAAATGTTCTTTTTCTGTCCTGGTGGTCTGAGCTGACTGTTGTCACTTTTTAGGTGCCATATTCTTATCTCATGACAGCGGAGCTGATGGGGGACGAATGGCTGGTGGGGATTAACTTCTCAGGGATTTTCCCTTTTTGTCTTCCCTGGTTCTTGGGTGCAGCATGCAATAAATGTATGAAGTCAGCTCAGTTGAGATTTCCAATTGGATTCATACTAGATCGCTATGACCTTCGGATGAAAGGATATGAGGATCTGGAATGGCGTAAGTGCACAACATTCTGATGGCTATTTTTCATTTGTACACCATTTCCAGATTATTGGGAATTATTTAAAAAATTAATATATATTCAGTGCCTCTGAAATATTTGCCTTCTTACTCTCACTCCTTTGTCCTCCTAAAATGGCCAAAATAGATTTACGAAAATTACTATATCCACGGAAATACAACGCCATAGTCTATTGTCGATGCCATAAATCTTTGGCATTTTTTTCCGGTATGGCAGCACTGTAGTATAGGTGTAACTATAGCCAGATATGACAACCTTACTAAAGAAAAAAAAAAAAATAAATCAAAAATAAAATAATAATAATAATATATATATATATATATATATATATATATATATATATATATATATATATATATATATATATATATATATATATCTGGGACAGGAAAGGTGGGGCACAAAATACAGAGTACGACTGAGGGGAAATGAGCACTGTGCAATGTGTATTTGAACGAGACAATGAAATTCATTAACTTGACAAGTGTCTTAGTCCAGTGGGGTGGAAAAATTGAGTGATTTTCATGTACATTTGCTAAGGGACATGTATTTTAAGTTATATTATGCTGTTTCCTTTTACCATTGTGATATTACTATTTGTAAGTTTATAACTAGTAAAAAAAAATTAATTGTGTGTTTCCTTATTACTTTGCTGCAAAGAATATATGCTATAGTTAACCATGAATAAGTAGCAAATTAATTTAGTTTAACCCATTCCCGACGGGGGAATTCTAGCCTTGAATGTCCAAATGCCGGGGCGTTCGAATTATTAGGCCTAAATCAATTGAATGGCTGGCACAATACTGTGCCGCCCGGCAACTGGGCTTTTGAATGCGCGGTACACATGTTGTACCACCCGTCCTGTGTGGGTTAATAAGAGGGTTTCCTACTTATTCTGACATTTATTAAATGTTTGATGAAATATTTGATGATTTACTTAGTGTTAATATAATAACTAGGTCAGGTAAAGGTCTAATAGAGAAGTGATATTGCAGACTAAGATGGACTAAGAATGACAACTGTATGTATTGTTGTAATCAATTGAGTTATTTGCAACATTTGTTGTAATCTGGGGGTGATTTTGACATACAGTAGTTGTTGAGTTCCTTGTTTCATATCATGCATTTGTAACTTGTCTTATATAACAGAGAAAAAAGTGTTTTCTGGACCCATCCTTTTTTTCATCTATAATGCACCACAAGGATGGTTAGATTCCTTAACCCACTCACGACGGGGGCATTCCAGCCTTGAATGTCACAATGCCGGGGCTTTCATGCGCTTAGGCCTAAATCAATTAAATGGCTGGCACAATACTGTGCCGCCCAGCCACTGGGCTTTTGAATGAGCGGTGCAGTACTGTACCACCCGTCCAGAGAGGGTTAATTATGCAGTTCTCATGTTAAGCCATGATTTCAAAAACTTTCAAGGAGGTTATAAAAGCCAATGGGTTTTTGCCATTTACTTTTAATATTGTCTAATTATTGCAAATAATTATTTTAAGCTATATACACACATCTAACATCTTTAAAGCCTTCTTTCTTATTACAAATAAAGTCTGGAGTTGAAATAATATTTTCAAAAGAGAAAATAGGCAATAATATCAACACTTATTCTAAACACAATTGAATCAAGTACATACTGAATGAGCATACCATATGAAAATATTTGAAATGAGCAATAAAGAATTGGAATTAACATTCTAAAATAAAAATGAAAAATTGTCCTTCACTCAAAAAACACTCATACACAGTCCAGTTGTACCTGTACTGCAATACAAAGCAGCTTGTACAATTCTCTCCTACTGTAAGTAATTTGATTGTATTATTGTTATTAGTGAAGCATGTCAAATAATAGGTTTCAAAATAATTAAGCAGTTATGAAATAATTATTAAAAGCTTCTTATCAACTATAAAATATTTTGAAATATGAATTGCAATCATCCTTTCATGTAGAAATGAATCTCTTCATCATTCAATATAAAAGTGAGAAACTAGATTGACCAGAATAATATATTATGCAACAGTCAATATGAGATAAAAATGATATATACAGTGTCTGTAAAAAAAAACAGACAAACCTGTTTCATGGAGAAATCCCTGAGCCCTTTTGGCTTTCTATTATGCTAATATCATTACTCATTTCGTAAAAGATTGATGTGTATGATACAGGTTGCTGCAAAAATCAATAATTCCATTTAACCCCTGTGATTCTGCAAATTTGATCAAAGTAAAGCATGAAGTGACATTTGCACAGAAATGCCAATAATATTTCCTATTGAGTAATGATGGTGACTGTCAGGATATTATGCTGTCCATATCATTAATACTAAATATTTTTTTGGTTGTTTGTCACTTATTTGGTTATCTTTCACAAAAATATCTGTATATCGCCTCACAAGTTAAATAAGATTATAAACAAAATTATTTATAGTTTTAATGATATGGCCATCAGTGTTAGACATACGGATGTTCCTCACTCAAAACATATCACAGATAAACATGGAAAATACATTAGACTCTTCATGTAGATAAATCATCCCTCTTTAATTTACCTAGACTAGGTTCAAAACAAAAATTATATACTAGATACTTCAATGGTAAAAATATTTCCCTACACGGAAAGTCACTTCCTCACACTAATGGCTGTTCATCATCATCAGTTTCAACATCATTACCAAAAACTATCTGCCCATTAATAGCATCATCATCGTCGTCATTTGCATCCTGAAGTAGAGCCTGCGCTTCAGCTAAAGTTCCTGATTCTTGACCTGTTGTAACACGCTCAGTTTTCCTGTAAGCAAAATAGGAAATGTTAGATTCTCTTTCATTGCAGTGATTCCAGTGGTGAGTAACGTACACAAATATCCATTACTTTAGAGGAGGAAGGAGGAGGAAAAATAAGGAGCAGGAGGAGGAGGAGGAGGAGGAGGAGGAGGAGGAGTAAGAATATGAAATAAGAAGACAAATAAAATGAAAAGGAGAAGAAAGGGGAAGAAGTGGGCTCATGGGAAAAGCAGGAGAGGAGAAGGAAGAGGGAGAGGTGGACAAACAGAAGAAAAGATAAACACTAAAAAAAGCAACACATAAATAAACTTCAATGGATTAATCATATTGCACTGCTTTGTCAATTCATTGCACACAATAGAATATAATTTGCTAAATACCAGAAAGGCTTATAAGGCATGAGGGCTATTCTGTACAATTATCTACAGGTTGATATGAACATAACTTTTTTTTTGCATGTGCATCATTACAGCTAAATAAAGTTACAAATCACTTCATCATATATCATCAACCTATACATCACATGTACCAGACATAAGCAGTCTTCATTATCTATGCAAGCTATTACTTTCATTGTGCAGGTCTATAATTGTTATCATTATTTCTGTTTACTATTAGCTCCTCGGCACCAAGGAATATTTGTCAATGTCTTATCAATTGATGTCGGAGGATTTTCCCAAAGAATTCTATGTTTCATGGGCATGTTTGCATAAAGTGTGCCAAAGTAAAGGTGAGTGGAGTTTAAGACGTTCTCAGACAATTGACAGGTTTTCGCCTTGACAGAGTTGGGGCTGAAAGGGGTAAGAGGGTACTGGAAATCAATTAAATTACCCAGCTTGGGAAGGACAAATTTACCAATAACTAACACCAAGGGATTAATCAAGGAACAGTTTCATTTTACAAAAGAAATAAAGAAGAAAAGATAAAGAAAATAGTAGTTTCTGGGAGTTTCAAAATTTTGACAGCAATATAAACATGTGTCTGTATATATATATATATATGTATGTATATATATTATATATATTATATATATTATATATTATATATCATATATATTATATATTATATATATATATATATTATATATATATATATATATATATATATATATATATATATATATATATATATATATATATATATATATATATATATATAATTTTATATAAAAAAGAAAGAATTGTTAAACTGTGACAGCAATATAAACATGTATGTATGTATGTTTATATATATATATATATATATATATATATATATATATATATATATATATATATATATATATATATATATATATATATATTACAGCAATACAAACAATGAAACAGTTCCATATGAATACAAGAAAGCTTATTAAAAAATAAATAAATAAATAAAAAATAAATAAATAAAATACTAATGTGCTAATAAACAGCTAAGCAAAAAATTCAGGGAGAGAGAAGAGGGAGGGAGGGGGAGTGAAAGAGATATATATTGTATCTAAATGTATAAATGGTACAAAAGACAATTGTAAACCACAAGACAATTATGCAAAATGTAATATTGTTAAATAGGGACTGGGGAAAGGAGATCAAGGGGTATGAGATTGGTTGTAGAGGGGGGATACATGCCATATATTATAAGGAATTTGAACTTACTTATTAAATTCACTTATGTATATAAAAAAAATAAAAAAAATAATAAGCAGGAACAATGCTAAGTGGCACACGTATGAATGGCTCAGTCATAGAATGGGGGAATGGAGGCGTTTGTAGGGGTTGTACATGACATACATTATGAGAATTCTTCTTTCATACTAAGAAGGAAAAGAAAAAAAAGAAGAAGGAGAAGAAGAAAAAGAGAGAGAAAAAAGAGAGAGCCTCAACATTCTAAATAATGATGCAGCAATGTAGATCCTTGCAGCTAGTGACACAAACACTCCTATGTGAATTGTTCAGTTCCCAAGTTACCGATTCACAGACAAATTCATAATAGTTAATAAAAGCAATGTACTGTTACAATAATCCTGCTGGTATGTTATATTTTAAAATCAGAATATATCTGACTTCATGACATTAATGTGTTCTGGCATTCACCTGTATATAATTGCATTTGAATTAACCTTCAGCAGAGACAATGAAATAGAATGAAACAAAGATGATCGAAAAGGAATAGAATAACTCAAACAAAGAAAATATGCTGTTGACAAGAAGCTGGAGACAAGGTACGGGCATGTATATTTACAAAAACCAACTGCATGGATATTCAATGCTTCAGTCCTGAGTAACCTGCACAACTGCACAGGTGCAGAGGTAAGATTGCAAGTAAGCCCAGAAACCCTGTTGAGTGGATTCTCAAACGTCTTTCTACTGGAGGATAACTTAGTAAAAGTGAATCATCCTTAACCCATTGGTCGCGGTTTTAATCTAATATGTATGCAGTCGGATGACGGGTTTACATTGTTTGGTGCCATCCGCGTCTACGATCGACTCTGCCTTGGCAGCAAATCATGTCATTCGCTGTCAATGGGTCAAGGGCAGTTGAGAGAAATTGCAGCCAAACATGACAGGGAAATACTCAAGGTAGGAATTTGATGTTAATGTAGGAATTTTCAAACTTCTTTAGACAAGAGTAAATCCTAATCAGATCTTCTGAGTTATACTGGGTAGAATGAAACCATTATAAGCATATGTATCTGCAGCTATTGATAGTGGAGAAGACCAGGAGGGGACTGCCTCAAGAAGGACAGAGGAAACTAACCTATGGCCAAAAGAAGCTAGATCATTCTAGAATGCTGCTATACCCAAACAACAAAGATGGCCACAAGAAGACACCCTATGAGGTGATGGACAGTAAGGGGCAAGCAAAAGAAAAAAATAAACCACCATGAAAAAATGCCTTACATCCAAGCACGTTTAACCACACTCCTTGGCATAGCCATACTTCTAATAATAAAGCCTTACTACAAGTAGAAGTACTAATGATGATAATATATATATAATAATCATAGAGTAACAATGATAATAACTGGGGGTGGTCGTGGGGGTGGTGATGGTAGTGGTGGTTGTGTGGGTAATGGTGGTAGTAGTAGTAGTGGTGGTGGTGGTGGTAGTAGTAGTAGTAGTAGTAGTTGTACTAGTAATAATAGTACTAAAAGTAGTAGTTGTAGTAGTCATAGTCAAAGTAGTAGTAGTAGTAGTGGCAGCAGTTATTAGTAGAGCTACTACTACAACTACTAGTAACAGTAACAGTCCAACTAATTACTACTAGTAGTACTACTAGCAAGTTCTACTAATAGAAGGAGTTATAATAAATAAATAAATAAATAGAAAACATATATATATATATATCATCATCCTAAAAAAGCTAAAATAAAGAGTAAATAATTATAACTCAACTAATATATTAAAAATAAAATTCCAATGCAACATTTAACACAAAACCTGAGAAATAAAGCAGATATTCAAATGATATTTAAGAACCCAGTGGTGTAGTCTGTGAACATCTAGTTTTGAGCAATATACCAAATTACAGTGTTCCCGGCCCCAACCACAATAATTCATGCACATCTGATTTTGTAAGGAGCACAGTTCAGGCGTATTTTACCCATGTTATAAACTTGCAGTTTACCTTTTGAGAACATCTGGTACCTTTTCAGACATCTCCAAGGGCAAGGGTACAACTCTATAGAAAAATATGAGGGCATATAATAGTATTTTTTAAAAGCATTTTCCAAAGGTATATGATGGTATCAAAACAGTAGGTGTATGAGGAAGAGGACAGATTGGGGGGAAAGGGTAGGAAAAGGAGGAGGAGGAGGAGGAGGAGGAGGAGGAGGAGGAGGAGGAGGAGGAGGAGGAGGAGGAGGAGGAGGAGGAGGAGGAGGAGGAGGAGGAGGAGGAGGAGGGGGGGGAGGAGGAGGAGGAGGAGGGGAAGGAGGAGGAGGAGGAGGGGAAGGAGGAGGAGGAGGAGGGGGAGGAGGAGGAGGAGGAGGAGGAGGAGGAGGAGGAGGAGGAGGAGGAGGAGGAGGGGAAGGAGGAGGAGGAGGAGGAGGAGGAGGAGGAGGAGGAGGGGGAGGAGGAGGAAGAGGAGGAGGGAGGAGGAGGAGGAGGAGGAGGAGGAGGAGGAGGAGGAGGAAGAGGAGGAGGGGGGGGGGGGAGGAGGAGGGAAAGAGAAAGAGAGGAGAGGAGAGACATTGGAGTAACAGAGAGAGAGGAGAGAGATTGAGAAGGATTGAAAGGGGAGAGACAGAGAGGGAGAGGAAAAAAGAGAAGAGAGGAAGGTTGGAGTAGGCATGGGAGATATACATATACATACATATATATGCCACCATTTCTTGTTTCTGTTATTGTTACTCTTCCTGTTCCCCATTTACCTGATTGCTACCTCATGATTTTTTTTTTTTTCATTTGTTTATTATATTTTGTCTCCCAAGAAATCCATTATCCATCGTCAAGACAATTCTTTGACTACTATTTACACACATGCCTCTTCCTCTACACATCCCAATTTTCACAAACTGTTCTCAATTCTGTACAAAGCCTCAAGACAAATAACCTGATGCTGAATTTACTCCTTAAGGACATTTATTTACTGTACAACTTTACTGCTCTCCAACTCTTCTTCTGATAATGGTAATGAGAAGAGTGTAATATCAAATTTACCATCCTTTTACTTTGATATGGCCCAAAACCACCAAGTCATTCTATTCCAAAACAACTGCCTATATATATATATTTTTTTTTTCTTACTGGAAAAAACATAAAAGAGACAGAAAGCCTAGTATAAGGAAACTTCAAATTCAATAACATATTCTACTTACTTTCCTAGGTTGACAAAACAAGCACGGCATCTGTTAGTGTTTAATGTTTCTGGCATTACAATGTTCAGAAGGCCAGCAATAAATGACAAACCACCGAACACTACCATTGCAAGAACATAAATCTCTGCCTGAAATATGGATAAATGTATTAAAATATATCAGATGATTTTAAAAAATACAAGAGAACACTACAATGAAACTCTAACTCACACAATGAAAAAAATTTTAAAGACAAATTTGCATCAGTCATGAAAGGCATAATTCTACAATATAACCAATTGAAAGTCACTCACTAGATCTGAAGGTTGAGCCAACATTGCCCCAAAACGGGCTGCTGTTGAAGACAATCCCACAACTGTGCGTAACATTTGTGGGGAATATTTCCGAAGTAAAAGACATATGATGCCAAACGGCCTAAGTAATGAAGCACTTCCCCAGTAGTGCAGGAATTATTACACTTATTTCCTTAGTCTCTGAAAAATAACATAAACATTTTTAAATTGCTCATCCTCTGTATCATAATATTATTGATAATGATAATAAAAACAATAAAATAAATAAATACCACACAGGAATGCACCCTGCAAAAATATGGAGCATTTTTTAAATCTAGTTTTATACTGAAAAGGAATGCACTGACCTTTGAGCAAACCACCAGCACAGAATATTCCAGCCAGGATAAGAGAGCTTGCCAGGGAGCCTCGTCTTCCCCACTTACACATGCCCAGCCATGCTAACGTGTAACCTAAAATGATACTCATTATTTTAACAAATATAAAAAGCCAGTAGAGAAATAAAAAGGAAAATGTGGGCAGCCTATAAAAGCACAATTTATACATATGTGCCTGAGTGATACTTTTGCTGAGGTAGGTGCCTCTGATTTAATATTTGAGCAAATCCTACTCATTATAACTCTCTCTCTCTCTCTCTCTCTCTCTCTCTCTCTCTCTCTCTCTCTCTCTCTCTCTCTCTCTCTCTCTCTCTTCTCTCTCTCTCTCTCTCTCTCTCTCTCTCTCTCTCTCTCTCTCTCTCTCTCTCTCTCTCTCTCTCTCTCTCTCTCTCTCTCTCTCTCTCTCTCTCTCTCTCTCTCTCTCTCTCTCTCTCTCTCTCTCTCTCTCTCTCTCTCTCTCTCTCTCTCTCTCTCTCTCTCTCTCTCTCTCTTTTTACAATATCTCTACTTCACAATACATGCCTGGAACTTCTACTAGGGCAACTAATATGAAGTTCAAATATGGCCCATAGGTAGTGGTGCTGGTGGTTAGGCTAGATGCATTCAAGCTAATCCCATAATACACTAGAGTTGTCACAATCCTGTAATAAAAGAAAACAATTAGCTGCTACAACAATAATTTACCTCACATGTAAGTTTGATAAAAAGAATTTTCTTCATTATCACACATTATAATATAATACAAAAATTTAGGAACTATAAGCTTCATAACTACTGAATGAAATGAAATTTCCTCAATCCTATAATAAATATTTTTATCATCTATACACATGCACAAACAAAAAAACAAACAAAATACAAAAGACAAACAAACAAACCCATGTACATGCATATGCAAGTGCTTACGTGCATGTGTGTGTGTGTGTGTGTGTGTGTGTGTGTGTGTGTGTGTGTGTGTGTGTGTGTGTGTGTGTGTGTGTGTGTGTGTGTGTGTGTGTGTGTGTGTGTGTGTGTCACCAACTGCATATTACTTCATGCAGCATACTATGCACTCATCTTCCTTCATATATGTATAAGACATCCATGTGAAATGCTATTATAAAACTTGAATACTCTTCATCAATAAGATTAATCTAGTGACTTACCATATGAAAAACATTGAGAACATTCTTAAACAGAGAAGAGGTGTTTTAAGCAAATCTATTATAGTGGGATTATTTCTTGTCTTCTCAACAGCAGTCCCCTCTCCTTCTTCAGCATTGTCTTCTTCACTCTCCTGGGCATATGGAAAGTAGGACATAAATTTACTTTCTATATTGCTGTTACATTAAACTATAAGCTGATATATATATATATATATATATATAGATATAGATAGATCGATAGATAGATATAGATATATACATATATATATATATATTATCATGAAGTTGTTATTACTGAAAGATACTTTCTGCCAACCCTCCCCCAATAATTTGGTCACTCTCTTAGCTCCACCATCCGCAAAGCTCAGTTTTATGCACTTCCATACAAAACACACTGACTTCAATCATCAAATTCATATAAACATCTTTTTCTTTTATATTCCTGAGTGCTAAACAAGTACAGATTGTATTTCATATCTTGCATTGCATATCTAGTTTAATATTTCACGAAATCTGTAGTCATTACCACTACATGATACCTCTCACCAACCCTCTCCCAATAACTTGGTTGCTCGTTACACTCCATCCTCCACCCTTCACCCTTCATGCACTTGAATGTCCTTAATCTTTTTTCCTTACACTGTTACATTGCTATAGATGTATAGATGTATATCACAAGAGAGAAAATATTCTGGAATTTTAATGTTCTAGGATGATGATCAAATTTCCCTGTGACAGAGTTTAATGTAAGACAGAGAGATGGGACTTTGCTATTGCTATATCTACCTCTGCAATGAAATATAAATAAACATGAAAAGAATGCACTGTCAAAAAATACCTGCTAAAACTAAAAAATCGAATAATCAGTGGCTATCATTCTGGCTATTCCTGTGCATATTTCTTGATATTGTTTGTCAGTGGAAAAAATGTCAATAATCAACCATTGGAAATCACTCTTAATGCACTTGTTGTTACTAACCCTCATTAGGTGAAGTGGCAAGTCCTTGCCGTTCCCCTTTGCTATTTTCTGCAAAACAGAGTAAGCCTTCTCTGTTTTCCCTTGGACTAAGAGCCACCGGGGAGACTCTGGAATAAACCTGAAAACAAAACAAAACTCATTTATAATAATAGCCAATACAAAAGATATGATCATATGCATCTTAAGAAATCGACAGAAAATATTGTGGTAAAAACATCTCAATATCTGGACTGTAGTTTCCTCTGGAAATATATATAAACAGGTCCCCTTTATCTATTGTTTAACTTTTTCATTGCCTAAATTTGTGAAGGGAAACAAAATCATTAACTGATGTTTCATTCAAGGTGGCAAGAAATGTTTTTTCCATAAGAAGAGGCATCAAAAAGGGACATAAGAGTCATTTGATTTAACCTTCAGGGGGTTAAGATATTGTATAGAAAGTGAAAA
The DNA here is from genome assembly GCA_017312705.2 of Penaeus japonicus. Lineage (NCBI taxonomy): Eukaryota > Metazoa > Arthropoda > Malacostraca > Decapoda > Penaeidae > Penaeus > Penaeus japonicus. Next base: position 635,468 of record BOPN01000114.1, read on the forward strand.
GATTCCTGATTACCCTCAAAATGTGAAATGAGTAGTGAAAAAATACCTAAGCTTGTACTAAGAGGGGAGGAAAGAAACAGACTTGATTCCTTTTTGAAAAGGAAAGGTTTATGAGGAAGAATTGGGTAACCCTTTCCTTCTCACCTTCACCTTCATATTCTCACTATCACACACACACTCATTCATCCAATTGCTATTCCTTCATTGTTGTGGTCAACATTAAAAATAAATAAAGTAAACTCTTGTACTGAAGTCAATATCTTAGAAACACCTTCCAGTATCCTCCTATTCACTTGGGAAAGAAATACAGTTCACCTTTTACAGTCTTCATCAATATTGCTAATGGTTTTAATTTTTCAAACTTAACTAAAGTTCTGGCCTTCAGATTTCATTTTATAAGGGAGAGGGGGTAAAAAGTGGGGATTCACAGTCTTATATTCCACTTGAGCAATAATAAATATCAAATTATTTCTTAACATAACTTTTCACAAAAATATCTTGGTTTTAACCCATCCCCGACGGGGGAATTCTAGCCTTGAATGTCCAAATGCCGGGGCGTTCGAATTATTAGGCCTAAATCAATTGAATGGCTGGCACAATACTGTGCCGCCCGGCAACTGGGCTTTTGAATGCGCGGTACACATGCTGTACCACCCGTCCTGTGTGGGTTAAGATCTTTATCTGGAAATAGCAAATATTACTGTAATCATTTTTCAGCATTTTACCATTTATAAAATATGAAGCAAGCAGCTGGGGCAGATATCACAAGCTGAATCATCCTCCAATCTCTAATCCAGAGAGCAACCAGCCCCAAGAGCACCTCTCCAAGTGCAAAGAAGTACTCCCCAATTATACCGCACATTACACGATAATTTGCTCCAACACACTCCATTCCTAGGGGGAAAAGGGAACAGGAAATATAGATTAAACAATATAAAACCCTAAATATCTGCACTAATTCATGTACCACAAATATGTGAAGTTTTGCAGAAAAAAAACTCTGGTAGAAAGGGCAACACATTTTTTTTTCTTAAGTTTTCACATAAAGTAACAGTAAAATCATCTTGACAGACTGTGTAATTTGTAAAAAAGATTAGTAATTTGGAAAAATAATATCTAGAACATGAGTAACATCTGGATTATCCATCATGTGTCATGTAGAGGTGGAGGTATATATTAGAAAAACATGTGCCAACACTGACTTTCGTAGCAGAACTGGGTATAGAATATCTCTCAGTGTTACTCCTAAGTCAGCAAAAACGTATCATTGGCTTACACTCTACATATACTTTTATCCTATTAAACTTGGCCATTTTTCATTGCTACAACTGATCCAAAACTTATCACCACAACAAATAAAGAATGAAAATGAGAGAAACAACCGTAAAAGAGGGAATTGACAAAAGAACTATAACACATGCCATTAGAAAATATCACAAGAAATAAGCAGTGAAAAGTGTACCATAAGACAAAAAATAACATAATAAAGAATATACCATAAAAAAAAGAAAAGAAAAAATATATACATATACATATAAATATCTATCTATCTATCTATATGTATACACATACATATATGTATATATGTATACATAAATACATCTGTCTCTATATGTGTGTGTGTGTGTGTGTGTGTGTGTGTGTGTGTGTGTGTGTGTGTGTGTGTGTGTGCGTGTGCGTGTGCGTGTGCGTGTGCGTGTGCGTGTGCGTGTGCGTGTGCGTGTTGTCCATGCGGTATTTATTTTACGTTCGGGCGGTGTGGGAGGCCGCGCTCGAGGCTGGTTGGTATCGGTTTTCCCTTTCGTGTGAAAACTGGGGAAGCTTAAGCTCTTTTTTTCCAATATTGTAGACTCGTATACGAAGTCTTTAGAACACGTAAGCAGTTTGATAATGTAATAGAAAACGCTCGGGCGGTGTGGGAGGCCGCGCTCGAGGCAGTTTGACATCGGTTTTCCCTTTCGTGTGAAAACTGGGGAAGCTTGAAAACAACTTTTTTTTCCAATATTGTAGACTCGTATACGAAGTCTTTAGAACACGTAAGCAGTTTGATAATGTAATGCAAACGCTCGGGGTGTGGGAGGCGCGCTCGAGGCAGTTTGACATCGGTTTTCCCTTTCGTGTGAAAACTGGGGAAGCTTGAAAACAACTTTTTTTTCCAATATTGTAGACTCGTATACGAAGTCTTTAGAACACGTAAGCAGTTTGATAATGTAATAGAAAACGCTCGGGCGGTGTGGGAGGCCGCGCTCGAGGCAGTTTGACATCGGTTTTCCCTTTCGTGTGAAAACTGGGGAAGCTTGAAAACAACTTTTTTTTCCAATATTGTAGACTCGTATACGGGGGTGCTGAGCACGTAAGCAGTTTGATAATGTAATGAAAGCCTTTCGGGCGGTGTGGGAAGCCGCGCTCGAGGCAGTTTGACATCGGATGTTGTGGATGTGGTCAATAAAAAAGAGAGTGAAACAAGTACATGTAATTTCATGTAAAAAAATTATGTACAATATATACAACACTATACACTTCATGGTCAATAATGGAGCTTATTATGATAGTCTTCAAAACATCCAAAAACGCAAAGCGGCACTCTGCAGACTCTGCACTCTGCTTTTGTCATTTTTCTCCTGCCATGTGTATAACACACATGGCACCTCTTATATCTTTTCCCTTCAGTTTCCACAATTGCATGAGCATTCCTTCCCTGTAGGCGGAGTGAGGTGTTCGTGCTGGCTGGCCTTCCTCTGCCACTGTACACGGGCGCCTGGGGTAGGTACTCAGACAAGAGCCCTCGTATCACCTCCTGTCTGTAAATCAATTGTTGGGCGATAGTCCCACCAGCCTGTTTGTATAAAAGGAATGAGTTGATCAAAGCCATGTCAAATAGGTAGAAGAAGACCTTTTTATACCATTTTATGCTTCGTCTTACCGCAGGGTAAAAGAGCGGCTAACTGTCTCCCGTCTCTCCCTTCATACCCTCATTGTAATCTATCACAGCCTGAGGGTTTTGATTACTTTCTCCCTTTCTGTTACCCTGTCTGTTTCAATCATGGCCGAGGTATGCATTGTTGACAATACGTATAGCTGTTTCTTGTCTGCCCACTTTATGCACAACATACCCGTTGACGTACTCCGTCTCTCCATGTCGTTTTGCCGCAACCTTGGTGGGAAATCTGTGGGCATGAACTTCCGGTTACCTCTTACAGTACCACAAGCGTTGGTCTTTCGCCCCTGTAACCAGTGGAACAGTGTTGGTGAGCTGTACCAATTGTCCACGAAAAGACTGTAGCCCTTATCCAGCACTTCGGCTGACTCCATAAGGTCGGCTACGGCCTTATGTGACGCCGGAAGAACTCCCCTGTCCTGACCTGTGTAGAAATTGAAATTGCAGGTGTATCCACAGGTAGGCCCTGAGGATACACACAGTTTGTAGATTTTTAGTCCGAACCGTGCCCTTTTTGTAGGATTATAAGTTACAAAACCGAGCCTGCCTCGGAATTTCCACAAACTCTCGTCAACTGTAATAGTTTGCGGAGGGATATATGCTTCTTTGAAACTTTTTTTCAGAAGCTCGACGATGCGGCCGAGCTTCCACAGCCTGTTGTTCTGATCTGCCCCGTCACTGCTAAAATGGAGACAAGTGGATATCTGGTCATACCTGTCCCTTGGCATGTGTTTGTAAAAAAAAGGACTATCATGGAGTTCGTCCTTGGACCAGTGCTGGGCTTGGCGGGGCTTTGGCGAGATTCCCATCATAATTCTTAGTGAGACCCACACTGCGAGTTCTGGAACGGTGACGGGCGTCCACTTTCTTTCGTGCCCTCGCACAAAACCAGGATGGGACTCGGCGTACCTATAATGGATGGTAAACATTCAGTAGAATTTTATATGACAATGTATTCAGTGAATGTTGATTTTTACATAATTTTTGAAAGAAAAGGGATGGCAGCTTGCTTGTTGGTCTCTTCTGATATTTCCATCATTTCCTCAATTGAAAAAAAAACCTTTAGGAACTTATGTGGGGAGTCCGATTGAGTAAGATTTACTCTTAGGCCTGGTGTTGCCGTCAGGCCGAACTTTCTCGGAACATTCTCCCGCTTTCTCCATTTGAAACCGGGGGTCCCTGGAGAATTCCTAACCCTGAGCCTTTGAGCATACTCAGACAGAGGTTCATCTGAATCAATGCTGCTGTTATGCAGCGGGACATAGTCGAAGTCGTCGTCAGACGATTCGTCTGATGAATTCTGTTCCTCTGCCAGTGTTTCTCTTGAGAGAGGGACATAGTTCTCGAATTCGTCCTCTCCCTCCTCATCCGAGATATCGAAAAAGTTTGAAGTTCCTACAAGTAAGTAAATGGATGTAGTGGTCAATAAGAACTCAGTACGATATGTGGCGTGACAAAAAATTATTCCCGTGACTTACCTGGAATGGGTTCCATGGTTGAATGTGTCTACCGAATAGAGATCAGGGGTTTTTATACAGAATTCTAGCCAATCACCATTCAGCACAATATGTGGCGTGACATTCCAACCAATCAAGTAATATGGGGTGATTTTGGAACAGGGAATGGGGTAAACGGATATGGCGCCAAAACATAGCGCGGTAAATTTGAGGAGAGGGGGGGAGGGAGGAAGGGGATAGGGAACGTGGTAGTCGGATATGACGTCAAAACAAAGCACGGTAAAATTGAGAAGAGAGGGAGGGAAGATGGAGAGAGAGAAAGGGGGAAGAGAGAGAAAGGGAGTGGGAGAAAGACAGAGAATGAGAGGGAGAGAGAGAAAAAGAGGGAGGGAGGGTAGACTGGAGAGAGAGTGAGAGAGAAGGGGGAAGTGGAGGGGGGCGAGAGGGAGGTGGGAGGGTGGGGGAGGGAGGTGGGAGGGAGGGAGGGAGGGTAGGAAGGAGAGAGAATGAGAGGGAGAGAGAGAAAAAGAGGGAGGGAGGTTAGAATGGAGAGAGAGAGAGAGGGAGAAAGAGAGAGAGTGAGAGAGCGAGAGAGGGAGAAAGAGAGAGAGTGAGAGAGCGAGAGAGTGAGAGAGCGAGAGAGTGAGAGAGCGAGAGAGAGAGCGAGAGAGAGAGAGAGAGAGAGAGAGAGAGAGAGAGAGAGAGAGAGAGAGAGAGAGCGAGAGAGAGAGAGAGAGAAGGGGGAAGTGGAGGGGGGGAGAGGGAGGTGGGAGGGAGGGAGGGGGGGAGGGAGGGAGGGTAGGAAGGAGAGAGTATGTATTTACACAGACACACACGCCTACATACTTGTACGAAGAGAGAGAGAGAGAGAAGGGGGAAGGGGGGGAGGGATAGAGGGTGAGGGAGGGAGGGAGGGTAGGAAGGAAAGAGAGAGAGATGATGTACACACACACACACACTCACTCACTCACTCACTCACTCACTCACTCACTCACTCACTCACTCACTCACACACACACACACACTCACTCACTCATACACACACGCACACGTATATAATAACACATATGTATACAAAAATCAAGGTAATAAGGTTCTATGTCACTTAGTACTTGCGGTGACATTCGGAAGGTCACCTAAGGTAAACCGGAAACGAGTTCGTAAATGACGATTCATGAAAAAATATACGGTAGTAGAGCGTTCCCTCGTCCCCTCGTTGTCCCTAACCACCGCAGGACATCGTGCCATCCGCGCTGGGGCCAGCGCGTATCTTGTTCTGATATCATGCCATCCGCGTTTACGCCGATGCCAGCCTTGACATTATATCATGCCATCCGCGACCAATGGGTTAAGTTTTCACATAAAGTAACAGTAAAATCATCTTGACAGACTGTGTAATTTGTAAAAAAGATTAGTAATTTGGAAAAATAATATCTAGAACATGAGTAACATCTGGATTATCCATCATGTGTCATGTAGAGGTGGAGGTATATATTAGAAAAACATGTGCCAACACTGACTTTAGTAGCAGAACTGGGTATAGAATATCTCTCAGTGTTACTCCTAAGTCAGCAAAAATGTATCATTGGCTTACACTCTACATATACTTTTATCCTATTAAACTTGGCCATTTTTCATTGCTACCACTGATCCAAAACTTATCACCACAACAAATAAAGAATGAAAATGAGAGAAACAACCGTAAAAGAGGGAATTGACAAAAGAACTATAACACATGCCGTTAGAAAATATCACAAGAAATAAGCAGTGAAAAGTGTACCATAAGACAAAAAATAACATAATAAAGAATATACCATAAAAAAAAGAAAAGAAAAAATATATACATATACATATAAATATCTATCTATCTATCTATATGTATACACATACATATATGTATATATGTATACATAAATACATCTGTCTCTATATATGTGTGTGTGTGTGTGTGTGTGTGTGTGTGTGTGTGTGTGTGTGTGTGTGTGTGTGTGTGTGTGTGTGTGTGTGTGTGTGTGCGTGCGTGTGCGTGTGCGTGTGCGTGTGCGTGTGCGTGTGCGTGTGCGTGTGCGTGTGCGTGTGCGTGCGCGTGCGTGTGCATGTGCGTGTGTGTGGTAGTGTGTGTGTGTGTGTGCATATATGTACATATATATAATATCTCTCTCTCTCTCTCTCTCTCTCTCTCTCTCTCTCTATATATATATATATATATATATATACATATATATATATATATATATATATATACATATATATATATATATATATATATATATATATATATATACATATATATATATATATATATATATATATATATATATATATATATATATATATATATATATATATACATATATATATATATATATATATATATATATATATATACATATATATATATATATATATATATATATATATATATATATATATATATATATATATATATATATATATATATATATATATATATATATATATATATATATATATATATATATATATATATATATATGTATATATATATATATATATATATATATATATATATATATATATATATATATATATATATATATATATATATATATAATATGTATATATATATATATGTATATATATATATATGTATATGTATATATATATATATATATATATATATATATATATATATATATATATATATATATATATATATATATATATATATATATATATATATATATATATATATATATATATATATATATATATATATATATATATATATATATGTATATATATATATATATATATATATATATATATATATATATATATATATATTTATGTATATATATATATATATATATATATATATATATATATATATATATATATATATATACATATATATATATATATATATATATATATATATATATATATATATATATATATATATATATATATATATATACATATATATATATATATATATATATTTATATATTTATATATTTATATATTTATATATATATATATATATATATATATATATATATATATATATATATATATATATATATATATATTTATATATTTATATATTTATATGTATTTATATATATATATACATATATATATATATTTATATATTTATATGTATTTATATATATATATATATATATATATATATATATATATATATATATATATATATATATATATATATATATATATATAAATGCTCACTACACAGTGTGATAAAAAAATGATAATTGCACTCCATGGACTTACAAAATCTACTTAGGGACATTCACTGCATCTCCTCCCATTAGAACCTAATCATATGAAAATATGGTGACCTTACATAACCCAGTGAAGCCAGGTGGAATGTATACATGTCATTTACAGAGTGGGCAAGAATGCCAGGTGCTTACTATCCAGTGGAGATACTCTATGAATACTATATGGAAATTAATTTTTTGGCTCTAACAGCACCAGTTCTAAATTTGACCTAAGCTTTTGTTTTTCAATGCTCTTACTGAAAAACAAAAAAATTACTAGTCCAGAATCCAAGACAAGAGGGATAACATATCCATCCTGCAATTCTTTCCTTGGCATTGGTTGGATAAGCATAAAAGATAGAAAAGATTAAAAAAAAAAAAAAGCTTTCTTGAACAAAAATCAGAGTACTAACCAAGCACAAATGATGTCTGAAAGACTGCAGTTGATGTCATTGCATTTATGAATCGCATAACATTAAACACTCTTAAGCTGGTGACCAAGGCTATGATCACACCGGAGACCACCATGCAAACGAGCCCAATCAAGATCGTCATCATGCGTCCAATTCTGAAGACAATTCACAAAAATCAAAATAATGCAAAATATATATAAACCAATAATAGTAAAAGTAGCAAAAAAATCAAAACAACAAGAGTAAATTAAAACAAATAAGCAGTATATAAAAACAAAGCAACAGATAATTAACTATGCAGTAACAGATAATCATTATGAAAAGGAGAATACCTGAAGATAAATGCTCTATTTTGTGATAAAAAACAAAGCAAATAAAAAATAACTATGAGCAAATGAATACCAAGGAAATTCTATTTGTACTTATGAATTCATAAAGTTTGATTCAATTTTAATGAAAATACTGCTAATATCCTTTATACAATTTAAAGAATGATGGCTCTTATCAACTTTGTGTCAGGCAATGCTAACTCAAAATATTCATAACAATCTCAACAACAAATCAAATGCACACATATGAATCAGATGAAAGAAGAATATTACAAAGCTTATATCTACTGTACTTATCTAGGGTTCATATGTAATATTTGGAAAGTCAGCATCTCAAATATGTGTTGAGAACTGACCCTATTATTTTTTTTTTCTTGTCTTTTATCTGTATCTTTCATAAGGACTGAGGTCAATGCAAAAAATATCTAAATGCATACTGCCCAATAATCAATTGATTTTTTGCAGGCTTTGATTTCATTAACCCATTGAAGATGGGAATAGATTTGCTTGCCCACTCCCCAGGACAGGCACTAGTGCCACCCGAGCAGCACTCGAGATGGGTTTTATTTCAGGAGGGGGAAACTGCCATGATGACTTTTGTAATGTATGTCATGATGCGAGCCTTCAGGCTAAAAATTGTGTGTCACCACACCTGTCTGCAATGGGTTAATTTAGCCTAATAATAAATGACACATTGTATTACAAAGTAAAATCACAACTGAAAACAAGATTTGACAAGCAAATGATCCCCTTCTGGTACCAAAGAGTTAAATGACAAATTTTACCTAAACACTATAGAGAGAAGAACAACATTATTACATTTAGTAAATAAATTTCATCCACTTTGAACTCCATCAAGGTAGAATTACACCTCACTTAATGTTTAATAACATAGTTGCACATGTCATACCATAACCTTACTAGAAGATATTACATAATGAAGAATGAAAAACCAGCACTTTGAATAACACAGCCTATTCATGTTTGGAAAAGGAATTAGACAGTGATGATCAACTCACCTATCAGCAATGAAACCAAAGATGAATGCTCCAGCCAGAACTCCACTGAAGTATATTGTCTGTGCCATATTTGCTTCCCAAGCATCATGACAGGTAAGGTTAAACTGTTAGGAATAGGGTTGGTATAAGCACATTGGATTTCATGCTTGTAAAAGGACATATAATAATTAGTTATCTAAGATATTTTTAGAATGCATAATTGGTTCTAACACCCATGCCAAGAAAGAATGTGATTCTTGTCTTCCTTGTAGATATCAGATTTGGTGTACAATAAGCAAAACCTTCTATCAGGCAAAAATACTTGAAAAAATGGAAGAACTAAACAAACTATGGCCATAGTCACTGACATAAGAATATCAGAAAACTGAATCAATATCAACCACTGTCTTTCCAGTAAAAAGAAATGCTTTTATGGAAACTGGCCTGAAACATTCTATCCACCATTACTAAAACATCTTGAGATATTGGTGATATATTGTCCTTAATGGCTGCAAAGTGTATATTTGGTTGTATAGGACTAAGAGTACCCTTTCCAGAGAGCTTGACATTCAAAGAAGGACAGAGCTGAAAGATGAGGATGAACGAAAGCAGCAACAATGATAAGCAAAACCATGCACATCTACTAGTAATAACAATAATAATGCCAAGCATATGGTTACAAATTATTCACTGGCTATAATCACTTGCTTGTAATTAAACTCAGGGAAGCAAACACACTCTCCACTACTACATAAGTTATTAGATTTTATCAGCTGCAATTCCCCATTTTCATTATCTGTACATCTGCAGAAGGAAAGTGTGAGAGAGCTACCCATCTCAAAAATATTCTTCAATGCACATCCCTTTTGAAACACAGAGACTATTAACCTCATACTTATCTCTTTTCTCCCTACTTTTTTCATTGACTTCACCTACTACATCCCTTGCTTTAAAACCTTTAACAATCATAAGACAATGATAAATGTTCTTCTAATATATGACTATGGTAAATTTCATACAGTATCGAAATAAGTGTAACATGTAAAATACATTGTATCTAAGCTCCATCAAAAAAAAAAAAAAAAAGATTGATACATCAATATGCATGCAACCAAATGATACAATAAAAACAAGTTGAACAGCGACTTACTTCTGTCACAATTGTAGTAGCATATACAGTGGTATCAAACACTTTCCCTTCTGGGCAGTCCTCTGTTGTGTTATCCATGAAGGCTGAAGGAATGCAACCTTCTTCTGGATCAATGTTTTTGTAACGTTGGCACTTGGCAAAGCCTGTTGTTTGGTTATATGGTATAGTGAATTCTAAGAATGATTCATTGTAGTGAAGATTTTTGAGATCTGTATCACATGCTGGCACAATGCATCTGTAAGAGAGAATAATCACATTATACAGACATAATCACTATGATTTAAAAAATGAGAAAGAGAAAGAGAAAGAGAAAGAGAAAGAGAAAGAGGGGGAGAGAGAGAGAGAGAGAGAGAGAGAGAGAGGAGAGAGAAAGAGAGAGGAGAGAGAAAGAGAAAGGAGAGAGAAAGAGAGAGGAGAGAGAAAGAGAAAGGAAAGAGAAAGAGAGAAGAGAGAGAAGAGAGAGAAAGAGAGAGGAGAGAGAAAGAGAAAGGAGAGAGAAAGAGAGAAGAGAGAGAAAGAGAGAGAGAGAGAGAGAAAGAGAGAGAAAGAGAGAGGAGAGAGAAAGAAAAAGAAAAAGGAAAGAGAAAGAGAGAAGAGAGAGAAAGAAAAAGGAAAGAGAAAGAGAGAGGGAAGAGAAAGAGAAGGAGAGAGAAAGAGAAAGGAGAGAGAAGAGAGAAAGAGAGAGGAGAGATTAATATATCAGTGAACTGGAAAATTTTCTCACATTTCTCAAACCAAACTAAACATACCTATAATGTTCTGGAGTGGCTCCAATGAACACGTATGCGAGGTTTGAAGTAGCCACAAAAATGATGGGTAGACACAGTAGGAAGTACACACGCCGTTGATAGGGGCCAAATTCCCCTATCACCTTAAAAATAGCATCCATATCCAAAGCCATGTTTGCTTGTTATCTCATCTGGAAAGAAAAGAATGAAGTAAAAGGATGGAGTAATACTGAGCATTATTCTTAAAAGTAAAAATCAATGCTTTTGCTTCAAACGTGTAAAACGTTTTGTGAGTGCATCAAGTTTCCACTTTTCAATAGGAAATAAAAAAGACAATATTATAATAAAATTGTTAAAAATACCCTTACATTCACTATTGTCATAAGCCTAAATAAGTTTTATGTGAGCCTAGACTACAGATATTGCATCCTTATATTCAAATACTACACAGAGATTCACTCTTCAATACAAATTTGTTTTCCTAATATTTCCAAACATACACACTAATTGGTGTAATATCTCCCATAGTTCTATTATAAATAACAAATTGCTAATTCTGCTCAGTTAATCTAAAGACCATAGGATAAATAATACAATAACCCCTAAAAAAAGGAACAATTTGAATATATGTATGAAGTGACCAGATAACAATACAGAAAAAATATATATACTTTCTTCTCTACCTCTTTCAAAATACAGTTTTCTCTTTTACATTATAAATGTGCAGTCAACCCAGCAAGTATTCACAAAGAACAATATAGTAGTTTATCACTATGGGAGTGTAACATTTCTCAAAGAAATAAAAAATATATATATACATATTACTGTGGCTAACAAGGCTGAAAACACAGACACTGACTACTTCTACAACACCTGTTCATACCAAAGGATCTGAGAAAAATATTGATCATTCATCAACTGCACTCATTTAACTTGAGTTGTTGTATATATTTATTTTGCATTCTGTCAGTCATTTACATACTGTCAGTCAAATACATATTTCCACTCTGATATGAGTTGATGACAGAAATTGGATAGAGCTGTTTTTGATATATTTGCAGAGTTCAGCTAAGCATGTGAGTTAAGAGTAAAGGAAAATTTGTAGTCTTTATCAGAGCCCAGTTTATGTGATGTCACTCTGTAAAGTATGTGCTTTGTACAAGTACCAATCTATCATATAAGGATATTCATCTACTACATCCACCATTGCGGTAAATTTTCTAAATACCACAAAAGTGGTAAAAGTGGATTCCTCTCAACCTCTACTATTCATATATCGTATACATGATTCCACCCCTGGGCCCCACAATTTGGGTCCCCTTTTTAAAAGGCACTTTGTGCTACCTTGTGCTACTTCGGGGCATATTTCGTATGCAAAATCTTAACTCAATTACCTACATAACTTTGCCTAGTTTTGAAGTTAGCCCTAGCCAAGGGGCACTTCATGCAACATACCTTGTGCAAAATACCGCGATAATCCCCATCCTCGCCTTGAAATTCAAACATGGTTGTGTTTACATATTCACGGCTACTGACAAGCTGTGGACTGGAAACCCTCAATGAATTACCTGCACGCGCTGTTAAGTTCTCTCAACAGATGATGCAATATTCCTCATTATTACAGTATAATTATAGACTGTCCAATATTGAGTGGTCATGTCATTATTGGTTGTAGTTTCCTAACCTGAGGAATATATGAGACAAAGACTCAGTTGATGTCATGGCGCAGTGAGAGGATTATTTGTGGTTGCGGCATCATCATCTACAAAACTAATTATATATCATAAGTATCACAAAGTGGCCTGAATAGGGGGGTCCAGGAGGGCATAGGCCCCCCCTTGACTAGGACAAACTTCAAAACTAGGCAAAGTGAAATAGGTACTTGGGTTAAGATTTTGCATGCAAAATATGCCCCGAAGTAGCAGGAAGTGCCTTAAGAAAGGGGGGTCTAGGGGGACCGATACCCCCCTTGGCTAGGGCTAACTTCAAAACTAGGCAAAGTTAGGTTGGTAATTGGGTTAAGATTTTGCATACGAAATTTGCCTGGAATTCATATATTTCCCCGCAATTTCCCTGATCTACTTCATGCCCTCCCCTACTATTGGGACCCAGATTGTGGGGCATAGGGGTGGAATCTCGGGTAAAATCTACTAAATATGGATATTACAGAGTGAGAAGAATCCAACGATACCACTTTTGTGGTATTTAGTAACACAGCACTATTCAGAAAATTTACCACCATTGCTTCTGCATTTGGTAGATTTCCATTATGATGATCTTAAAGTGGAATCCTATTGAATGGTAGTGTGTTTAGCTAAGAAATATTTCTCATAAAAATTTGCTGGATTGCTAGGGCTCTCTCTTGCTGGAATATATCATGGCTTACATTCTGTAGACCAGGTGTGGGGTACAAGAAGTAGAAGCCCCCTTTCAGAAAAGTTATGGTAGATGAGGGCCCCTTAACCCACTGCGGACGGGTGTCATGACATACATGACGTAGGAGCTTTGGCCTGACGACGGGCGTCATGACGTACATGGCGTTCGGGGATTTTGGATCACTGTGCTATTTTATTTTGCTATGAAAAAGGAATGAGTGATGATGGCTACTGCAGTCATAATTACTATAATTACCATAATATCGTGCTAGCTTAACGTCCAAAACCTAGATGGCACCACTTTTTCCTTGCACCAGCGGGAGAGAGAGCCTTGAATGGCACCCATCCACGGTCTCTAGCAAGCACTATCTTTATAGAGCGATGACACACACTAAGTTGACGAACTCTTGCTCAAAAGTACCGCCGATGAAGGATGTGCAGGCAGAACGGGAAGAGGAAGGTGACTCAATCCATACCCTGTCTAAAATGTACTCCTGTGCCAATATGGAGGCCTTTCACTGTGGCACTCACAGTCACAAGCACAGGTTTCATTCCTCTTCCCTACCTCTTCTTGTTATCTTTATTGTAGGTGGTTATATGTTTCGTATTCGTTCATGACAGCACAAAAATACGAAAAAATAAAGTTGCCTTTTGTCCTCCCATAAAACAGCAATACTTCTATCACACTGAGTATAAAGAAAATAATGAGCTGATATGGATAATATACTATAATTTTAGTCTACTGCAGCACTGGTAGAGCCTGTCGTATGGCACATATAAGTCTCTAAACTCAATAAAACACACCAAAAAATAAAACACAAAAACCGCTCTAGTTTTACAATGAACGACTGAAAAAGAGTGAGAAGATTGAAATTATAATGCTTCAAGCAGTCTCTCTTTAAAATAAAACCTATCCTGGAGGATGGGCAAGCAAATTTATCCCCGTCTGCAATGGGTTAATTATAATATGCCTTTAAGTTGTGTGACAAGAACAATACGGCTACAACAAACGAACAGTTGACATCAGAAACAACTCAACATCTACAGTGTAGTTGCTGTAGTATGAAATGCCCTATTTCTTCAAAAATCTGACTTACAACTAATGATCATGCCCCATGGGTGAATATGTCAATGGCATATGCCTAAACTCCAAAATCAGAGTACTAGTACACATATGTTAATACCAAAGTAATACATATTACAAAACAAAGTGGTTGAATCACATGAAACTGGTCATAACGACGTAGTGTATAGACAAAAAAGACGATGTTATTAATCATATCTTGTCTCCATATATTCAACAAAAACACACTATTCATACTCGCTACCCGCACCAGCTATTGCTAAATCAAAATCTGATCTTATAGTTCTCTCACCTGCATATATCGGTCATGACACAATAAAACATACTAGGCACCACTTTCTGTTTGCACTGCGAACCCGAACGCCTCTCTTGACAGGACGAAGGTAAACAATGATCAGGTGGTAGAGATCGCTAGATAAAACCTTTATTTATTTTTATAATTATTAGTAAATTTAGTATAGATATAGTGCATGCATTGTACCATATTATTCAATAACTTCAGGTAGATATGATCATTTTAATAACAGGATAATTACGTGTATATTGAATTAAATATTGGATAGCCCTGTAATCTCTTATGTTGGGATAAAAAAAATAGGATCCCTTTGAAAGAACAACGGAGAAGAAATATTTTTTCGATCTATTTTATTTATATTCTTACTTTATCACCCAACAGTAAAAAAAAAGTCCATAAGCGGACATATACAAGCTGTCGGACTTATGAGAAATGGTTTGAGTAAATGTGCACTCAAACATAATATGGGCTGGATAGTCATTCTGAGATAAGGGTCCTCTAATTTAGGAAGTTACGGTCAAGCGAACCTCTACTGAAGCCGAGATTCACGAGTGAGTTTTTAAATGGTTGGGGGCGTGGTCCAGAAGAAAATGGTGTTCTACTTTTAAGTCTGTAACTGGTCATTTAAATAACTGGGTCGCTAGGTACATTTCCATTCAGGAAAAAAAAATCAACAGAACTTGGTAGGGGAAAGCCTCTGGATGAGAAAGCCATACAACCATGTGGAAAACTCTTAGGAAGAGCATCATCAGATGCGGGGCAAGCTGAGGTCCTAAGGTCCTACAGCTCCATCGAGAAGAAACGAGAACCTCCATTTTCAGCGTGGCGGTACACAGACAACACTAACATTCTCTTCAATAAGATCGAGAAATATTGAAATATTGATTCTTCGCAGGTTGTACATGGCAAATCAT
>BOPN01000114.1:663917-678917 GCA_017312705.2 Penaeus japonicus
GAGAATGTGTAACAAAGTCCATGATTACCTACATTATTTACATCTCGAATACGCAAAATACCAAAATATAATAATCAACAATTACTTTACATCATATAATAATAAAATCCTACATTCATTACAAACGATTCCCATGTATAATGAATAATAAAAAAATATCTCTTGCATTGTTGCATATATGTGTAATATGATACAAGTAATTCTGTCTGTCTATTAGAAATGATTTTATGCACCTTAATCAACCAATCAAATCTGCATATATAAAAAAAAACTCTGACAAACACAACACAATAATAGACAAAGAGTTGATTTTTACCAGTGATTCCAATCTACTCTCAAGTAAAATTGTCATTTCCAATATGGTTCTACAATATATTCCTTGAATAACATCTAATACAGGTAGCAAAGCATGTAAAATATGTTTTACTAAGGATTTCAAAATAATTCTGAAAAGTCAAAGACTGTTTTGGAAGTGAAAGATAACACATGGTGGGATTTTCTTAAACCATTGTATGACACTTTTGTCTGTATTCTACATGTGTTTTCTCTTATTTCCAATGAATCTGGGACTCCTCCAAAATCAAAGAGTTATCTAATATAGTGCTTCTGATACTAAATAAACAGACATGCACATAATGCTTGTTCACAATCAAATGCACTGGGTTAAAGGCTTCAGTAATTGGTAATGCAGCATCTAAGCACACAATACAATGGACTTTACTTTATGTATATAAAACACAGCCAACGTTTACAGCTATTTTGTGCAAGTGTCATTCAAGTTTCTATTTGGGTTTATACGGTACTAAATCTACTATTAGCTGTGCATTAAGAAATTGCCCATCTTTCCATGTAATATTTTTGGAGGAAGTAAAAGTAATCTTAACCAAGACTTTGAAATACTTTTTCAACTTGGATTTGAAACCTGCTTCTTTATGCTTTGCATTAACCCCTCCTATATATATTTAATCATTTCACTTTCATACACTGCAGTATTGTAAAGTCACATATTGTTAACTGAATATATTTACACATTCTTGTGCAGAAATACTACTTACAGCCTTTTACATTTACTTAGCTTAGCATTACACTAGTTATCAAATGTCATCTATTTAAAAGCATTACTACCCAACATTAAGCATTCAATGAAATCCTAATTTCATTTCATAAGAATACATCTACTTGAAGTTAAAACAATAAACTACAACATGTTCTCTTAACGTAATCAATCAACATCATTGCTAAAATTGTTACATATCACTTCAAGGAAACTGACTAATAATTTGATGCAAAGTACTTAATCAGCGAAAACAATTTGCTTTAAATGACTGATAAAAATTGACACGAGATGCCACATATATATCTATATCTACGAAAAGAGACATCTCTACTTAACAATAAAACGTTAAATAACTCAAAATCTGTGCCTTTGCCTTAGAGCTAGGGTGTATTTTCATGTACAACTCAATTTCTTCTTCCTTACCCTACATTCCTTGACTAGCATGCTGACTGAACAGCATAATGCCAGCTTAAGACCCTCTAACACATCTTTGAATCCTTGCCATATTATCACTTTTTCAAGACATTAATTAAAATAATCTGCCTCACAAGTTTGTTCAAGGCAGTATTACCTCATGTAAGGAGAGTCAGTGATCAACGCATATGGCTCACCTCTTCCAACGTAGCATACCGCATAATATAATTCTTCCTAGGTTCCAGTACAGGAAGATGTGCAAAACAACTGTTCTGGAGGGATCAAGACAATATTCATGTTACCAGGCTAAATGCCTGGCAGATCAGTATGAAATACAAAATATTCCAATCATCCCTGTAATTAAGTAGCATGTAGAGAGGTTGTCACCTTGAAATGCAACCTTTATAGAAAAGGCTGCATGCCATGAGATGAAAATAATATAAACACTGAATGTTTACATTCACTCCAAAAGCAGTACAGGAAAATCCCATCATCATTTTGGATGAAAGTACACCATACTGATGACTCTGTCACACTATTATGTGTGAAGCAAAAAAATCTTAGTTGCACAAGCAAAATCATATGTCCATTGCCAATGAATTTAATGATACTAGTATTGCGAAATCTTTTCTGCAAAGGCACAATCTTGTTGGTTCCTATAGCATGCAGACATGGTCACCAAGACTTCCAGTGTAATGGTCTGCTACCCGTTTTTAGATTAAGAAAACATCATTCCCCACATTATTTTTTGATACTATAAAACAAGTCTTACCTTACCAATCTAGGTCTCATAATAAGGATTTAATCAAGATAAATTCTGACTGGTCTATCGATGGTTATTTTACCTCATAATAGTTTCAAACCACAACAAATTCCATGCATGGCAAACAACAAAACCACATGGAAGGTAAGATATATTACTAAATATGCCATTCAAATCCTAACATACCATGAGCATTTTCATCACAGATAGAAAACAAGGCATTCATAAATGTTTGCAGAGTCATTCACACATAAAGCACCATTAAATTTAAACATAAGATAAGCACTTCCCACTAATAGTATAAATACTAGAAAAAAAAAATACTGACAATTTCCTACTGTGGGGATTTGGGTGCATATTTTATCTATAAATCAAATATATAAGACATTTTTTTCCCAAGTACCTTACTCATATAAAACATGCAAATTGAGAGAGGACTTGGCACCCTAGTCTTCGAAGTTGACTCTGGGGTTTGTAAATACTGGTAAATTACCGCATCTAGGGTATTTTAAGGGTTTCTAGGGGTAGTGAGGCCCATCCAGTTATAATGTCTTGAATACAGCTTTAAGCATTGACTAGGAATCAAGACTATCTCACTAGTTTGTTGTTTTGTTTCTTTATCCATCAATATACCCTTTTTAATACAACATGGGATATCATTAAAACCCAACTGTCGACCTCTGCTCAAACCCTTCACGTTCTATACAAATACAACAATGCTAATCTGAAGCTCCCTATTTTAGAACTGACATAACAAAATCAAAGAAGACCATACTGAATGGATAGCAGCATATAACCCATTCAGCCATTCACTTCTACATGCTTCAAAAACACCTATAAATAAGCAATTCCCAGTTTATAACAAAACTGCATATAATATATGATTACCACAATTCTAGGTATGTCTATCAAAAATACAACTAAAACTGAAAACCCTATACAAAAACAAATAAGTCCAAAAGCAAACCAATGGACACAACATTGTATACTGCAAATATTATATAAATAACAAAAGACACATGTATAACATCCAATCATGCAGTTAACACAATACTAACATAAAACTCTATGGTGCATAGACTTAAAATAATGATTCAGCTTTTACAAGACAACATCCATACATCAATGATGCCACATACAAGTTCTGGTTATTAATTGCAAGCATTTGAAAGGTTGATTCAGTGAGTGTTTTAAGGCTCAAAGTATTTATTAAAGTTATTCAATGGAATTTGCTGATAGTGAATGATCATTCTGTATACAGTATAGAAATGGAAATGAAATTTGCTTAGAGTTATCCAAAATTCTCATTTTGTTCATCCACTGAATAGCATACAGAAATACTTCGACACTGACAAGCAAGAGTATCTACATTACATAAAATATGCATCACACGTATCTCATACATGTAAATCCCAAACATATCCCTCTACTGCAGTGCTCATACATACAAGCTCTCATTCTTCTAGAACACATGCATGATTGGAAGCGGCTCCTTTAAATACAAAGAATGTACCCCTATAATTGTCACACCTAGATATGGAATGAACAAGGACATCCCTATAGCCAATTATAGGCTTAGTATATCATATCATATTTCACCCTGGATGCTGTTCATTCCGGTTTTGACACTGGTTCCTTGCATCTTGATTTGGAGACATTGTTATTAATGAGTAACCACACATGAAGCATTATAAATAAATTTCTTGAAATAAAGGGCAAGTGAGTCAGAACATTTTATCATTTCCATCAAATCTTGGATTCAGGTGTGATGGTTATGACTGGAGGTGGACTACACGGCATGATAGGTGGTGACTTAGCTGGACTCACAGGGCTTGGCTTCATGAGGTCTGCTGCTGTCTTGGACAGGAACATGACATTATCTGTTGTGTGGATTTTTAAGGTCTCCAAATATGTTCTGCTGTTGGTCTCGCAGTCTTCAAGAAAATACCTACAAGTAAATAAATATGTTAGCAAGAAAACACCTTTTATTGTAATGTGACTCAGTTACACTTGTATATTATAAATAGCTATTCTAACACTATACTCGTTATGTACCTAAGAGGATGTACACTCATGTTTACGATACATTCTGGGAAATGGGGAAGCTATACACACTGAATGTTGTTTGAATACCATATGAAGTGGTAGACTGGCAGTTTATCTGTGCTATAATATTCATTTGTTTTTAATCTAGAAAATATCATTAGAAAATTTTGTAGTAATATCAATTCATACTGGAAAAATATAAAGAGCATATCAAAACTTGAAAAATCTTATCTAAATTATGCTAGCATTCCTTTTCTGGGAAAAATAAAATAAAAAATAAAAAAATAAAAATGCAGCAGACCAGCAGGCTTTGGCTTGCACTCTGGCATAAGTATGCATATCACACTGCATCGGTAGTGTTGAGTTTGGGATATACTTAATAAAATAAAATAAAACACAACAGAAAGAAATGTGCAATACACTAGCCTGGAGGCAGGATGCCATGAACAGATTCTACTTGACTGTTCCTATTCATCTCATTCTAATTCAAATACAAAGGGTGATAATATAAGCATATATGATAAAGTTAGAATACAAAAGTCGGAGCTTTACCTGTAATTGACCATAATACCACACGAGTTGGCCAGGCCACGAGGAGAACGGTCAGCAAGCCAATTGATTCGCCACATAACTGCCCCATTTTTCAGATGGAAATTGGCTGAAAATCAGTGAATATTTTCATTGGTCTCACAGGAACATATTTGCTTGATGATATCTAGTTAATTCTGTGATTTAGCAATTATCATACAAGCATCACATGTTCAAAATGTTCATTAAATTAATTTACATCAGAAATCTACAGTATTTTGAATAATTTGTATTTGTAACATATATATTCATCATGCAAACTTTATATCTATATTTTATATATTTCTGTACACTGTATATAGATAAGTAAATAAATATGTTTACATATATATATATATATATATATATATATATATATATATATATATATATATATATATATATATATATATATACACACACACACACACACACACACACACACACACACACACGCACACGCACACACACACACACACATAAAAAAAATCTATCTTTACTCAGATCCCATTCCACTTACCTACACTATCTAGAGCATACCCTCGTCTCTTCTCATTATAAAGATAATATGCACAGAGTCTCATTAAAGGTGTTTCCAAGCAATTCACCAAGTCAGGTTCTTCCACCCAGCCATTCGTTGTGAATAATTTGCGCAATCGGTCATATACCTGAGATGCTGAACTTACATCCAGGTGCAGTTGCAAAGCATTTACTTCTGTTGCAGTAAATATGCTCAGTTCATCTAAAATGTATGAAAAAAATCAGTTACAGAAGTCCATGGGAAAATGTGAAAAGCAATTAATATCTGAATTCCTAAACTTTTTTTTTTTCAAATCAGATTTAGTTAAACTGACTTAATGAAACCAATATTTTAAGAATATCAATATCTAAATTTAACATACAGCCATACCTCTTTGTGCTCGAGCCATCATCCCAGTTAGCCATTTAACAAAACCTGGTATTGGTGACAAACTGGAGAACTGTGTCATGTTTGGAAACTCTGCCTTCAGTTCCCGCACAACTCTCTTAATGAGATAATTGCCCAATTCAATGCCCTGATATCATAAACAAAAGAACCTTATTAGTCCTAAAGAATATAAATGATTACAAGCATATACTTCTGTTCATTTAAATCAAATTTACTTGAATTCTTACAGTTTAGTTTCAAACAATGAAACATAATTTTCAAAAAGTTTATCCTCTATAAACTATGAAAAGAAAACTGTGCCAAAAAGAATTACCTATAAAATGATATCCATAGCTTACCTGTAAACCTTTCTGCGTTGATGTTATTGAGTAAAAAATGGCAGTACTGATAGTCGAAGAATCCTCAGAGTCTTTGTTTAAGCTACCTTCATCTGTTGAGAGTACAAATATATGTATCTTCATTTGAAGTTCCATGCACATCATCAAAGAAGAAAAGTGAAACTGATATGAAGTGAAAACTAAAAGTCCAGTATCATTACTATGTTTCTTAATACAACCATATATTGATGGCAATATTACATGTATCTGTAGCTTCCAATGTAGAATAATCATTTCCCTGCTCCAGGATATGAGATTGTGCTATCCTGTGATATACATTGAAGGACCAGTTTTCAATATCACAATATACCCCCCCTACAACTCATATGAGCTCTCCATTTTCATCTATCAATAACAGAAATAATAAAAAATCTTCATCATTTTCTAGGTGCACTTTGGCCCACTCATATCTGAATTGGATATTTTCCCAATATCATTTTATTCAAACAAGATTATAATTTACACTTTCAAGATTACTTTTCAAGAATCTTCAAAATACACAGTGGTTGTATGTGAGTGATGCTCCATATTTATTTCACAGCTAATCAAATTTTATAAGTATTACACTATTTCAGTATAAAACTTACCATAAGAAGGGGCTCTTGAGCTCTTCAATATTTTTGCCATTGTATTTGATATCTCATTAGTTAAGAAGATATGAAGGACAACCAGAGGCTCATTAGGCATGCAGGAATGGGTGAATATGAAACACCTGCGATATGGTCCAACACGACGTTTCAGATCTGTCCAATTACGGACAGGATGTACAGCTTCATACTCAGAGACCTGGACAATAAAAATGTCAGCAAAATATTATGAGATTCAGTGCTACTTCTAATAAATATAAATCAACTGCATATACTTACACTATTACTAAACAATAAGAAATTTACCTTGAACCTATATATCAAACGCGATGACAACCACATCCCTGATACACACTACCCTACACATTAATGTATGAAACAATACTTAAATAGGAAAATAAAAAAATAAAACTATACTTCACACTTAAAGTAATGGTAAAATACAATCAAAACTATCAAAACTATCACACAACTGCATTTCTGTCAAAAGACAAAGGTGTTCAAATACTAAAGTTCGAATCTGGATACATTTTTGTACAATTAACATTTACATTCATGAACTGCTAACCTGCGATCTTGACTGAAAGGCTTTCTCAGTAAATTGTTCTTTGAAGAATAAATTGTGAAATATGAAACATTTCATACAAGCCATATCACTCACCTTTTGCAACATATTACAGGAGGACTCCCAAGTGATGCGCTGAACATTTAGAAGGCCAACTGTGAACCAAAGAGAAAGCAATTCTCGCAGTGTTGAATCTAGAGTCTTAAGAGCAGCTGAGTGAGTAGGGTCAGAGGATGAAGTGTAGAGTGTTGTCTGAAATTAAGAAAGCTTACACACTGCCGCTCATTACGAGGTAAAATAAAGAATGGGAGAAAGTGATCATTTGACAACAGGGAACATGGTAAGCAAAATAAAAAAATAATAATAATAAAATAAATAATAAATCTTCTATTCTCATTAAATATATGAAAAAATAATGTTAGCTGAGAGAAACAATAACATATGTAAAAATAATAGAATCTGGAGGAAACTAGTCTGTTTCTTTACATGATGAAAATATATCTGTAAATTCCCAAAGATCAGCAATACAATGAAAGCATCTTACAAGCAAATCTTGACGCATATCAACAAGGAACTTGACACCTCCCGAGAGCCTTGACACTTGTGATGCCACCCAATGATGAGGGGGCTGCAGAGCTTGCCGAAGTCGGTCCTCCCAACGCATTAAATGGGCGTCCAGGTCAGCATCACTGGTTTCTTCCTATATTAAGTATTGACAAATCTAAAAATGTATTACTATCAAATGATAAGCTCATTCACAGTAATAAAATGACAATACCATTACTATAGTAAATACAAGAATAATGCATATATCACTAACCATAAAATACAGCAACATTAAAACCTTGCCTGTGGACGTTGCTGAATCAGTTCCTGAATATTATTGTGATCTATAGAAAGTGATGTTGCCATATAGATCAGAAAATCTGAGCGTTCATCTGACCCAAGCTGGGAGTAAAAGTAGCACATTTCACGCATGTCTTCCTGTAAAAAAGTTAAAATGCAGACTGCTTTAAATATCATGTCAAAATAATTGATGAACCAAAAACAAATAAACATAAAAATAACAATGCACAACCCTTTCTAAAAATTCTTCTCAACGATACAAACTTCCGAAAATGACTAAGAAGCTCACAAAACTCACATCAATGGTCAGGACGCTATTCTTCGATCCGCGTTTGGACACGGCGCGGTGTAAGGTGTCTTTCGTTGCCTGCAAGAGACCTGAAGGAGAGTTTGGGGCGGGAGGAGAAGATGGGGGAGAGGGCATGGGTGAAGGGAGAGGGGACGGAGTGAAGGGACGATCGGCAGAACAACTGAAGGAAGCCAAGGAGAATGGGGCGAGGGTGATACCCTTCCGAACTATTGGAATTGGGGCACTCATTCTGCTGGGATTTATGGGTCTACAGCATCTGAAAGGTAAATGTCACTGATTAACATTGATGCATCTGTGTCATGCTTATTGTGTAGTAATCTGAGAGAGTAAAAATATTTATACTGAATCAAAACTAAAATGGAAAATTTACTTCCTTTACATGTGTTATTTATAAAGGTTGATTGACATTTATTAATAATAATAATAAAAAAAAAAAAAAAACAATACTTATAAAATAATAACAACTATATCAACAATAACAACAGTAATAATAACATTTTCAATTATGATGATGATGATGATGATGATGATGATGGTGATGATGATAATGGTAATGATGATGATGATGGTGGTGGTGATGATGATGATGATGGTGGTGGTGGTGATGATGATGATGGTGATGATGATGAAGGTGGTCATGGTGATGATGATAGTGATGATAGTGGTGATAATGATGATGATTATGATGATGATGATGATAATGATAATAATGATAATAATAATGATAATGATAATAATAATATTAACAATAATAATAATATTCATTATAATAAAGATAATAAGATAACACTAAAACTATTACTAGTATTAGTCTCAATAGCGATGAATACGTGAACTTTGTCACTACCATTAATATCATTATTCCTTCACAAGAATGATAGTTAAAATAATGGTAATATCAACATCAGCAGCTATAATTATCATAATAATAAAGCTAATGCTAATGCTAATAATGCTAACAATAATAATAATAATAATAATAATAATAATAATAAAGGTAAAAACAAAAACAATGATGATGATGATGATGATGATGATGATAATAATAATAAAAATGATAATAAAAATTATGATCATAATATGAAAATCAATAATGATGATAACAGTAATGATTTATTAATAATAGCAATAATAATAACAACAAGAACATTATTAATATCAATAATAATGATAATTATAATATTCATCATCATTTTAATGATAAAAACAATAATAAAAATGACTATAACCATGATAATGATTTTTATGATGATGATGATGATGAAACAATAATGTTAAAAATACATATAATATCATCAATAATAATAATAAATATAAATAGTGCTACTACTACTAATAGTAATGGTAATGATGATGATGATAATGATAATAATGTTAATAATAATAATAATAATAACAATAAGAAAATTACAGCTATAATAATAATAATGATAATAATAATATCAATAATAACAATAATAATAATAATAATAATAATAATAATATCAATAATAACAACAATGATAATAATGATCTATTATTATTAATATAAACAATACAAAATAAAACTAATAATAATAATAATGATAAAAATATAATAACAAAAACAATTAGATTGCCATTAATAATGAGAACAATACTAATTATAATAACATCAATAATAACATAAATAAATAATGCTGATAGATGTAGCAAAAATAATATCAACATAATATCATAAACACAATGACAATATTGATATGATTTTGTTTATCTACCAGTGTATTTAAAGTCGCATTAATGTCTATAGTGTCAAACCATATCTCAAAGCTCCTTTGATGTGGAAATTTAGTCAGAGTTTTGAAAAAAAAACAGTACCATAATCTTTTTCTAAAATCTGGGGAAATGTTGGAGCATGTCAAAACTTTTTTTTCATCTATTTGAAAAATATAAAGGAAATACAAAAATTGACTAGACATGGGAAAACAAGGGGGGGGGGGGTTACATAACCATATAACTGATCTGCCTTTACAAACATACAACTAATTAGGAAAACAAAGGAAAAAACTATATTAAATTTTTAAATATCCATAAAAGGAAAAGTAAAAAAGATAATGTCTTCAAATTAATTAGAATATTCAAAGATCAACCCAAAGCACTATAAATTTGATCATGCACATGCATTTCATATACACAGAACCACATGCAAAACTGCATGCAGGAAAACATCAAGATTTTTAAAAGGAACCTCTATTTCGGAAAAGCTTTCTGCAGGAACCTTTAATTTTACAATCATTCATGTTTTAAAAATCTGTATCATATCTATGGCACTTCATTTAGGTACATAACTAAAGTATCATAACATTTTTTTTTATATTATCTTCTGATAATATTTGCAACTTTTCTTATGACTAGTATCTCCATAAATTAGTTCTCACATATTTTGTGGGCAAGGAAACTATAAGCATGTTTGGAGATTGACGTAAAGTAAAGGTATTTCTATTGTCCAAGGCAATTTGTGGAAAACTCTTTGAAAAGAAAAAGTGGAGTCAGCGCACAAAAAGAACCTACACATATACTTATCTTGAGTTTACATCTTTTGTTATTTCATTGCAGACAAGGATATATTTGCTTGCCCAGTCTCCATGATGGGTTTTATTTCAGAACATGAGAGCTTCACACAACATACCTTAACTTTTCCTGCTCTATTTCAGTCACTCATTGTAAAACAAGAGCCATTTATGTGTTGGTCAATTTATTGTGTTCTATTATATTGAGTGACTTTTATGTGTCATATGACAGGCTCTATCAATGTTGCAGTTGACAGGGTCTGTATTAGCTCATTATTTTTTTATACTCAGTGTGAAAGAAGTATTGTTGTTTTCTTGGAGGACAAAAAAGAACTTCATTTTTTTTCATATTCGTATACTGTAGTGAATGAATACGAAAAATATAACCATCCACAATGAAGATAACATGCAGAGGTAGGGAAGAGGAAGGAAACCTGTGTTTATGACTGTGAGTGCCACAGTACAAGGCAGCCCTCCTGTCACAGGGGCACATTGTAGACACTGGGCATGGTTTGAGTTACCTTCTCTTCTCATTGTGCCTACACATCCTTCATTGCTGATACTTTAGAGCAAGAGGTCTCTAATTTGCTGTGTGCCATCGCTCTCTAAAGATGGCGCTTGCTAGAGAACATGGATAGGTGCCATTCAAGGCTTTCTCTCCTGCTGGCGCTAGGAGAAAGTGGTACTATCTAGGTTTTGGATTTTAGGTGTAACCCATTTTGTTTCATAATATGGCAATTATAGTAATTATGTTTGTTATGATCATTATCAAATATAAATAATGTAATCAAAATAACTACAGCATCTTGAAGTTACATTTCCTTTATGACAAACAATATAAAAGAGCTTGTTTTGGGAAGTCCTGACGATGAGGAAAAGGTTCCATGGATATATCTTTTGCAGAGTTGGATTTGTGAGAGGTTAAGTGTCAGCTTGAATCTTTAAGATTTTTCAAATGCGATGCAACACTCCTGGCAGCCACAATAAACTATGTAAAAGAAGGATATTAGAAAAACTTTCCTTCTAAAATTTTTATATCTATCTCTAATAGCAGAAATTCTAACAAAGAATATCAAAACTTGGCTTCAAGATTACGGAATAGCAAAAATGGCATGTCAAAATAAATAGTTAACTATTCTACTTTCTTTTCACTAACCTGGAAACATTCTTGCTTTGAAAGCTACAAGAGATCTTGAGAATATTAGGATCAACTAAATCATTCTAATGCCACAAAAAGAGACAGTATGAAATGTATCAATACATGCATTAAGGTTATCTGTGGGAATAGCAGTGCAGGCTTTACCAAAACACTTTGGTAAAAAAAACTTTGGATTGTCTGAAGTGGAATGACACAAGAAACAAATTCAGGCCTATGAAAAATATACAAAACTCTATAGAACCCTGCTCATCTTTTAGTGTTAGGGAAAACTAGAATGTAATTATAAGGGATCATGTTCCTCTTTTAATAAGATAAACATTGTCCTACTACACAGATTGAACATGAGTGACATCCTTGCTGAACCTAACATCTTACATAAGTGCTCACACTCACACACACAGTCATAGGCATTCTAAAGAGAATCCCTTTTTCTGTTCATTCCAGATATGCTAAGAAAAACTATGGAAATGAAGTACAACGATTAGTTTGGAGGTGTGACAGCCATTCAAGACAACAAGTCATCATAACCTTACATTTATCCATTCACATCAGTCACTCAATATTCATTTGCCAGTGACTGGGATATTTAGTTGACACAGGTACCCTCTAAACAAAAACAAAAAAGAAAAAAAAATATATATATATATAATTTTCTGTTGTGATTCAATGGCTTATGTGTCCATTGTTATGTTCTGGAAAAAGTTATTATAGTTACTGCAAGACTCAGACTTCTAGTAAAAAATATTTTCAAATCTTTATTCATTCCTTTGTTAAACATTAGACTGGTTCCTCATTAAATGATAAGTCAACAGGGAGGCTAACAAGTTTTCTCTTGGCAGAGTATATGTTTGCCTTTGCTAAAGTAAAGAGGCTTATCAACATAAACATGTTTGTTGACAATGATAAGCAATTATTACACTACCTCTATTTTATCAGATTTCTCTATTTCATTATTATCATAATTATTTTTAACATAATAGCATTAGGGGACTTCTCTGTATTCTTGACAGTCACTTCCTTTGTGTATCTTTGCATTTTTCTAGATATTTACTTTTTTCATATCAATATCAAATTATATTCAGACATTATTAATAATGTATTCTACACTGTACGGTTTGTTCAAAATGGGCAATTTGTACTGACTCTCTCTTTCAAATAACCTGGAAAAAATGAAGGCCAAAGTATCAAAATTTATGGGTAACAAGAAAAACAAGACTTCCAGTGTTAATCCTTGTATTCTGTTTACTTTTCCCGTCCAATCCTTACACTGCAGTGAATATCCGGTAAACCTGATTTCCAAGATTACATTTTTAACATTCTCATTTGGAGAAAGATTGAATAAAACTGAAGAAAAACTAACAAGCTGTAACAAACTGCATATTTACTGTTAACGGATCTACGCAGTGAGATTTACAGCAGTACGTGTCATGCACTAACCTAGTGAAGTGCGAGGTGAAGCAGGGTACAGTGTGGTGACCCGATGCCAAGACTGGGGCACCAACAGCTCTACCACCGTTTGAGTACAACGCAGATCTCCTCCCCAAAAGTCCCCCATCTAAAAATAGCCTCCTGTGACTTAGTAGGATCTTCCTGATGACGACATTACATGGATTCATGCTATGACAATATTGCGTGCACGATTCAGGGTGGATTTTATGGCAGACAACCTCATCAACTCGCCGCTCGGCGGACTTGGTTGTTGTTTATATCGATCAGCTGATGAGAAACAGCTGACAAGAGTTACCACGTACGATTTTACTTTCGATCGTATATTTTTTATGGAAAAAATATATTGAACAAGCTTTCTATTTATCTGTAATACTAGATACAAAACACATGATACGTAGATTTCAATTAAACAGTCGTTCGGTGTAAAGATGAGGTATGTCGAGTTTTAACCTGAAAATAAAATACTTTTTCGATCGTAAAAATATTTATGTACAACTTCAAACAAATGGAAGTTGAAATCTCAAGCGGGGATTTATAGTGCATTTTGCAATTGAGATGTATCATTGGGTATTTCACTGTGCCTTCGACATTTTGGTGTGTATTGAAGGGCGGGGTATCATTGTTGTTATTATAATTATTATCATGTTTATAATCCTCTTATTTATCATCAGCACCTCATCCTCATCATCGTTTTTATCAATAATAATACTATTGTGTGATAATTTCACCATTTTGTATTATAACTCATTTTATTATCATCACGACCATTATCATTCATTATCGATGTTACCATTATAGTAATGTTGCAGCTGTAGAATAGTAGCAGCAGCAGCATCGTTACCATATTGTTATAACTGTTGTGGTTATCTTCAATAATGCTTTCTCTATTATAATTATTGATATGACTAGTAATACCATTATTTTTATTATCACTATTATTATTGATGTTGTAACTATTACTGTAATTATTATCATTGCTGTTACAGTTATTATCATTATTTTGTTACCATAATTACAGAAATTAGCATAACTGTGATCATTCGTAATGTATTATCATTTTATGATCATAGATAGGCGCTGTGCTATGTCCCATGACCTGTATAGGACTTGCACTTGATAGTAATATAGCACTCCTTTACACTATCACTCATTAGCGACTTTTAAACCTTTTAATTATATAGTCACCTTATTCCACATCTGCCCAGAAGCCACGCCCCTCCCAACTTCTGGGTTATGGAAGAGGAGCAGCTTTAAAACGATGCTATCATCATTTTAGTATCATTAATGTATTAATCGATATCATTATTATCTACATGGGTATTACCATTGCTATTATTACAATTATAATTCATATTGTCATTGTTTTAATTATTGTAATATCCATTGTTGTTATTATCATCATCA
>BOPN01000114.1:686417-688917 GCA_017312705.2 Penaeus japonicus
TCCTCCTCCTCCTCCTCCTCCTCCTCCTCCTCCTCCTCCTCCTCCTCCTCCTCCTCCTCCTCCTCCTCCTCCTCCTCCTCCTCCTCCTCCTCCTCCTCCTCCTCCTCCTCCTCCTCCTCCTCCTCCTCCTCCTCCTCCTCCTCCTCCTCCTCCTCCTCCTCCTCCTCCTCCTCCTCCTCCTCCTCCTCCTCCTCCTCCTCCTCCTCCTCCTCCTCCTCCTCCTCCTCCTCCTCCTCCTCCTCCTCCTCCTCCTCCTCCTCCTCCTCCTCCTCCTCCTCCTCCTCCTCCTCCTCCTCCTCCTCCTCCTCCTCCTCCTCCTCCTCCTCCTCCTCCTCCTCCTCCTCCTCCTCCTCCTCCTCCTCCTCCTCCTCCTCCTCCTCCTCCTCCTCCTCCTCCTCCTCCTCCTCCTCCTCCTCCTCCTCCTCCTCCTCCTCCTCCTCCTCCTCCTCCTCCTCCTCCTCCTCCTCCTCCTCCTCCTCCTCCTCCTCCTCCTCCTCCTCCTCCTCCTCCTCCTCCTCCTCCTCCTCCTCCTCCTCCTCCTCCTCCTCCTCCTCCTCCTCCTCCTCCTCCTCCTCCTCCTCCTCCTCCTCCTCCTCCTCCTCCTCCTCCTCCTCCTCCTCCTCCTCCTCCTCCTCCTCCTCCTCCTCCTCCTCCTCCTCCTCCTCCTCCTCCTCCTCCTCCTCCTCCTCCTCCTCCTCCTCCTCCTCCTCCTCCTCCTCCTCCTCCTCCTCCTCCTCCTCCTCCTCCTCCTCCTCCTCCTCCTCCTCCTCCTCCTCCTCCTCCTCCTCCTCCTCCTCCTCCTCCTCCTCCTCCTCCTCCTCCTCCTCCTCCTCCTCCTCCTCCTCCTCCTCCTCCTCCTCCTCCTCCTCCTCCTCCTCCTCCTCCTCCTCCTCCTCCTCCTCCTCCTCCTCCTCCTCCTCCTCCTCCTCCTCCTCCTCCTCCTCCTCCTCCTCCTCCTCCTCCTCCTCCTCCTCCTCCTCCTCCTCCTCCTCCTCCTCCTCCTCCTCCTCCTCCTCCTCCTCCTCCTCCTCCTCCTCCTCCTCCTCCTCCTCCTCCTCCTCCTCCTCCTCCTCCTCCTCCTCCTCCTCCTCCTCCTCCTCCTCCTCCTCCTCCTCCTCCTCCTCCTCCTCCTCCTCC
Source organism: Penaeus japonicus (assembly GCA_017312705.2). Classification (NCBI taxonomy): domain Eukaryota; kingdom Metazoa; phylum Arthropoda; class Malacostraca; order Decapoda; family Penaeidae; genus Penaeus; species Penaeus japonicus. The sequence goes on from BOPN01000114.1 coordinate 687,555, forward strand.
TCCTCCTCCTCCTCCTCCTCCTCCTCCTCCTCCTCCTCCTCCTCCTCCTCCTCCTCCTCCTCCTCCTCCTCCTCCTCCTCCTCCTCCTCCTCCTCCTCCTCCTCCTCCTCCTCCTCCTCCTCCTCCTCCTCCTCCTCCTCCTCCTCCTCCTCCTCCTCCTCCTCCTCCTCCTCCTCCTCCTCCTCCTCCTCCTCCTCCTCCTCCTCCTCCTCCTCCTCCTCCTCCTCCTCCTCCTCCTCCTCCTCCTCCTCCTCCTCCTCCTCCTCCTCCTCCTCCTCCTCCTCCTCCTCCTCCTCCTCCTCCTCCTCCTCCTCCTCCTCCTCCTCCTCCTCCTCCTCCTCCTCCTCCTCCTCCTCCTCCTCCTCCTCCTCCTCCTCCTCCTCCTCCTCCTCCTCCTCCTCCTCCTCCTCCTCCTCCTCCTCCTCCTCCTCCTCCTCCTCCTCCTCCTCCTCCTCCTCCTCCTCCTCCTCCTCCTCCTCCTCCTCCTCCTCCTCCTCCTCCTCCTCCTCCTCCTCCTCCTCCTCCTCCTCCTCCTCCTCCTCCTCCTCCTCCTCCTCCTCCTCCTCCTCCTCCTCCTCCTCCTCCTCCTCCTCCTCCTCCTCCTCCTCCTCCTCCTCCTCCTCCTCCTCCTCCTCCTCCTCCTCCTCCTCCTCCTCCTCCTCCTCCTCCTCCTCCTCCTCCTCCTCCTCCTCCTCCTCCTCCTCCTCCTCCTCCTCCTCCTCCTCCTCCTCCTCCTCCTCCTCCTCCTCCTCCTCCTCCTCCTCCTCCTCCTCCTCCTCCTCCTCCTCCTCCTCCTCCTCCTCCTCCTCCTCCTCCTCCTCCTCCTCCTCCTCCTCCTCCTCCTCCTCCTCCTCCTCCTCCTCCTCCTCCTCCTCCTCCTCCTCCTCCTCCTCCTCCTCCTCCTCCTCCTCCTCCTCCTCCTCCTCCTCCTCCTCCTCCTCCTCCTCCTCCTCCTCCTCCTCCTCCTCCTCCTCCTCCTCCTCCTCCTCCTCCTCCTCCTCCTCCTCCTCCTCCTCCTCCTCCTCCTCCTCCTCCTCCTCCTCCTCCTCCTCCTCCTCCTCCTCCTCCTCCTCCTCCTCCTCCTCCTCCTCCTCCTCCTCCTCCTCCTCCTCCTCCTCCTCCTCCTCCTCCTCCTCCTCCTCCTCCTCCTCCTCCTCCTCCTCCTCCTCCTCCTCCTCCTCCTCCTCCTCCTCCTCCTCCTCCTCCTCCTCCTCCTCCCCCTCCTCCTCCTCCTCCTCCTCCTCCTCCTCCTCCTCCTCCTCCTCCTCCTTCTCCTCCCAAGTATGCTAAATTGTGTATGCATATATTTTCAGACTATAAGAACAATGGAGGATGCTCAGAATCGGCCAGTTGGGAAGAAGGA
>BOPN01000114.1:708917-718927 GCA_017312705.2 Penaeus japonicus
GATAATGACCTAACATGCATTGGTGACATTAGTATGGATATGACAGAACCATTATCAAAAATCATAGGCCAGGCAGCAGTAGATTTACACAAAGGAGAAGATACGAAAATTGAGAGGAGATTTTTCAAAACACAAAGTCCAGATTTAGTTGGGTCACCAAAAGTAGGAGAAGCTCCAGAGAAAACCCCATTTGATCTTTCTCTTATGGATGCCACTGTAGTGAACATACCTCCATATTCTTCACAAAGGTCATTGGAGAAAGAAAATTTACCTCCTCATTTTGATGGTGAGAATAGTAAAGAAGAGAAAAAGGAGTCTGTAAACCTTAGGAGAGTCTCAGTAGTCTTAGAAGATGTAATGAAGTGTCCCGATTTGCCAGACAAGTACACACCAGACTTAAAGCTTAATCTAAGTGCTCAGAAAGTTAAATCTGCAGGGAACTCATCAGGGAAAAGCAAAGATACACTTCCTAAAGCTTCTAAAGCAGAAAGTCCATTGCTTAAGAAGCCAAAGAAAAGAAAAACATTAAGATTTTCTGTTGCACATGAAGAGGAAGAGGAAGACGAGGATGAACACTTCTCCCCAAAAAAAGGAAGGAGGAGCCAAAAGGGGAGAAGAAAAAACAGCTCAGTTGGAATGACACGAGGAAGGAGGTCTACTCTCAGCAGGAGGACATCTAATGTTGACAATGTTCCTGCTGCGCCTGCAAGAAAACAGCGTAGAAGAAAAAAAGAACCAGAGGATGACAGCACACCACAAACCACTCCGGACATCAGTATGATAAGTGATCTAGAGGAAGAGTCCAGTGCAGTCCCATGTAAAACTAGTTCTGAGGAAGAGGGCATGACAAAGATAACACTTCCAGTACAGAATGATATATCAAATAATAAGAACATGAACTTGAATGACTGCTATGTGATGGTACACAGAACTCCAGAAAAAATTGTCCAGCAGTCTGCAGTGAGATCTGAAGACACTCTTGTGTTAGAACTAGATTGCACAGCTGACTTGAATTCCCCTACTCTTATGTCTCCTGCAAAGTCCCCAACTTTAACATCTCCTGTGAAGTTAGGGAAGATGGATAATTTGAGTAAACAAATGGAGCTGGTCATGAAAAAAGCACAGCAGATGAAAATGGATCAAGAAGGTATTCAAGGTAAGATGTTTGAATTTTTTTTTTTTTTGTATATACCCTTATTATGGCTCTTAGTGGTATTATTTGGTCAGGGCACAGATGTATGGTGTCTCATCTTTTTAGATATTAACCCTTCTACTACAGGCATTTTTCATGGGGTTGGATCACTTTTGCACAGCATTTTTCCTTTTATTGAAATAAAGCAATTCTTGCTGTTGTGTAACTAATAAGTATCACTTTAATAATATATCATATATAGACTTTCATATCTAACCATAAGACTTGGAAGGGTTAACCCATTGATGACGAGGCTGTTTTGGCTCCAAATAGTTGAAGCGGCAAGATATTTCAAATATGGAGGAAAGCATGACAAAATATCTCATCCCTGGCAGCTGGTCCTGCCACTACTCGACATTGATATCTTGTCACCCAGCGTTAACGGTTTAAACAAAAATAAAGATTACTAGAGCAGCTGGGTTTCAGTTGGCACTCATGACCAATTATTTTGTTTTTTGAAGATTAGGGATTTGAGTTACAAAGGTTACAAAGAAAATTAACCCATTCACGATGGGGGCATTCCAGCCTTGCATGTCACAATGCCGGGGCTCTCGAAAGCATAGGCCTAAATCAGTTGAATAAACGACGCCATATCGCGTCCCCAGCGAATGGGCCTAGAATGCGCGGTACAGTAGTGTACCACCCGTCACGAGAGGGTTAACAAATTTCAATGTGTGTGTAGGGAATAATTTGATGTCGTCATAATGTATTTTAAATTAAATTATATAATTGGAGAGATTAGAATGACAAACAATTTGCGAAGAAAATATAGAATAACACTTCACTTTTTTAAAATTGAATAATTACTTTTTTTTTGAGAGTAGTGATTATGTTTATCTTGTCTTAATTTTTTGCAGTTTAATCTTGAAAAACATCACCCCTTGACATTCTATCAGCAATTTATACATGAATAATTGCATATATATGTTTTAGCTTTTGATATGTAATACAATTTGTGTTTTTCCCTTCCCAAAGATTTTTTTTTCTTTGGGGATGGGGGTGTTGCCCTTTACATTGTTGTAGTGCAATATTGCGAGATCTCTCCTGACATGATACTGCGCAATACCTCTCAGAATGCTTTTCACCCACCCAATTTTACAGAATGCTGAGGGTGTTTTTTTTTGTATTTACTTTTTTTTTTTTTTTTTTGACAAATCAAGAACAAATGTGTCTATACAAATGCAACTGCAATGAGTATACACAGAAGTAACTATATAAAATGTGTCTTTAGAGGGAGAGATCATGACATGATGGGACATCATTTCAGCTTTAGTGAAATATTCCCAAGATGTGATATCATGTCCTCTGGTGCAAATGGGCTGGTCAGTTTATCCATTGGAATTAGGGGACACTCCATTTGTATTTGATAGGATAGTTATAGAACATGGGTATGCTGCACTCTTTTAGCACAGGTTGAAAATAATGAAGCCATTCTCAGTAACACAGCTAATAGTTAACAAAACTTCAATGAAGTCTGTCCATGCAGGAAATGTAAATTGCTCAATCTAGCATATTGTGTAAGGAAAATTATGAACCAAAATAGTAAACACTAAAATGAGTTTTTAAAATGTAGTTGTGTGTTATTTTATATATATATATATATATATATATATATATATATATAATATATATATATATATATATATATATATATATATATATATATATATATATATATATATATATATATATATATATGTATATATATATATATATATATATATATATATATATATATATATATATATATATATATATATATATATGTATATATATATATATATATATATATATATATATGTATATATATATGTATGTATATATATATATATATATATATATATATATATATATATATATATATATATATATATATATATATATATATATATATATATATATATATATATATATATATATATATATATATATATATATATATATATATATATATATATGTATATATATATATATGTATATATATATATATGTATATATATATACCGCGCGCTTGCCCAAATGTGTATGTATACAAGTTTCTACATGATAAACATGCAAGAAGTTAATCTTTTCCTACTCCAAACTTTTTTTTTCGCTTATTTTTTCAATGTTAGCGCTTTTGGAGTATTATTTTTAGTCAGACAATGAGCTACTTGGCAACCCCTAGCCGCTGCGGCACTTGAGCGTCTCATCGGTAGCTATGCTTATTTTTGTCTTCTTGTTTTGTGTTCTGATTAGGTCTGACATTCAAGTGTGGTAAAGAGTTGAGTTAGACACAGTTGGGTTGTTCTGATCATATTCTCCTATAAGTGAGGGTTGGCAAAGTGTAAAGATATTACCGCGGTGGGGGAATTGTTGGAGGCCAGGCGTAAAAGTGGACTAGTTTTTGAGATTATGACCACGATTTCTAGCCCCAAAGCCTCGCTTCTGGTCGACAAGGAAGATATCAAATCGCATTTCTACGTAATTAACCGGCATTGATCAGAGAAGCACGATTTGACATCTTCCAGAGCTATCGACCAGAGCGAGGCTTTGGGGTAGGAATGGTGTCACTTCCTCCATCTCTGAATTTCTTGGTCCACTTTTGCACTTGGACGTGACCTCCAATTCCAGCAATTCCCACACGAGTAGCAATATCTTTACACTTATAACCCTCCTTATAGAGGTAATATGATAGTAACAACTGTGTCTCTTTCCAGCTCTTTACCACTTCCCATTATCGAGATATCAAGGCACAAAAACAAGAGACCAAAGCAAAAAAAAGCATAGTACCCGTGAGAGATGTTTACACACTGACTCCAAGTGCCACCGAGCGCAACTGAGCAGAGTTGCCAAGTAGCGCGTATTGTCTCGGCTAAATGATGCTCCAAACGCTAGCATTGAAAAATAGCGAAAAGTTTGGGCGGAAAGTTGTATTTCTTGCATGTTTTGAGTGTAGGGGAAACTTTGGGTGCCTATAATTTTGCGCCCAAACTGTTCGCGCCACTGTATGTATATATATATATATATATATATATATATATATATATATATATATATATATATATATATATATATATATATATATATATATATATATATATATATATATATATATATATATATATATATATATATATATATATATATATATATATATATATATATATATATAAATAAATATATAAATATACTTACCAGTCTACTTGCATTCATAGGTGTATTCCAGTTAGTCCACCTTGAAATTATTGTTGTAGAAATTTATGATAATGACTGAACAGCCTGCGAAGTTTACTATTTTTTATTGATACAATAATTCTAAATTACCTGATGGATATTAAAGTTCCTGAACAATTAAAAAAAAATGATTTATATTGAAACAATGGTTCTAGATAGCTGGGTAGAACTTAATAGTCCTCAAATATCTGTGCCCAAGCACTTCTATTAAAACTGAAAGAAGTTAATGGCATACATTGTTATTTTACTTCAGAGAGAGAGAGAGAGAGAGAGAGAGAGAGAGAGAGAGAGAGAGAGAGAGAGAGAGAGAGAGAGAGAGAGAGAGAGAGAGAGAGAGAGAGAGAGAGAGAGAGAGAGAGAGAGAGAGAGAGAGAGAGAGAGAGAGAGAGAGAGAGATTTTTTTGGGGGGGGGGTTTGGGGGAGGGGTTGGATTTGTTTTTTGGGGGGGTTTGGGTTTGGGTTTTTTGGGGTTTGGGTTTGTTTTTTGTTTTGTTTGTTTGTTTGTTTGTTTGTTTGTTTGTTTGTTTATTTGTTTGTGAGAGGGGATGTAATAAGATAAAATTTTTGTCAGATACTGCAGTCTTGGAAGAGATTATGGATCCTTGTGAGGCACCTGAAGAAACCACGTCAGAAGCAAGTGGAGAAGCTAAGAGTGACGAACAAGGAAGTCCAGTAACATCCAAGAGTGAGGCAGCTGCGGTAAGTCACAGTGATGTAAAAAAGGATGAAGATGAGGATTGTGAAGGTGCTGATGAAAAAGAGGTAGTTGAGATCAAACAGGAAGTAGAGGAACCAAGGAGGAGAAGAGGAGCAGCTCTCAAGATAACGTCTTTCAAGGAACTCAGCCTGAATTCGTAAGTAATGCAAAATCATAAAAAAAAATATGTTGGGAATTGGGAATTGAACCAAAATGCATGCAATTTTTGTAATTGTTGAGTATATACACTTTGGCACTACTTGTATTTTGTATTAATTAAGAAAGAGTAAAAAGTAAATCATTTTATACATGAAGTGCTTTTCAAATGAAATGAAGGAAGGGTTGCTTTAGATAAAGTGCTTTGAGATTATCTGTTAATATGTGTCTTTATTTTTCAGGAAAATGCGTAGGTTATCAAACACAGTTGTCATTAATGATGGCAAACCCAAAGCCAAAGGAAGACAGAGTAGCAGGTCTTCCACATCTTAAAGTTATAAACAATTTTAGGTTTGTGTATTTTTATTAGACTATATTCTGGTAAGTCAACATACTAACAGAAATTAAAGTAAAAAAGATTAGAAATAAAAAGTCAGAGAAATGGATATTTAAATTTCATGCTCTAGATATTTTACATATAAATAGAAGTACATACATATTAAAAAATATATATTTCAGATAGTGACACCAGGCATATTTTTCAAATAGTTCAACTCATGATGTGATCAACATATAATCACTATTGTGTATAAGCCCTAGATACTAGATGTTCATGGCCTGCAGTAAATGAGCAACTAGCTCATAATGGGATTATTTTGTAAATAAAAGTATTCATGAGCTCGTGTGTGCCCAGTTTGGCTTCTAAATGACTTTGTTACTGCACTTTACTAATAGTGAACACCTCCCTAATTGGGATAATTTTGATCTACCTGATGCACTGCATAATATACTTGTACTTACAAAGTAATGTGAGTTTAGCAATGCTGAGGATATGTTTGATGATCATCCAAAAATTTTGGTCTTTTCTCCAAAACGTGTTGATTAGGCTAGGTCTTCCCATAATTTAAATATCTTTTCTGATTTTGTTTTTTCTAATAGGCCGAAAGGAGCTTAATTTAAAGTTTGAAAATGGTTGCACATTTCTTTTGGAGAATAATAGGTGAACACCTGTCAAGTAAATTTTTTTTTTTATTTTTAAACGCCTTTGATTAATTTGAAATCTCATACCATGATGAAACAGAAATGCCCTAGGAGAGAATGAAGATCAGTATTTACAGATTTGTCAATCAGTTTTGTGTTTTGATTTTGTTTTATTCAAGGGTATTCAGAAAAAGGAATCCCCTTTATTTTTTATTTTATTTATAGAAATGTTATTCATACATTTTTCGTATTCATTAATATTATTATTTTGTAAAAGAATGGAAAAAAAATCTCAAGAATTAGCAGTGTTGACATGATTATTGCATGGAAGAATAGCTTCATGTAGTGTTTAGCTTAACTACTTGTTTACCATGTTAGATGACTTGTGTGTTAATAGATACTTCATTCATTTTAAAAAGTAAATTTCTTATTATAAATGATTTATTTTATTAAACATTTTAAAGATATTTAGAATGGATTTAGTATTTTAAAGAGAAGGTTGATGTTGAGTTGATACCGGCTACTACTGCTTACCATCTAGGTAGCCAGGAATTTTTCTCTTTAGCTTTTGCCTAAGTTAATGTTTTTACGAAATAAACATTTTCCTGATGTTTCTACCACATATATAGCTTTAGTTAAGATTTGATGAAAAATATAAGTAAAGATTTAGCAAATAAAGATATTTTCTTAAAACTCAGATAATTATAATTTGTATAAGAGCCAATACGCAACATACATTGCGCAGCTGTTTCATCTGTTTCAAATGTTTCTAGAATTAAGATAATTCTTATTTATATTTGTCTAGCACAAGAATGTTTAATATGCTTGATTTTTTTTTCTTCTGTAAAGTATTATGAGAGATACTGGTATATTTGAATTCTAAAGCAAAAAAGGAGCATGTGCATAGATTACATTTATTTGTATTTTGTTAGTAATTCCCCAACTAAGGTATATTATTGTGATGCTTACTCAAGTGTCTCATGTACTATGTTCTACTGTGTTGTGTAAAAGTGATCTTTTGAAAAGAATCTAGGTTAATACTACTTCCAAGTTTCCTTGAGAAAATATAATGTAATATTTTGATGATGTTAATGGTGTTGACAGGTGTTAATATGAAGATGGTAATCTAAGACAGATGGCACATGTTGAATGTTTTTTTTGGTAATTATGTACCTTAGACGATGACTTTTTGTCATTGCTTTATGTTTGATTGCTGTTTTCACATCTGCAGTGAGTAATCCATGCATTTGCAAAGGTCTTTTAAGTTGATTTATGGAATTTTTTTTTCTCAGTGATTTGCATTGACACAGAATAGCCAGATGTCTGTTTGTAATGTGGAATTGTATTTTTTGTGATGTGTGAAAAGGAACACTTTATGAAGAGCAAGAGTTTATAAGAAAATTGTAGCATTGTGGAGATGAATCTTAAAATATGATTATTTTGTGAAAGAGAAAAAATACAGGAGAAGAAAGTGTTACAATAGGAATTGTTCTTGAAGCATCAAGAGTTTGAAATAAAACTGCATAAAAGATTCTGCACATACAAAGTAGATGACAAAGGAATAGTGAAGATATGATTAAAAGAAACAAATACAATTTTTTTTTACAAGTGCTTTTAAGAAAACAAAATTAAGATAATCATTATTAGAAAGGGATTAAATCTTGGCTACCATATATACATAGCAAAAAAGGTACAAGGCTTAGCATGCTCTTCCTACCCAGGATTCATTTGTGTTTACTTAACTCTACTATTAAAAAGCACAGTCTTCCCAGATATAACACAATTAGATTTAAGTGTGGAAGCCAATATGTGAGAATGAGCAAGTTGCTCTATCATAAGTGGGGAAAAGCAGGACTTTTTGTTTTTTTCTTTTAATTTAAGATACCTATACTATTTTTTAAAATATTTTATCTATATTTGTTTTGCATAAGAGATGCAAAACCTCAACTGGAAAGAGAGATGCGACTGATATGCTGAAGAAATCCTGCTCGCTTTTATCTTCTTACCAGTGATGAATTTCCATAAATTATAGTATGTGCCAACTGAATACTAGAAATGATGAACCATATAACCAGTGTTTTCAGAGTGCATATTATTTTGTTACAGTGAATACATTTGAATGATTTATTAGCAAAATCATTAAAATCATCAAACTTATTAGCTCCTGTCAAGATGCAATGCTTATGTTTAAAAAGTTGTACTCAAGCAGTGTAGAAGTCTGAATGTGTGGCAGTGGACAAGAAAGATTCTTTTGATGTATTTTATGTGATTTGATGATATTGTCCAGATTTGAATTGTACAAAAGGTTTGTTTAGAAAGGACTCCTTGCCATGTAAAGTGTATAATTTCTTCATGAAGTGGCTGCTCTTTCATGAGAAATTAGTTGTAAGGTTAAATAGTATTACCATTAGTAATAGATATTCACAAAGTCAGAATTAGAACTGTTTTTGAAATATAGTAGGGTTTGGCTGGACTTGTTTCATACAGAAATATAGTAATTTCACAAACCTTATACCTATTTGAAATTTGAATCGATGAGGGAAAAAATAAGGGATTGGAGAGAAGTGAATGAAAATGAAAATATATTTTTCAATGAATATGTACAACTTAATAGTTATATATTATTTATAGTATTTTTTCCCTGAGTCACTGCTATTTATTAAGGATATCTGTAAACTTAGTTTCAAGTTTGAAAATTATACCAAAAATAAACCTTATTTTTGAAAAAAAATCTTATTTTGATGTATTTAACAAATATCTATCTATTTATGTTTGTTACTTTCTATTCAATTTCTTGTATTCAACATCTGGCAAATAAACATTTCTGTCTTATTGTCATTTTTTTTCATTTGCCTTCAAAACTCGTCCATGGGATGTTGACAACATTTGTTACCCATTCAGTAATGTCTATTATAGTTCATATCTTTGCATTTTTCTCATATTTTATCAAACACATTCCTCCCCAAGAGTAACTGATCAGCTACTAATATAATGATTCCCCACATCTCATCAGACATTTGCAAGAAAGTTGGGTTGGGAATAGCAGTGTAGAGAGAACTTAGGCCAAAGCTACATTTTGGGTAATGGCTTATATTCTCAGAGATAATTCAAGCGTTTTGAAATCATGTTGACAGGTAATAAGTTATCTCATGCACACTATGGGTCTTATTTACTATCTGATAATGACTGATGTTATTACTAATTTTAGGAAAAAGGGTAGGATAATAGTTTGATTACATTTTATATTTTTTATTGAAGAAGGGTGTTGATTTGATCTGAACACAGTGAAATGGAAGTGCTCATTCATTTATCTTGAAAGGTAATGAGTGCCTGGTCTTAATCATTGATGATGATAGTAAAAATAACAGTGATAATGATGAAGATAACAACAACAACAATAATGATGATGATAAAGATAATAACACTAATAATAATATATAAATAGTAATGATGTAAATAATAGTAATAAGGTTAACTATAACAATAATGGTAGTAGTTGTCATTGTGTTCTTACACACATTTATGGACATGCACACGTATCCATACGCATGTGCATATACATACACATACACATACACATACACATACACATACACATACACACACACATACATACACATACAGATAAACATGCATATGCATGCTAGCACACATACACCCACCCACCCACCAACACACACACACACACACACACACACACACACACACACACACACACACACACACACACACACACACACACACACACACACACACACACACACACAC
>BOPN01000114.1:731465-733965 GCA_017312705.2 Penaeus japonicus
ATATATATATATATATATATATATATATATATATATATATATATACATATATGTATTATCTATACATTATCGTATGTGTGTGTGACAGACAAGCACAGATATACGCGTAGCCACAACTCCACCCTCACTCTAAACTCATGCAAAATGTATCGAAACCGTCCCTAGGAAATAATTCTCCCTTTTCTTCACTTTTGTCACAAAAAAAGGAAATTTAGACAAAGACCGACGAACTTCAGATCGTCCAATCATAAAAAAGATCCAACATGACGTCACAAGAAAAGAGTTTCGATTGGTCATTCTAGCGAATAAACAAACCCCCCTGAAAAAAACTCCCTGTCAAACACGAAATGGGAAAAAAATAACGAAGAAAAGAGACCCCCCTCAAAAAGAATGATTGCAGACGGTGTGCCTTGAGCAACGCGTGCAAAAGAAAAGGAAAGAAAAAAATCGGACACACAAAAAACTAATAACCCGGGATCAAGAAAAAGGCGGGAAAGCGCTGGCCTAGCCGAGTGGCCCTCCGTACCCGCTCTTGTTTGTCCGGGTGAATCTCGACACTTGGCCTCGGGTTTTTTAGGTCCACGCTCGGCCCGGTTTGCACAGGGGTGACGCCGGACAATGATAACAATGGGCAAAAAACGGTCCGAAATGAATCCGCTTGAATAATGTACCGATCTTTTTCTCTCTCTTGATGAATGTAGGGGCGGGTCCCTTCCGGCCCCTCCATTGTAGCGTCTGGCCGAGACGATGATGTTTGGAGGGGGGAGCGGGTGGGGAGGCCGGGGTGGAGGGGGGGGTGGAGTAGGGGAAGGATAGTAGGGGTGGGTGGGGTGTAGATGCGGTGCTGTGGGGGTTGGGGAATAGATGAGGGCGATTGTGGGATGGAGGTAAATAGAAGGATAGTGGAGACGGGATGGGGAGTGCTTTGGTGGAGTAATGTGGAGTAGATGGTAGGTGAGGATTCGGGGTGGAGATAGTCGGGTATGGGGTATGGGGTGTAGTAGGTTGGGGATACTGGTTTCTGGGGTTGAGGTAAATGGGGGTTTGGGGGAGAATGAGGGGGTAGAGAGGGGGTAAAGGAGGGGATTATCGGGAATGGGGTCGAAAGGGGATAGGTGGGTGAAACAGGTGCTGTGGGAGAGGAAGGGATCAGGAGAAGGGAACAGGTAAGACATTTTGATGGAATAGAGAAGGGCCGATGCTGTAGGTGGGTAGAGTGGATGGTAAAGCACGTTGGGAAACATGTCTAGTTTATTTAATCTCCTAATCAGTGTCCATGGCCCGTGCTTCAGTTAATCTCCTTCACACCACGACTGCATTTTTATATTATCTTTTACCTAGTGTAGTCTTCCATCAAAGATTATATATATCCTTTTGAGCTTGTTAATAAGTAACATATTCGTATTCAGTGAAATAAACAAAAAAGCATTATTCCTGGCGAAAATAAAAATACTCACAACTGTCTCGCAATGTAAACAAAACCAGATGAATGTCACCAACCCCTTAGGAACGGGCCCATTGTCTTTACTAAACGCCGAGAACCGCTGCCTATTATTCCCTTTGAAATTTCCCCAATATTTACCCTGAGCAAATCACAAAACACTTGGGTCGCTTTATCCTGAGACGTGCCCAATTCTCGGAGAAACCTTGGTGTTTGCTGACGCGGCTTTGTAGTCACTGGAGCTCACTCGCTTTAATCGCATAGCCTTCTCTCCTTCTCGATAGGCAAATACTTTCCGAAAACGGAATGGAGAATCATACTTTGCAGGACATAGAAAACGCGCGGTGACAGAAAATGGAAGGAACGACCCGCTGGTTTTAGGAGTAACTGATATGTAACTAGAGATGCTTTGCCAAGAAGGTCCCCGGATCCCTTACCAAAGGATGGCCTGTAGGTGTTCTGGTGTTTACTCAGTGCTGGTGCCGCCGAGGCGTGTCTCTTGTGCTACCCCTCCCCTCCTGTTTCCCCGCCCCCTCCGCGCCCCGCTCATCCTGCATGGTTAAATACACTCTGATGGCAATTATTGATTGGATAGAACGATCAGCCAAATGAGTAGTAGGAACGGACGTTAAAGTTAATGTTTGTGTTTATGTTAATGACGAGCAGGGATCTCTGCTAATGATGAAAATTGATCAGTCTGTCGGTTTTGCATATGTTAATCAGGCGGGCATTTATCAGATCAATATGACCAGAATATGGTAATTTAAGAAGTGTCCGGAGAATTATGAGATCCATTCGATAATGATATATCGTACATAATACATAATTTGTTGATCATCAAAAAAGGTTGATGATTTATATAATGGAACCATATCAGTATTTCTACCTTATCCTCATCTACAACTAACTCGATTCAAATCATCCACTTGATTCATACGCTTATCAAGAGGAAGAATTTCCTACCGACGTACCGAAGGGACCCCTTACGTGAGGCCTCTTCTGCCGGCTCAGTTTCGGAAGAGCAATGGTGTGGACACGGCGACATCCGATCGCCTCGTT
>BOPN01000114.1:746465-748965 GCA_017312705.2 Penaeus japonicus
AATCGGATACGCTGGAGAATGCAGAATTTTCCGTTAGAGTTGCGCATGCTGTTAATTATGAATGGAGGTATTTACAAGAACCAAACAAGTGCTTAATGCGAGAAACAAAAGCAGCGCGAGGGGTGAAAGGATCCACAAAAACAACCCGCGCTTAATTAACATCACTCGGCCATTCGAAACAAAGGAGGGAAGGAGAGCGCTGGCTGCGGCGAGCAAACGGCCCAACGGCTTGAAACAAACTACCACAAACATGGTCCCACAGACAGAGATGTGAACAAAAACAGGGCTGAGCAGAGTAACAAACATAGCTTCATTACCGTCATATTCACCACACAAGGGAGCTCTGAAAAGAAAGAAGCTCTGTGTGATTGTTGGCTAATTACGGGATTTTCTCCAGCGTTTCGCCTCTTTCGCTATCCGTTCGGTCAGCTGGACGCTCGCCTGGCGCTCCAGACCGCGTTCTTCTTCGCTATGGCGGAAACGTAGCTTATTCCCGGTTTAATGGGCGGTGGAATCATACGTTGCGGAAGTCTCAGGGTCCATCGCAAGGTCCACGCAGATGAGGTGTCCTTCCAAAACGTTCAGAAAACAGAACTCCCCGAGATGAAACGTTGTGAAATCTCCAACACCTGGGAAGAATGGAGTTTATTTTGGAGCCAAATTACAAATGAGGCAGCAAGGTTACTGATGAGCGGGAGGGAAGCGACAACCCGACCATAAATAACAAGCGGGGATAAAGAAGGTGCAAATAAGAGGGTAAAGAAGAGACAGGAGGGGTAAGGGGAGGGGTGCAGGAGAGGGGAAAGAGGGAGGGGAAGTGAGGACAAGAGGGGAAAAAAGCGGCAAAGGAGAAAAATGAAAGGGTTCGTAGGATGCTTGGGGAAATGACAGTGATTGGTCGAGGGTGAGTGTCTGGAGGAGGCGGGGCGATAAGGGTGGGGTGTTGACGTCCCTGATTGGGGTTGTAGAGGGGGGGGGGGGGTAAGGGGAGCATGTGGATATAAAACTCTTATGGGATATGGTGAAAGAATGGTGGAAGGGCTGGTCACATCTATCTGAGATTTTTTTTAAGTACGTAAAATATCGATCGTATCTGTGAGGTTGTGTGTGTACAAAATTGTGTATTTTGTACTTTTGTGAATTTATATATTTAACAATCCAAAATTATATCTATTGGAATGATATGGTTTCAGATTTTGGACAAATACATTTACGTACAACGTACAATATCTATCTATCTATCTATCTATCTATCTATCTATCTATCTATCTATCTATATATATATAAAGAATTACTTCTATAGGCTGTATGTGTATACAAATGCAAAAGGTAATATCTAAAATCTATATACACACGTATAGGTACTTTACGTACATGTAAGTTTAAAGCATAAACACTATCGTGCATATATTTCTATATGTCAGCAGGAATTAGAGGGTCTGACGAGTGGCAGGCGTCTTCGATGAATGAGGGTTAGGACACATAATGCTGTATAATAATATCAACACATTAGCATTCATTAGTGTATTGTAGCACGCACGATAGACAAACACCAATATATAAATACAAACTAAATCCCATATATATATATAGTTTTACGGACATTAAGATACATGGAACCTATACCTCGTATAAAGATACATGGATGTGTGTCACCGTACACCTCACGCACAAGCGGCATCACACTTGCACAAGCAGCGAAGGACATACATACGCAAACAAAACTAAGATTAGCCAATCTAGGCTAATATGAGAAGAGATCGTTCTGATCCGACTCTCGTGGATGTCAGAGTCAACTTTGATGCCATATTATGTTCCTCTAATGACATCAGCCATTTCCAGGTAGCGAGACACAGCAGAGTAGACCCTACACACGGGGGACCTAAGAGCAATACTTGCGTGCTCGAGGCGGTTACTTGCAGGAAATTCAGGTCGAGGGTCGGATTGTTGTGATTATGATTATGCGTCTTTGATGGCGAGTGTGTCATTAGGGAACTGGCAGTGAGTAGTTGAGGAAAATCTTGTCCCATTATCACACTTGTGTCCGGAACTTGGGAGAGATTACAGTCGTTCGACGGGAGTGTCTTCAAAGGCCAAATTATACCGGCCGTCGATGGTCTTTCGCGCGTGTGCCTCATTCTCCTCAGGAGCGTCAAGGCATCGCGTCTCCCTAATTGGCCATCAGGCGAGGGTTGTCTCGACGACCGCAGGTAGCGCACCACGCTTAATTGATCAATAGATGACTGGAGCATCGTCATATTGTCTCCCCTCCGTCCCCTCAGCCCTCGGCCCCCGCCGTCCCCTCGCCCCCCGGCCCCCGCCTTGCCCTCCGGCTCCCCGCCCCTCCGCCGGCCTCGTTAACGGATTACGGATAACCAATATTGTCATTCAAAAGCCAAGGGATCAAAGGCCAAGGGATACCATGCTAATGACACTGTTTATACGTTGGCGACGCAGACGACGGCTCTCTGACCCACGCGCCGACCCAGCTGATGAGGC
>BOPN01000115.1:5000-12500 GCA_017312705.2 Penaeus japonicus
ACTATCTATGCTTCTAGGATTCTCAAAGTCTTGTTCAAGACACACCTTTACCTCCCAGGATTCATGGAGACATGTGAAAAGTTCTTGTAAAGGAACATCTTGTGGCCTGTCATTAATAGAGATCAAGACACTCTTGGGCTGTGCATATTTCAAGACTCTGGTATAAGTATCAATGTACTTGTCTGAAATTACAATTTTGTCTGTGAGGGTCATCATATCTGCAAAATATTTGACTAAAGTATCATCACAATTGATGAGCGACAGCATATACAGCCAATGGACCCTACTTTTGCCACATGAATCTTTTAATAATGTGATTATTTCATCAGCTCTCTTCTCACTCACTGATGTTTTCATATACATAAGTCCAATCAGATGAATGAAAATACTGTGAAGTTTTTTCAAATCTAACGGCTTCTTCTCTTGCCCTGAATAGTCAACAACTTCCAAGAATATCTGTTCAATTGAATTCATTATAGTCCTGGATGACTTACAGGTCTCATATTCTCTTAAGACTTCAGATGTAGGAGTAAGTATACGTTGCCTGTACTCTACAGGTATGTGACTACTCTGAAGACGGGCTTCAATATCTAACAATATCTGAGATATATCCAAATCTTGGAGACCCTCCTTTATATACATTGCAACATAAAATTCTTGCAAACCTTTATGAGGAAAATTGTAAGTGACCACCTCACTTTCATCCGAATTTGCTTTCACCAGAAAGGCACTGAGTATTTCCTTACTGGGCAATTTGAAGGAGTCACAAGTGTCCTGAAGCCTTTGTATTGAAGCCTCATCTAATCCAGTGCTATCATTAAGGTGACTGATAAATGCTTCTTTAAACACTGCCTTCAGACAAATTTCAACTTTCTTTCTTACCATACTTTGATCTATACCTCTCTTGCTTATACCTCCTGTAAGGCGATTTTCTACTCTTTTCTTGCTTAATGTGTATGTTTCTGAAAAGAGCTCTGTTACAGTGGTTAACCTGTTAACAGCCTGAGAGTCATTAAACCACAAGATGGTTAGGAGGACTAAGTTAAAGGGTAGCTGCCAGTGATCTTGTCGCCAAATATTTCTACTCCTCAGATAGGTCAGCAGATTGGACATGTCCTTATGTTTTTCCTCTGTTAAACAAAAGTTTCTACAATACTTCATTATAAATTCTTCTCTATATCTTGCTGTAATCCCAATAATTTCCACATTCAATACTTCAAAATTCTCAGGAATGTATGATTTGATGCTGTTCATTGTGTAGGGACGTACTGTACATAGAATTACAATATTTTGAGATTTACCCATCTGTAAGATCTGACTGAAAACCTCTGATGATGAGGGGTTAAGCTCATCCAGTCCATCAACAATGAATAAAATCTTTTTGTTCTTCAGCTTTTCCACAAGATCTTCTTTTTTGATTTCCTCACTTTCACATGGGAGAAGAGATGCTAGAAGGTCAGGGAGGGACTTTAGATTTTGCTTTTTACACTCAAAGAGTAAAACAAATTCATATTCAGTTAAATGATTCATGGTATTTTTGTTTTTGTCTGAGGACCAATCATGGATAATTTTTCTTGTTAGTGTTGTCTTGCCACTTCCAGCTGGTCCTTCTAAAAACACTATTATGTTATTCTTGTTGGTTTGCTTTAATTTCTTTTCTGTAACCATCAGCAAATCATCATATCCTACCTCAGTAGCAATGTTTTCACTATAATTATCATTTCTTTTCTCATTTTCTTTTACTGTCATTTTCATTTGGGTGAACACATTATTGACTTGTACATCTCTTGTATCACCAAATAAATTACAGAGAGGTGAAAAATATGACAATCTAGTATATGTACTTTTTATATCAGTCACAAAAGCATTTTCTCTTGAGCTTGCAGGACATTTATCCTGATTTATGATGCCATCTATGCTACTCTCAAGATCTTGCCATAACCTTTCACATGTTTCCCTTTCAACAACAAACGACGAAGATGTAAGTAACAGAATCTTCCAGAAAATGTGTCGTAACTCTTTCACTGTCTGTAGATATGTTTGATAATCTAATCCACTAGTCATATGAACTACGAAATTCCTCTTATTTTTTAAGGCAGTCAAATGATATTCCAAGGAATCTCCTTGAGTATTCCAAACTTGATCATGAGGATTGCTCAATTTATTAGAATATAATATTAATTTATGCATCAAAGTTATATCCAACCTGCTAAGATCTGTGCTCGAGTCAAGTACGTGCCTTTCATGTGCATTGAATACTCTTCTTATCCTGGCAGCAGAATGTAGCTGATACAGATATGGTATTAAGCTGGATAAGTCATTTACAATCCCTGGATAACAGAGTCTCAAAATGTGTTCTTGCACAACCTTTCCTCTTCTTATAATTTCAAATAATTTCATATGAAAGATCGAGCTATCGGGAAATTCATGTTGATTGGCACAATTTGCCATTACTATGATCAAAATCCTTAAGTATCTCC
Source organism: Penaeus japonicus (assembly GCA_017312705.2). Taxonomy (NCBI): domain Eukaryota; kingdom Metazoa; phylum Arthropoda; class Malacostraca; order Decapoda; family Penaeidae; genus Penaeus; species Penaeus japonicus. The sequence continues at coordinate 7,481 of BOPN01000115.1, forward strand.
AAACATTAAACTCTGAAAACAAAGAGACGAACAAATTAACACTTTCATCGCCATGTAAATTAGACTAATTGCTATTTCCTAAGAGGGTATATTACATCATCTTTATCCTGCATACTAAATATATCTTTAATCATTCATAGACATGGAGTAGCCATTTAAAAAATAAATATTACAAAAATAAACTTGTAATTCAATCAATACACTATAGAACACCTTCAGCAATAACATCAATGACTTTATTCAGACCCTTATTTAAGAAGCCAAAATAGGAGAACTTTTATTGAAAGAAAAAAAGGGAGAGAGAGAGAAAAAAAAGAGAGAGAGAGAGAGAGAGAGAGAGAGAGAGAGAGAGAGAGAGAGAGAGAGAGAGAGAGAGAGAGAGAGAGAGAGTTGTAATCTATGGTTTGATTTATAATCTTTCTGCTGGTTGGTAGACAGAACAAATGTATTTCTGGTCCATATCGGGGTGTTCATCTTCGAACTCTTTGAAAAAGACTTGGTTCGGGGGGGGGGGATAAATTCAGAAATAATTGTTTTGGAACCAAGAGAAAAGAGTCTTATAGTTGGCTTAAACATTTTGCATACTGGGTGTTCCTTCTAAATTTTGAGCTTAATAATCTTTACAACTTTTGGGATTGGTGAATTTCTTCTATAGTGTTATGATCTTAAATACCAAATGGAAATCCTGTACACCTCTTAAAACTATGCCATTTTTCATGTTCGCATATTTCCCACAGAACTCGAGCTTTAATTCACATATTGCACAGAAAAATGGTGAACTTGGACTTGGAAGTAAGTTACTTACGCTTTACAAAGCCACAAGGCTGAAATACTACGACGTAGGATTGTCCTCCGTCGCACGGTCGTTGTCTGGGGTTAGGAACTGATGCGATCAGTGTTACCATTGCGAGACGTACATCCATACATACATACATATATATATATATATATATATATATATATATATATATATATATATATATATATATATATATATATATATATATATATATATATATATATATATATGTGTGTGTGTGTGTGTGTGTGTGTGTGTGTGTGTGTGTATGTATGTATGTATGTATTTATGTATGTATATATACACGTATAAATATATACATATATATATATAATACATATACATATATATGTATAAATATAAATATATATGTATATATACATATTAATATACATACATATATATATATATATATATATGTGTGTGTGTGTGTGTGTGTGTGTGTGTGTGTGTGTGTGTGTGTGTATGTGTGTGTGTGTGTGTGTGTGTGTGTGTGTGTGTGTGTACGTGCGTGCGTGCGTGCGTGCGTGCTTGCGTGCGTGTGTGCGCATACACACACTTAAGGAACAGCCAGGGAATAGAAAAAACACGGAAGCTAAAAAAAAAGAAAAAAAAAAGTTCCGGTGACCGTCATCTACGGGAACGCCCAGACCGAGAAGTCACAGCTAGTGCTAGTAAATGAAGTCAAGATCTATACAGAGATCAAAATTGTAGAGATGGGGATAAACAAAAGTGACAACCAGAAGGCATTCGGTATCTTAAAGGAAGGTATAGACAATAAGACCCCGCGAACAGATTTCATCATAATGACACAGACGGGAATGCACTGACACTAAGCGTAAATTTAAAAGAAAAAATGAGTATAAAACTGTTCAATCCTGCATGCATGCCGAGATGTGGAATCTCGCTCAGTAAGGAATGACGAAACATCCCTGAATAAAGAGGTACCTCAACCTCTCCGTTCACGGAGAATATCAGTAATGGAAAATCATCTGGTGGTGTAGATGGTATACCAGTCGAACGCTAGAGGGCTTCGGTAGGTTAAGATGTTATGGAGAGTTGATTTGGATTTCATATTTAAGTTAAAATATGAACAATATAGGGCTAAAACACGGGACGGACTTGTGGAAGGAAAATGACCCTGTGAGCTAAATGATATGATGAAGACCGTTGTAGAGAGATGTTCTGCTGATCTTCACGATGAACAAGAATCGGCCGTTCGAATATCAGATGGAGATACAGAAAGGCTGGTTCAAAATCGAACGTGGAGTGAGACAAGGATTTGTATTGTCCTAGACTTTGCAACGTTTATGCGGAAAATAGGATGCGCCAAGTACTAACAATTGGTGGTGTGAAATAATCCAGCCTCAGGTTTGCAGATGACACCAATTGATTCTGCTCGGGTAAGTAAAAGCTCATGTTATAACGCGCCGATAGATATGGAATTTTTTTTATTCAATATCTTCAGCGAAGGTATTAGGAAATATCTGACCTGATTATTCTAAAATAATGGATACTTCGTACCGCTTGAATGTGCTGAAGGCCTTTTCGCTGATGAAGCAATAAAGCGACGTTCTTTTGTTCACCATGGCTCATCAAGTTCAACTCCGTTTAGCTGGCAAAGGGCGCGTCGGACAATCTTCCAGCGTGGTCCCGGAAAAAGCCATTAGCGGGTCTACACTAAGTGTGTGTGTGTGTGTGTTTGTGTGCGCGTACGTGCGTGTGTGTGTGTGTGCGCGTACGTGCGTGTGTGTGTGTGTGTGTGCGTGCATGTGTGTGTGTACGTGCGTGTGTGTGTGTGTGTGTGTGTGCAAGCTTTATTAAATCATTTTAATAAATTATGAGAAAAGTTTTTAACCGAACCCCTAAACACATCTTCATCTTTGTAAATAGATAAAAAGAAAATCAGAAATGCGGTGACACTATTAATGAACTACTGCGGACGCGCTAGCAGCTTCGGCATGAAAATATATGGGGAGACCCCTTAGAGTTGAATTTACGCGAAGCAGCCGAAAGTTTCCACAGTTTGGTAACACTGCTGATACTGCTAACGCCCTTTCTGAATATCCTGTTACTAGAAAGTTAACACTAGTGATAGAAAGTAAAATCAAAAGACGACGCTTTAATAATGTTTGCAAATGCAGGCGAAGCTGGGAAATATTTTGGGACTTTTTAGATATGAAATAATTATGAAATATAGGAATTATGAATATTAAATATTAATATGAAACCATCACAAGTCTGTTAGCAAATTTCTCTGAAATGAATCTTGCCAGAATATTTGCAGAAGATAATTGTTTCCCTTTTCTGGAGTACGAATAATGAAATGGCTTCATTATATTGTCTACTGCTTGTTATATATTTAAGTGACATTACTATGATAGTATACTTATTTATTTTGCTGACCCGTCAAATCAGAAAGTTACCATTCCTGAAAATTGAACGTTGGGGTCGGTCGGGATTATGAGCTACCGATCAGCTGATTTTTGTTTTGATTCTACAGGAGAAAGAAATGTGTTTCGGCTCTTCAAAGTTCTTAATTAATTTCCGTATCACAGGAAAGAGTGGTGATGATTAGACTGTCGATTTTCATACTGTAGACTTATTGGATTATTTAAGCGTGTGTATAGTGAGACGACATCCAAAATGAAGCGGAGTTTGGGTAGACTCTCCTTCATGTTGGAGAAGGTTGGAAGAAGTACAATTAATACCATTCATTATAACAGTCCATTGCAAACGCTAAGGCCTACATATCCACCACTAGAAGAACATGAACAGAGGATTATATCGCAGCGAAAACACTTCAGCTACATATTAAAAGATCAGTTATTTCCGCATCCTGCGTCAGAGCAAGTCCGTCATTACTCTTCAAACTCTTCACAGGAAGACTGCGAAGAAGTGTATCACAGAAGAATTCCAGAGTATTTGCACTTCCACCAGAAGACTAGTGGGGAAACCCGAGATGCTGTCACGTCATCATTTGTAGTTTTGAGAGACTTTGTTACAGAAGAAGAGGAAGAAACGCTTTTAAGAGAGGTTGAGCCGCACCTGAAGAGACTCCATTATGAGCATGACCACTGGGATGATGTGAGTGAGTGTATTTGTTAACTTTACACTAAGTGATATCATGATTTTACCGTTGTATACCTGCCTAGATATATTTAGTACATTGAATGATATTAGACTTGGCAAAATATGATAAGGATTGACTTTTTTTTTTTATTCTTGTGTTGTCTGATATTTCACCCCAAATGTGGTTGCCCCTCCTGATGTTCAAAGTCATATCTTTTCAGTCTCTTCCATAGATATCCTTTCCTTTCTCATTTGTTGATGCCATTTATATATTTTTTTTAGGCAATACATGGCTTTCGAGAAACAGAGAGGTCTAGGTGGGGGAGAGCATCATCAAAGATCCTAGCCAGGATACAAGAATTAGCCTTTCCTGACCAGGGAGAAAAGTTGGCCGTGACGCACATCCTGGACCTAGCCAAGACTGGAGTGATTAAGCCTCATGTCGACAGCATCAGGGTAAGGCAGTGGCACCTTATTAGCTTTTATGCATGTTATTAGAAAGGGCAGAATAAGGGGACTATCATGACTTGCTGGTAATGACAATTTGTGTACCTTATGATAATGCATTATCAACAAGCAGATAATGCACAAGATGTCCATCTTACTCAACTAACTGGCTTGAACTATTTAATTTCAAAACCCAAAGAAAGGTCTGTGAAATATATGCTAAAATTACAAAAAAGGGCCTGCTGATAAAAAAAAAAACACCAATGGAACTATTTAACCCATTGCCGACGGGGGATAGATTTGCTTACACAGGCTCCAGGATGAGTTTTATTTCTGATCGAGGCAGCTTCTGCAACATAATTTGATTTTTCCCACTCCCTTTTAGTCACTCATTGTAGAGCTAGAGACATTTTTGTGTTTTGTTTTTTTGTGTGTTTTACTATTTTTAGAAATTTATATCTGTCATATCACAGGCTCCATCAATTCTGCATTTGATTAAAATTGTAGTTCAGGGTCCATATCAACTCATTTTTTTTTCTTTACACTCAATGTGATAGAAGTATTACTGTTTTAGGGGGACAAAAAAACAACTTTATTTTTTGGTATTTCTGTGCTGTCACGAACAAACACGAAACTTATAACCATCCAAAATGAAGAGGTTGGGAAGAGGAAATAAACTTGTGCTTTTGACAGTGAGTGCCA
>BOPN01000115.1:20000-30000 GCA_017312705.2 Penaeus japonicus
ATTAGCAGTATGAAATAGATGTTAAAAAAAAATATTTTATAAAAATAAAATTTTGGAGTGCTAATTGTCAAAAAGAAAATGTTAATGCACATCAAATAAAGATTTCAAGAATTCTCTTCAGAAGTAGGTGTTGATATAAAAGTGTTCATGTGGAATTCATATTTTTTTAAATGTGCCCGGATCTCTTTATATTTATATACAAAGATGCAGATGTATAGATTACATATATATGTATATATATGAGTGTGTGTTTGTGTGTGTGTATGTATGTGTGTATGTGTTTGTGTGTGTGTGTGTGTGTGTGTGTGTATGTGTGTGTGTGAGTGAGTGAGTGTGTGCACATGAGTACCAAGGAACACCAAATCTGCTATTTAAGACAATAATGTTTATCTGTTTCAGGTCAGTGCCTTAGTGATACAGTCGCTATGTACAGCAGAGAAGATGTAAGATTGTAAGATAATAATAATAATAATAATGATAATTAACGTATGATTGTCAATTCCGTTTCTTTCTTCCCCTATTACTTTGTTTAGGAGTTCCAGTATTGTTCTTTGGTTAAAGAGGTTGTTGATTCAAATTTACATACTATCAGAGAGCTTTTACTTTTTAAACTCGATAGTTGAGTTATCGGTGGGTAAGTATGCTGTAACAGATGGACATGGTTATCAGTGTTGTTGTTTTATCTTCTCTTTTGTAAAAAAAAAAAAAAAAAAAAAAATCAGAATGTCCTTTGCAATCTTAATTATGAGTCTCTCTAACTCATTCTCACACACTTTCTCTGTCTTTCTTTCAGTCTTTTTTTTTCACACTCTCCTTGTCACCCCTCTCTCACTATCTCATTTACTCTCCTTCTTTGGACCTTACTCTTTCTTCTTTGATTATCATCTTTTCTCTCTCTCTCTCTCTCTCTCTCTCTCTCTCTCTCTCTCTCTCTCTCTCTCTCTCTCTCTCTCTCTCTCTCTCTCTCTCTCTCTCTCTCTCTCTCTCTCTTTCTTTCTTTATCTCTATCTCTCTCTATATATATATAAATATATATATATATATATATATATATATATATATATATATATTGTGGTAGCTGTCAACTTCAGGCCTTGAGAGTTGCCAGATGTTTCTCTTTGAACTTTAAAGAGAACTGCCCGACCGACCTACGTCTTGGGAGATAAAATTTGCTCTTCGTTGTGTCTTTGTAATAAACTCTCTCTCTCTCTCTCGCTCTCTCTCTCTCTCTTATATGCAAGTATATATTTATTTGTTTATTTATTTATTTAGCTATTTAGCTATTTGTATTTATATTCATCCATATAAGTAGATAGATAGATACACCTGGGCCATATCTTTCTTTTTTTGAATGGAAGAAGACAGAGAAAGGTAAAGGCAAAGACAAACAAGAAAAAGAAAAGGGAAAAAACAAGGAAATATTGATTTCTGTATTAATAATGCGAGCATATTCTGTGACCCTTTTAGAGCTGCTCTTTGTTTTAAGAACTCTTGCTTGGTTGAATGACCAATGCATTCAAGGGCTGCCCCTTACTGAGTTAAGCTAACCTGTCGGCAAGCTCATTTCCTTTAGTGCCATTGAGTCTCTCACTATACCGGGGCTTCTCGCGGAGCTCGGAGCTTGGTAGGGGACAGCTCCCCAGCGATGTAGTCACAAAGCCTAGCAGAATATTATAAAGATGTGAAGGTCAGGCTGCACGTCATATTAGGGCCTTGCTGCTCCACAGAGAGGAAGCCAGAACCTCACCCCCCCCCGACACAATGCCCAGGGAACTGGAAAACCTGAAGGCTTTCCGGCCACGTCAAGATTTTTCTCCCCTTCCTCCTCAGACTTGAAGATGAAATCTAGGTGGATTTCGAAAACGTAGTCTCATCTTCTAACAAATTTAAATTGTGTTTAGTGTTTTTTTTTTTTTTTTTTTTTTTTTTTTTTCATTGTTCTAACCAATTGGCTCTTAAAAGCATCAAGGTAAAACGCCCTCGGAAATGAGACCAGTGAATGACATCAATTCTTAATGCAATTACACAATCCATATCAATTGTAACCTATCCTCGGGAAATAGCAAAACGAAAAGGGCTTTGATGTGCATTCCTGTTTTTTTGTGTAAAACTTGTTCAGCATAAGGTCTCTATAATGCGGTTTCTGACGTTTCGAGACTACACCATACTGCAACTCAAATTGGAACAGAATAAAATGAATGAAAACAGAATTACAATGGCAGGATAAGAAAATTAAGAACACCGAAGGTTTACTTTTCATGATAAGTGCTTTATTAATCAAATGTCTTTGTGTTGAGTGTAAAAACATGACATGATTCATGCCCAAAATGAAAAGGAAAGTTACAAATGTAGACAAAGGGCATTTTGTGGCTGAACCTTGCCTAATTTTAAAATTATCGTAGTTAATTTTGTTCAAAATACTGTCGATATACATAGCTTCATAAAACCTTCATAGAATATACTGTCTTCGATTACTCCGTCACCAAAAATTCAGATATTTTATGAAATATGCAAGTATTCTAGGGCACCACAATTTGTACAATATTTTAGATATAGAAAAAATCGTAATAGGCCCTACAACACAGTGCCCTTTCTCAAAGCCTTCCAGAGCGGCCTCCAAAGGAGATTAACATAATACATTTTGCAAAACTATGTTTATAGACAAATATACATGTCTGTCTATATATCAATATATATATACATATATATAATATATTTATATGTACAATATATATATATATAATATATTTATATGTACAATATATATATATATAATATATTTATATGTACAATATATATATATATATATAATATATTTATATGTACACTGCCGGGCTTATATGCACAGAGGTGAACCCATGTCAGCGTTTGCTGACTCGGGAGAGTGTAGCAACGAGTGTTGACTCGATCTAAGCTTGGTCCTCACCCACCGTAAAGCCCAGCGACGACCAGAGACTATATTCAGTCTTTGAGTGATGACGGTGACCACCAGGCGACCAGCTTGGACTGGGCTCGATCTGCCGAACACGGGGATGCGAGGCCGGCGTGCTAACCATTGAACTACCAGACGGCTCTCGCTCGCCACTCTCTCTCTCTCTCTCGCTCTCTCGCTCTCACTCACTCTCTTTCACTTTCTCTCTCTCTCTCCTCTCACTCTTACACTCACTCACTCTCTCTCTCTCTCACGCTCACTCACATTCTCTCACTCACTCTCTCTCTCTCTCTCTCTCTCTATATATATATATATATATATATATATATATATATACACAGACATATATATATATATATATGTATGTGTGTGTGCGTGCGTGCGTGTGTATGTGTATGTGTCTGTGTGTGTGCGCGCGCGAGCGCGTGTGCGCTGTATTTTCTATTTTGTTTCCATCCCGCTGCCTACTTCATTACTGTTCCTGTATATATCTGTCTACAAGAGATACCTGCGTGCACTGAATTCAAAACAAAGTGCTTAGCTAACTTATCTTAGTGATATATCCAGACATACTGTTGACGCTGCTGTAAAACAAACCAGAGTTAATTTGCGTTTTCTATAGAAGTAAGGATGTGACTCCGTAATGGCTGTTATAAACCAAGTAAAAAGAAAAAAAGAAGAGTCCATCTTCTACGACCCCCCCCCCCCATGCAAATCTCTCTGAATACGAATACGAAAGGAATGAAGAAACGAAGTCCCTGCACGGTACACTCCCAGCGCCACGGCAACTTGCAACAGACTGCCTTTGTGAGGTCTGCTGTTCTTGCTCTTCGGAATCACTCTGTGCAATCAAGGTTTGTGGATCTATATCAGCTCTAGAATTGCAAACAACCAATACGTATTTGTCAAATAAGAAAACAAACAAAATCTTAGAAGGTTCAGCATGTAAATAACTAGACAGTAAATCGGCACGGGTTGACACGTTGATGCAGAATCTCTCGGTGGCTTTTATACCCCAGTGGGTTGATAGCTTCCATCGTCAACCTCCACCTGCGCCTGAAGACCTGCTGGGAGGTCGTCGTAGACAGCTTGGGACACTTTTTCTGTTAGGATGACACTGGTGAATACTGAAGGATCCTTATCTTAATTTTACAGTTTTTTTATGAAAACTTTTATTTCTACAAATTTAATTCAAGATGATTGATGTTTTTAGTTTCCCCTTCCTGATCTTTTTTTGTTTTGTTAGATTATATCTACATTTTCTTTCTGATTTACATATATCATAAAGTTTAAGCGTGGCATTAATGACGACGGTTACTTTGTGTGATAATTCTTACTGTTAATGTTATTATGAGGATTTAAAAGAACTAGAAAACAAGGCAACTCACAAACAAAAAAGTCAACTCACAAACAATCAAAAAAGTCAAACTAGAAAATACGACAAAGAGAACAAAACACATCAATAATAATTAAATGAAAAATAAATACAAGGCAAGAATTTAAAAAAAAAATTAAAACAGAACAACACAACACAAGAAACATCCAAAGCGAGACACCACACCCACCATTACAACTATACTTCATGTAGATCCACATAATCCTCTTCTGTGAGTAGCTGAACGCCCCCAGTCGACCCCCTTTAAGTCGACTGTTGTAGATGTTTCCGGAGTCGGTCAGGAATTTCCCGTTCTCGTACATGGTGAGTCGAAGTAGGCCTATCTTGGGTCGATGGATGACCTTCCAGTGGTAAAGTGTGTTGGGTTCCCACACCACGTTTTTATCATGCCATAGGAGAGTAACCTGGGCGGGGGGAGGGGGGGAGAGAAAGAGAGATAGAGAGGGGTGAAAGGAAGAGAGAGAGATAGAAGGAAAGAGGAGAGAGAGAAGGGTGGAGGTGGGGGGAAGAGAGAGATATTCTTTGGTCATAATTATTTGCTTTTGAATATGGGACTAGTCTCATTTCCAAAAGCTTTTGGTGACCAAACTTACTGTCCAAAATTGGGCATTTCCATAAGCGTGAAAAAAACCCGCATTTTTCTGTCCCGAAAAAAAATTAGCTTGAATAATTGTGAAAAAGAAAAATACAATAAATGAGAGATTTACATCTGAAAATATACATACTTGTAGATTTCCCTTTAGTCCTTCATTATATTCTAGTAGTAAATTGAATTAATAAAATCGAAAAGTTCGTTTACGATTTGAGTCGTTCGATCCTTCCTATATCCATCCCTCGTTTATAACGCATTCCATCCATAATAAAGGTGAAGAACTGCACCTACTTGGTTTGGGACGCTTATAGTGTTGTAGATTGCATAATAAAGGTCACTGCCCCCAGGTCCTGTAGCAGAATCGACAAGCTTAAGATGTAGGCCCTCATCACTAATGGCCGAACTCGATAACTGTTGCTGTGTCTGTTTAAGATGTACTATGTAGAACCTGCGGTTGTCTTGGAAACTGTTGGGGAGGAAGGAGCCCTTTCTATTGTGCTTTCTTGCTTTATATTTTTCTTTTCAAATCATATTATTCATATATATTTCATTTACACACATACATATATTTTTTTCTTTTCTTTCTTTTCTTTTGTTTTCTTTTTATTTTATTCTATTTTATTTTATTTTTGTTTTCTTTGTTTACGGACCCTAAAGGTATATGATGTGCAGATCCTTGACTGATCTTGCATTTTTGGGGAAACAGAAATTAAATTTCTGTACCTAAAAGAAATCTAGAGCTATAGGTCTAACAAAAAAGGTCAGAATCTGGAAGATACTGAGCACTCCACAATGATTGTGAAGAAATGTTACGATATTTGGATATTAAATACTAAGAGAGAATATTCCATAAAAGAAAAAAGGTACATGCTGAAAGCAAGAGAGGAACTACCTGAATACAAATCCCACGAAGTCGTCATCGGTACTCTCAACCGTGAATGTCCCTTCGAAGTCAACGCTCGTAAGACTCACATCGCCTGTCAATGTCCGAAGACTAAATGGTAAAGGCTATTCAATGAGGGAAAAGTTAAACCTTAGAGCTAAGGTCAAAGCTGAAGCTCATCTGCAAGAGTTTGCCTTCTTCAGTGACAGATCAAGAATGTTTCAGGAGGGAGGAGGAGGAGGAGGGGAGAACATGTTATACAATGGCACGGAACTCTGAAAACACCAGGCTATAAGCTCAAGGGTTTGGGGAGAGCAATAAGTTTTAGCACAACTGGCAACAACCGTTGCGTCAATCGGTCTCGTATTTCGGTATATCATGTGTTTCGTTCTGTAGGAAGCTATTTATATAAGAAAGGGTCCAGCGTTGCTCATCTTAACTGCATGGCAATGCATGACTTTATTTGTTTGTTACTAGGCACTGTGTGTCAGCCCTCTAATTTTCCGTTTTCCTTCATTAGTACTCTTACTATAAAACTTCAGTGGAAGACATATTATGCTACATTGTAGGCAGTTTGAAGTATCGTTTCTGAGATCAGTTTCCCAAATTAAAGAATTCATGAGAAGATTTTTGTACAGCCAATGTTGGCTACACATACCAACGGCAGCAGAGTTCTCTCCTTCTTCCCTCTGATAGAATCCAGTCCTTCCGGGTAAGAAATGCCAATTGGGTATTTCATGGGGTTCCTCCAAGGCGATCAACGTCACTCGTCTGGAATGGATGATACGCCGAGCCTAAAGGGCACTATAGCCATAAAACTATTACTTAAGGACAGTTGTTTCCTTCAGTATACAGGACAGAAGTGCCGAAGATATTTACTTGAATTCTGTGGTGAAGACCTGGGCGTTCTTCGGGCAGTTGTCAGTGCCATCAGGAACGCCATCATTATCGTAGTCGCCCTCGCAGTCGTCGCCGATGCCATCTCCGTCAGTGTCGCTCTGACTGCCGTTCGGGACGAGAGGGCAGTTGTCGCCCGTGTTGAGGATGCCGTCGCCATCGGCATCCGTGTCGCAAACATCCCCACTGCCGTCATTGTCGCTGTCGCTTTGGTCACTGTTGGCGATGCTTGGGCAGTTGTCCAAGTCATCTTGGATGCCATCACTGTCGAATACAATTCTAAAAATTGGTATGCAAAAGGCACAGCCGGGTACAAATTGGTAAGCAAAAGGTATAGCCGGGTACAAATTGGTAAGCAAAAGGTATAGCCGGGTACAAATTGGTATGCATAAGGTACAGCCGGGTACAAATTGGTATGCAAAAAGTACAACCGGGTATAAATTGGTATGCAAAAGGCACAGCCGGGTACAAATTGGTATGCAAAAGGCACAGCCGGGTACAAATTGGTAAGCAAAAGGTATAGCCGGGTACAAATTGGTATGCATAAGGTACAGCCGGGTACAAATTGGTATGCAAAAAGTACAACCGGGTATAAATTGATATGCAAAAGGAAAGACAAGTACAGTCGGTAGATTTTAAAATATATAACACCAAGGATAAGTACATAGCCTATACCACCTATTTCATTTTCTATATAATTATAGCAGTATAGCAATAGACACGACTACTGCGCTGCTGCACAACCACTGTATCTCCTGTACTGCCACAGGAACTCTATCTATGGAAATCATCCCGCCCTATTTGGCTTCAGGTCTGTTGTATCAGTGCGACGATGCAGCAACCGACCTATCTGTGTCTATGTCAGTGTCACAGACGTCGCCAACGAAGTCCTTGTCGGTGTCGGACTGGTCGGTGTTGAAACTTGAAGGGCAGTTGTCACAGGCGTCACCCACTCCATCACCATCGCTGTCCGCTTGGTCGCTGTTGACAACATCTGGGCAGTTGTCACCTCCATTAGCGACACCTGGTGGTAGGCAGTGGAGAGTCACTTTGGTAGAAGTAATGGCAATTATTGCTGTTGCATATCCTGAGCTCAGTGACTGCAGGGCATCATTGATATGATAATCATTTTTATGACTACTGCCATTATTATGATTTAATCAATATAACCTCTGCCCGTATTTATTAGTTTGTCTGCAGTTGGTTGCCCAATTATTGGCCAATTTTTGGTAGTGATCCGGAATAGCATCTGAGGCAGCAAGAGATTTAAGGATTATTCGTCATTGCAAACTCTAATTGAAATGGTTTCGATGGTGGAGAGATTTTCCTGGGGGGGGGGGGTCGATATCCTTAATTTTTTTTTTTTTTTTTTTTTTTTTCTCTCTCTCTCTCTCTCTCTCTCTCTCTCTCTCTCTCTCTCTCTCTCTCTCTCTCTCTCTCTCTCTCTCTCTCTCTCGCTTTCTGTGTGTGTGTGTGTGTGTGTGTGTGTGTGTGTGTGTGATTAGTATCATTACTACCATTATCATTACTACCCTCACTATCAAATGATTACTTCTGTTACAACGGTTATTATCAAAATCCTCTTCATCTTCCTTTTAAGGCGGAAGATAATCGTTACCGTCTTCGTCCACATCCGGGTCACACTCGTCACCAAGGCCGTCGCCATCCGCGTCGCGCTGCGTCAGATTGGGTGTCGAGGGGCAGTTGTCGCAGGCGTCGCCGTGTTGGTCGCCGTCGCTGTCGGCCTGGTCCTGATTCACCACCATCGGGCAGTTATCCTGCAGGCGATGGATGCCAACGATGACAATCCCGAATCAAAATTATGTCATTGGGTTACTTTAAAGTCACTGGGTTACCTTGAATTTAGAATGTATCTAAAAAAAAAAAAAAAAAAAGACAGTATATTGGATCGCAAAAAAAAGAAGTAATATTAGAAAATAAACGGATAACAGTAATGTAACTGAAGTATGGGATCCCAGGCCAAATGTTCCGTACGCGTTCGATGCTCCTCCCATCCCCATCGATGTCGAAGTCGCAGGCATCGCCTACATCATTCCCGTCGGCGTCGAGCTGTTCGGGGTTGTAGACGTCGATGCAGTTGTCTGGGCGGCAGCGCACGTCGGCGCAACCCAAATCTGCGTCAGGCCTTCCGTCCATATCTCTGTCGGGGCCGCAGGTAGTGCCATCTCCGGCCTGGCCTTTCGGGCACTAAAAAATGCGGTTAAATGAGTGTCTAACAGAGACGCAGACGGAGCTATGCCACGTATACCACAAAACCTATTAGGATTTCACTGGATATGACACACTTCCTGACACTTTCCCCATACGGTGAGGCACTCTGGATGATCATACCAGGGGCACAAGCAGCGCCCAGGCCGGGTGTGCTTCACAGGTGTAGAAGGGCGCCGTGAGCATATGGTTGCAGAACTTCCCCTCAGGACATGGTGTGCCTTGACACGGGTCTGTGAGGCCGTGTGATACAGATTAAACTTTCCCTCCTATCTCTACGTATTTTCCCTTTCTAATTTAGCTAGAGAATCTTTAGCATTTAAAATATTAATTACATCTAGTTATATCTCACTGCATCTGATTCACTGTATCGAGAGAAATGTCTTATAGTAAAACTACATCGCAATCACGTTAATACTTCTGACCATTCATATCCAAAAGTTCAAGCCAGACTTACTAATGCAGTTGGTGCCATCTCCAGCATAGCCTGGATGACACGTGCATGTGTGGCTTGTGTCTGTAATTGTGCAATAGGCGTGGCCGTGGCAGTCCCAGCACGGCGGGTACATGGTGTGTTCCTGAATTTCCACCAGAGCTTGTTGTGCTCCTGACAACTCATCATACATCTCCTGTGGAACTTTGTCTGTCGCAAAATAATAATGTTACAAATAATATCATATATATGATATGCTGTAATATATATATATATATATATATATATATATATATATATATATATATATATATATATATATATATATATATATATATATATATATATATATATATATATATATTTAGATTAAACCGGTAAATGTCAAAAGTATATTGATCAATGTAAAGAAACATCTAAAAGTATTTGTAAACCGATATTTGATGATATCAAACCTCCTTTAAAAACTGAAGAAGAGAGAGAGAGAGATAGATAGATAGAGAGAGAGAGAGAGAGAGAGAGAGAGAGAGAGAGACAGAGACAGACAGACAGAGACATAGAGAAGTGCGTTTGTACCAAAAGACATCCACAAATCGAAAAAGACTAAGGGCAGCACACCCAACACCAACCGTTGCATC
>BOPN01000115.1:35000-37500 GCA_017312705.2 Penaeus japonicus
TGTGGTGATAGTGATGGTGATGAAAAGTAGGGGTAGTTGTGGTGATGGTGATGAAAAGTAGGAGTGATGGTGGTAGTAGGGGTAGTTGTGGTGATAGTGATGGTGGTGAAAAGTAGGAGTGATGGTGGTAGTGGGGTGGTTATTGGTGATAGCGATGGTGATGAAAAGTAGGGTAGTTGTGGTGATGGTGATGAAAAGTAAGGTGATGGTGGTAGTGGGGGTAGTTGTGGTGATAGTGATGGTGATGAAAAGTAGGGGTGATGGTGGTATTGGGGTAGTTGTGATGCTGGTGATGGTGGTGAAAAGTAGAGGTGGTGTGGTGGGGTGGTTGTGGTGATAGCGATGGTGATGAAAAGTAGGGGTAGTTGTGGTGATGGTGATGAAAAGTAGGAGTGATGGTGGTAGTGGGGGTAGTTGTGGTGATAGTGATGGTGATGAAAAGTAGGGGTGATGGTGGTAGTGGGGGTAGTTGTGGTGATAGTGATGGTGATGAAAAGTAGGGGTGATGGTGGTAGTGGGGGTAGTTGTGGTGATAGTGATGGTGGTGAAAAGTAGGGGTGATGGTGGTAGTGGGGGTAGTTGTGGTGATAGTGACTGTGATGAAAAGTAGGGGTAGTTGTGGTGATAGTAATGGTGATGAAAAGTAGGAGTGATGGTGGTGATAGTGATGGTGGTAAAGAGTAAGGATAGTTGCGGTGATAGTGATGGTGATGAAAAGTAGGGGTGAGGTGATAGTGCGGGTATTTGTGATGATCGTGTGGGTGATGATGGCGGTCATTGTGGAGGTGATAGTGAGGGGTGCTGGTGGATGGGTGGGTATTTAAGTTACAAACAAACACCACATACCATATATATATACAGTGTATATATGTATATATATATACTTATATATATACATATATATATATATATATATATATATACATATACATATATATGCGTGTGCATGTGCGTGTGTGTGTACGCGTGTGCGTGTGCATGTGCGTGTATGTGTGCGCGTGTGCGTGGGCGTATGTGTGTGCATGTGCGTTTGCGTGCGCGTGTGCGTCGGCATATGGGTGCGTGTGCGTTTGCGGCGCAACTGACCCGAACTCGGGCTGAAACATGAGGTTGTTCTTGGGACACAGGTCGTCGGCGTCGAGGTATCCGTCGCCGTCGAAGTCGAGCGCGCACGCGTCGCCCACGCCGTCGCCCTCCATGTCGGCCTGGTCGGGGTTGGGCACGAGCGGGCAGTTGTCGAGCGCCCCGAGGACCCCGTCGGAGTCGGCGTCGGGGTCGCACACGTCCCCCACCCCGTCGGCGTCCACGTCGCCCTGGTCGCTGTTGAAGTCGTTCGGGCAGTTGTCTATACTGTCCTGAAGGGAGTCCCTGCGGGAGGGATTGAGACCAGCTCTTCCTCTGCTTCCCTTCGCCCGACAGCACTTTGGCCACCTCAGTTATATATATATATATATATATATATATATATATATATATATGTGTGTGTGTGTGTGTGTGTGTGTGTGTGTGTGTGTGTGTATAAATTTATTTATTTATTTACCATATTACTTCATGGAATAGAACATCTATATCTGCACAAGTTGATATTGCTGTCTTTTTTTTTCCTCAGACAGTAAGCAAACAGTCATAACACATTTCGAAAGAGATGATATACAAACATGTCTGTGTCAATGTCAGTGTCACAGACGTCGCCGACGAAATCCTGGTCCGCGTCGGCTTGGTCTGCGTTGGCGTTCAAGGGGCAGTTGTCACAGGCGTCGCCCAACCCGTCGCCGTCGCTGTCCACTTGGTCAGTGTTGGGTTCCTTCGGGCAGTTGTCTGCACCGTCGGACACGCCTGAGGGAGTCGGAACGAGATGAGCAAGAGAACCTTTTCATTTCCCTTCAGCCTCGACGGGCGTTTATACGTCTGTGGCTATGCGAGAAGGTGAATGGAAACCCACGGGGAAATGTGCCAAGTTGAAACTGACACGGATTGGGCATTCAGACTGTGGCGTCAGATTATTTTCGAGGGTGGGGACAATAGCCGTTCTGTGCCAAAGGGAAACGCAGGGTTTATATATTCTAACACACATGCACGTGCACTCACGCACACCCACATACACACACACACACACACACACACTGACACACACACACTGACACACACACACACAAACACACACACACACACACACACGCACGCACGCACATATACATACATACATACATACACACACACACACACACACATATATATATATATATATATATATATATATACACATGTAAATAAATGTATATGTGTGTATATATCTCGATGAATAAAACACAGCCACAGTAAGAGCGTAAGAGAAGAAACGAGTCCCGAGTAAAATCCGAAGAGCAAGTCTGCCAGACGTCGAAACGTTACGACTTCTCTTACATTCTTATTGTGGCCGTGTTTACTTTTATTTCATATATATCCATGCACACATACAGATAGATAGATTGATGGACAAATAGATAGATAGATTCTAGAA
>BOPN01000115.1:72500-80000 GCA_017312705.2 Penaeus japonicus
CCTTTTTCGAAACTAGATCTAAGACTGATTTCCAGTAGCTTCGATATCTCCAGATAAGATCACGTTTTTTATCGTCTCCTGTTGCAACATCAGCAGTAAATGTCTTGTAATATCTAGAGACGTAACTGAGTGTCTGCAGTAGTGCCTTAGACATTCAAATCATAATTAATTACATCCAGGACAAGTTAGAAATCAATGACAATTAACCTTGTATTAGGATCTAATTGACCTCTTATTTCGATTGACATGCATCGCAGAACCGTGTATCTTTCTGATAGTTTTATCTTTGTGACTAAACTGCATATGACTTCTCGAAGTAAATACCAAGATGCTTTTAAAGATTTACCGGAAACTATGAGTCTATTTCCAACTTGGATTTGAAAACCATCGAAGATTCTCGCCACAATAACATATATGTGTGTATGTGTGTGTATTCATATATATATATATATATATATATATATATATATATATATATATATATATATATACATAAATAAAAATATATATATATACACACACATACATACATATATATATATATATATATATATATATATATATATATATATATATATATACATATACATATATATATATATATATATATATATATATATATATATATATATGTACATATATAGAGAGATAGATAGATAAATAGACACACACACACACACACACATAAATATATATATATATATATATATATATATATATATATATATATATATATATATACATATATATATATATATATATATATATATATATATATTTATATATACATGTGTATATATATACATATATATGTATATATATATACACCATATATTATTACATAAATATTACATATTATACATATACACATACATATATATTACATATATACTACTCTATTTATCTATTCATTTTATATATATATATATAAATATTATTATAATACATGTTGTTATAATAATATATACATATATTGTATGTATATATATGACAGATAGATACACACACACACACACACTACAAACACACACACACACACATGTACATGTATATATATATATATATATATATATATATATATATATATATATATATATATATATATATATTTATATATATATATATACATATATATATACATATATATATATATATATATATATATATATATATATATACATATATATATACATATATATATATATATACACATATATATATATATATATATATAAATATATATATATATATATATATACATATATATATATATATATATATATATATATATGTATATATATATATATATATATGTGTGTGTGTGTGTGTGTGTGTGTGTGTGTGTGTGTATGTGTGTGCATATATATATATATATATATATATATATATATATATAGAGAGAGAGAGAGAGAGAGAGAGAGAGAGAGAGAGAGAGAGAGAGAGAGAGAGAGAGAGAGAGAGAGAGTTCAGTTCAGTTCAGAAAGATTTGCGAAGACGTCGCTTCGCCCGGGCTATATACACGAGGCGGCTCGGCCTCTGTCAGCTTTAAGTGCTGACTCATCTGATCATCATAACTGAATGCTTACCGTGGCGGTCGGATTGCCTGTAGGCGCTCCAGTAGCCAGGGGGTAAGCGACAGGCATACGCTAACCAGCCCGGCGGCTGTCGTCTCTGGGCCCTGCCTGAGGAAGCGAGTGTGCTCGCACTCCATCAGGTAGTGCTCTAATTTGGCGTCCGGCGCGCCACAAAGATCACAGCGTCGCATATCATGCCCAATGATGGGTACGATTTGTCACGCACAAGGATAGCCTTTTCTCAATCTGTGAAGGCTGACTTCAGCACACCTTGATATTCTAGGAGAGAGTATCAGCGACTCATGGCCTGTGGCGTCTGAGTACCAGCTGGCCGAGGGGGAGGTTCTCGCTTCCTCTCTATGTCGCTGCAGGGCACCGACCTGCCCTGCAGCCATCGTTTTACGCCTTAGCAGTTCCCGGCTAGGATGCACCACAAGATCACTCAAGGGTTTCTTCCTGCCTTCCTCTGCCAACCTGTCGGCTAAGTCGTTCCCTTTGAGACCAACATGGCTTGGGATCCAGTTGATGATGATGCGTCTACCCTGATCCAGGATTCTCTGAGCAATGGCGAGAATCGTGGTTACAAGGTAAACGTTATCAAGGGGCGTGCTTTGCTGCAGGCTGTCAATGGCGGCCCTAGAATCTGTATGTATGACAACATGCCCGTCCGTCTGGGCTGCATGGGCTAGGGCTCCCATAATAGCGACTGCCTCTGCCTGGAGGGAGGAGGCATTGTCAGATACCCGCATGGCTTGTGCTATGTCCCTTGCTGCAAAACCGGTGCCTGCAGTGCGGGTGATGGGGTCTACAGAACCATCCGTGAAATAGGTTTTACTACCCGGCGGAGTGATTGCTGCGATATTCCTCTCCGCCTCAGCCCTCAATAGAGGCAGTGAGTACTGTGTCTTTCTCCTTGACAGGCTCATGACAGAAAACTCTATCAAGAATCGTGCCCACGGCGGGGCTGTGACATAGTCAGGGTGGGGGAGGTCCATGCCCTTAATCAGTAGTGTCTCTTTGAGCTCAAAGTGTATCAGCACCCTGGCTGTGTGATACAGCCAGGTGTTGTTAGCAAATAATTCGTGGTTCTGTGTAAGCTGACGTTGCACTTTCTGTCTTAGCTGCGAGCATGGCGGACTGTAAAACTTTGGCAAAGAACTGGGCCGCCATCTGATCGATCCAGGGGGAAAAGGTTGGCCTCCAAGAGGAGGTTGGTGACTTTGGTCCACCCAGGAGCACCCAGAATGATCCAGGCAGCCTCGTTTTGCATGATGTCAGGCTTTTTCCTGAGTCCAGGCTTGACCGTAATCAGGGCAACGGAGGCGTAGTCCACAATGGGACGTACAGCGTGCACATAGAAGGATCTTAGTATACGGTGCACAGTAGGGTATTTCAATAATTGCAACTTTTGAAATGTCATTGTGACTGTACAAAAATAGGCTCCATATATCATAAAAATGAAATGTGAAAAAAATCAGCTTGATCTGATAACATTTAGGGGTTGCACTTTTCAATTTAATATATTACGCATTTCCGCGGAATTGGTGCCGCGCAGCGGACGAGGTCCACGCACTTCGAACTTCCTCGCTAACCTTAAGTAATGATAGTTCCCTTCCGAATCGCAATCAAATTTGTGTCTTTAGGTGCATCAAGTTCCTCGCTGACCTTGGGAACCTAAATATTGCATGCAACAAATTTCTCACAGACCTTAAGCACTTAAATACCGCATATAGCAAGTTCCTCAATGACCTTAGGTCGGAAGTCTGTCAATACTTCTAGTTCCTCACTGAACTTAATGGCCTGTAAAGTAGTGCCGTGTTTCTTCAATAAGCATATAAACGTTAATTAATTAATAACATTATTATACATTCCCACAAGCTTCTGTTGTATTGCTACTTGTTTGTGATATATTGGCACGATATAATTCTCTGCAAGTGTTTGATTGAAATTCAAACTTTTCTGGACGACAAATTGCTTTGAAACTTGTGACTAAATTGAAGAATTATATCAGAAATTTGGACTGAAGACTATTACTAAACTAAAGGCCATCACAAAAGTACTTAACATAAAGAAAGTATATCATTATACACAGGAGGAGAGTTTGAAAGCTTTATTGGTAATGAAATCGTATCTTTTGAAGGCAAAAGACAACCGAGAGAGTGCTACAAGAAGACCATAAAACCTACTAAAAGGAAGGAATACAGAAATAAGAGGAAATGTAGTCTGGTAAATAAATTACTGAAGGGATTCAGGTCTGTGTGAAACGATATGATGAACATGACAACGGAAACTTAACTTTCCTCAACCGTAGAAGATTTATCCACCCTGATGACTCTACAAAGGGAAACGGAAATACACCACGGAAATAAGGTCAAATTTTATCGATGCTTTTTTCTCAAGTAGCAGGTCTTGACAGCAGATTGATTCCTTTAGATACTACCATTTTCCACAAGAAAAGGCAGGCAACTATTGGTAAAAGAGATGACACTCTAGCTTCATTGAAGATAACCAATATGAATAAAAACATGTCATAACCTCAGGGAATTAACAAAAGTGATTGATTTTTATGAGGATATAAATGATGAGGTCCGTTTTCAGTGGCCAATTAACTTTAATGCATGAACTACTGAACAGACAATTATTTTGTCTTGAGTCCTTTAAAAGAATTAAAAAAACATAATATTGCCTATGATATTTGTGCCAGTTGGTGTTAGGTGGTTAGGTTATATGTGTTCATCATTACATGTTTGTATATCACTTGATGTTGTATTTGATAAATTATGAAGTATTGAAAATGCTGGATTGCCATCCAAGACACAAAAGTTGGCTTGAAAGACACCGATTAGATACTTGGGGCATTGCAAAAGAACCCTACTGTTATCAAAGGTATATTCGAGTTCTCCAAGATCCATTTCTTTTGCTGGCGAAAAGCTGTCATTAGTACAGAGCCGATAATACTTCAGACAGCATTTTGGGCATCTCAAATGTGTTCAGAAGTAGGATCAATTAGGTTTGACAAATCCTACTTTGCATCCATCAGTAGATATCTGCATAACACAGATGTAATTTTCATGCCACTCTCTCACGATGCTGACAGCATACATGAGGTATTTGGTAAGCTGAAAATGGAATCGGAAAAAGCTGGATATACAAACCAGCCAAACCTGAAGGATCGAATTTGGTACAATTTTTCCTATGAGAAGTTGTGGAACCTCACCACAGAAAAGTTTTTGAATGTCCCAGTTTTTTTTTTTCGGAAAGAGTGTTTAGTTCTCCTTTGTTCCATTATATATGGGATATCAAATACACGGTAATTGCGGATAGGGGAATATAGTACATGTGAGAAGTTGTTGCATATTATAGATATTGCCAATAAAAAATACGTTTCTAGTTTGTAATATAGTTTCACCATGTGTAATATTATGCTTTATTGTAGAAAAAATAATCTTAAAAACTAGAATTATACTATACACGATTAAATAAATCAATATAATTTGAATACATCGTTAACCCTTTCCCTGTCACCCCTCCAGAGGCGAACATTTTTCTAGTTGTCACAGGTCTTTGATTTTTTTTTGAAATTTAAATAGTAGAATTTACCTTAATTTGAGTAGCCTGATTTACTAAGAAAGGGTAAGAGAACACGCTAGAATAAAAATATTTTAGATAAATTTTCATTATTCGTTCTTATGAGGACATAAATATTGGAATTGCTCGTATGCCAGGCAAGGGGGAGCCGGCAGCGAGTAAGCATAATCTTGTGCCTGAAGACTGTGATGACAAGGTGTGAATCCCCAACCCAACAGCCATATCTCGGCCTGTCAATCATCCGATAGAGTCACATGATCTGATCCGGTACTTCTGTCAAAGTAACTTCCTGATATTTTTCTGCACAGAACAAGCAAAGGGTAAAATACAATATTCTAAATATGCGATGAGACCGTAATTATCTTCTACTGTTTTGGATATATAAATTATATAGAATCTTTTATAAGTAAAAAAAAATCATTTGTGCGTGCATGCATACAGAGACACGCACGCGCACTATTATACATAAAAACGCTTTATATGTATTTCTATATCCGGTATCTATCTACCTATCTATATATATGTGTGTGTGTGTGTGTATTTATATATAAAATTATTTATATGCATACATACATATATAGATAAATGAATACACACACACAAACACACACATAAATATGTATATATATATATAAATATATATATATATATATATGTATATATATATGTATATATATATGTATATATATATGTATATATATATATATATATATGTATGTATATATATGTATATATATATATATATATATATATATATGTATATATATATATATATATATATATATACATATGTATATATATATATATACATATACATACATATATATGTATATATATATATATATATATATATATATATATATATATATATACTATATATATATATATATATATATATATATATATATATATATATATGTATATA
Source organism: Penaeus japonicus (assembly GCA_017312705.2). Lineage (NCBI taxonomy): Eukaryota > Metazoa > Arthropoda > Malacostraca > Decapoda > Penaeidae > Penaeus > Penaeus japonicus. Next base: position 78,588 of record BOPN01000115.1, read on the forward strand.
TACATATATATATATATATATATATATATATATATATATATATATATAGATATGTATATATACATATATATATATATATATATATATATATATATATATATATATATGTGTGTGTGTGTGTGTGTGTGTGTGTGTATAAACAACATGTACACACATATAGGAAAACAAAACATAAAACATTCTATACACAGTTTTATTTTCTACATCTCTACATTTTTACACCTAGAACACAACTTCCTCATGATACACTTCAAAGCACCCCAAAATACAAAGGGGCACATTACATTCCTTACACATGTACCTGGTGCAGGACTTCTTTCTTTGTTTCAACTGAGTGTGGGCACACACACGACAGATCCTCTGTGCGTTCTTCTTTTTCTCTGTCGATGGCACATTCACCGGGTAATGACGGCCACGTTGGAGCCTAACTTCGAAGGGAAGAGCCAGAGGTGCAGGAGGGGGCTGTGGGGGGCCATATTTCTCCAACAGTTGACGTACCAAAGTCAATGAAAACACTCTCAGACCGGGTTTTTTCCCCGTCAGTGAACAATGAATGTAGTAAGCATTCAACACGCACAGGTCCATGAGGTGGAAAAAGTACTTCTTATACCACTTCCGGGTTTTTCTGAGGCATTCATTGAAACTGATCATCATGTCGCTTTTATCTACCAGTCTCATGTTCTTATTGTAATCTATAATTGCTTTAGGCTTTAGCTGTGGTTGGCCATCCCTTTCCTTTTCCGTAGTAACAATTTCATCATTATGCACAGTTGTGAGAAGTGTTACATCTTTTCTATCATTCCATTTCAGTGCTAATACATTGTTTGCATGGTATGATTTTACTTCTCCCTTTTTCAACTTAGGAAACGTTGGTAGATGCTTCCTGTTCGATCTGACTGTACCACATGCGCCTATCTTCAATGCGTGCAAATTACTAAATAGTAGGGGACTTGAGTACCAATTGTCAAGGTAAACTATATGGCCTCGTCCCTTGTATGGCCCCAACATCGTCAAAACAACTGAACCTGATACTCCTACATCAGCATGCCTATCCAATGCAGTATCCTTTCCGGTGTAAGGGATGATATCAAGGATATAACCAGTCTGGCAGTCGCATAAAACAAAAGCCTTGATGCCATACCTATGGCGCTTTGAAGGTATGTACTGCCTGAATCCCAGCCTTCCCTTCCATAACATGAGGCTCTCATCTATCACTACATTTTGAAATGGATAAAAAGTGGTTCTGAACTTGTCTGCTATCATCGAAAGTACCGGTCTAATCTTTTTCAGTCGATCAGGTTCCCTCTCTGCGTTGTTGTTGTTCACAAAGTGAAGGTTATGAAGCAACAAAACAAAACGCCTGTACGACATGATGTGGCCGAAAGTGGTGGTGTGAATCAAAGGATCTTTCGA
>BOPN01000115.1:92500-95000 GCA_017312705.2 Penaeus japonicus
AGGCACGATTACAGGCCTCCACCGTCGGGAACGCCCGGCGACTGTAGGGGTCCCCACCTCCGGGTGCCGGCCACTGAATCGTCCTGCCCCTGCCCCAACCAGCGGGCGTGAGGGGAGCCTAGCCTTTTCATGTATGGAAATTTTACTTTCTGCGCTATTTAAAAAAAAAAAAAAAAAAACAACAAATAATTAGTCGTCACAGTTAGCAGTAGGTTGTATTAGTAGTCATGATATCAAATAATCATAGTAATGATTGTTATTATGATATCATCAACAACATTAAAATATAATTAATGAAGATCATGCATTGCGATAAACTGATGCTGCTGATGACAATGTTTATTAAATCAGCAGTAATAACAATGATAATAACAACAGCATTTAGGAAAAGAAAGGCTATATTTGATGATGATACTTACAATATTTATAAAATGGTGACTATATTTGACACCATCAATATAAATTATCATTGTCATTATCACAATATCACCATTTATTATTATATTCGTTATTATCATTATCACTCTAATTCTGTTATTACTCTGACAGCAATATTAATCATAACATTAGTTATCATTATCATTATCACAAAATCTCATAATCGATAATAATTTTACATCATAGTCTATCATCATCACAATAATAGCAATCAGTCCACAAGCAACGAGCAATTACCGAGGCCTGTTCGACGCCCGCCGAGGCGGGTATTTTTGCAACCGCCGACGCCCGACCCGGCTCGGGAAGTGAGGCTGGCTGGTCCGGCTTCATGGGTTTACCAGGGGGTGAGGTTGAAGTTGATGGTCCCTCCCTGACTTGGTAGGATGACTTTCCTTTATTCGGCTTTGTGTGTGTTTGTCTCCGCTGTCTTGCCTGTTCCGTAGTTCTCCGTCTTCTGTCTGCCCGTCGTCTCTCCTCTCTCCCTCTTCTCTGGCTTAAATTATTGTAACAAGTAATTTGTTACATTCCTATTCTCGTTTGAGAATGCATTACATGTCGAATCACACACACACATACACACACAAACACACATACGTACAATAAACAAAACATATATACACATACGCACACACACGCACACATACACGAATATTATCACAAACAAATATACATCATTATTTTTATATGGAGGAATTATTTTAATTGTCTGTAACTATTTTCCAATATTTACTATGCTAAATACTTTCAGCCTAGATTACGCAGATTACTAATTTCTTTTATTTATTACCTTTAATTTTTCCTATCTATTGTGCATATGACCTAATGTTTTAACATATCTGAAGACAAGCGTAAGTGAAATTTATTCATTTCTAGAAGCTCAAACAAAAAGTTAACCTGTTGCATGGCTATATTTAGAAAGCCAGGCCCAACAGCTGTCTTTAAGAATCAATCTGGGTCATAAAAAGTTCAGCCAGAACGGCCTCAAAGTCCTTTTTCATCATAAAGTATCTAATTTATTATGTTTCGCGTGACATCCAGACCTCCGTAGACCTGCAAGAACAGCGGCCACCCAGAAGAGAGCATGTGCCTGACCTATGACCAGTTTTCCCCCCAGTAACAGCATGCCTATGACCCCAGTTTCTCCCACGGCTGCGCGCGGCTCACCCCTGGTTCCTCGGTCAACTGGGGATTATAGAGGTGTGCGCGCGGAAGGCAAATGATCGTTTATGCTTATTCGTTTATTTATTTACTCTTCGTCATCTCATTTCAACATCAAGACATGGGAGAGGGATAGGAGGAGCAGACACCACAGATTACATTTTTAAAGATAATATGATTTTATGATTGGATACATGTCCTCAAAAGTAGCTTTGATGTTTTTCACCTTATTGATGCTAAAACCTAAAAAATTATAAATTTTTTGGCGGCGGGCCAGCAGGCTCACATTTTTCATGCCTCCTCTCCTCTCTATCACGGGTCATGCTTTTACTCGGGGAGTGCCTAGTAATTCCGGTGCAGGCAGTGGACTGTCGGGGCCCTCTGCATCGTGACTCGAGGCCGATCGAATCTCTGAATCCCCAATTGACCTCTCGGTGAAGGAGGTAATGTCAGTCCATCTTGAGTCTCTGTCCGTAGACGGTCCCTTCCTGGACTTGGCTTCTGGGCGAAGAAACATGTTGATACCGTCTAGTGTGTGATGTTGCTTGGGGGAGGCTTGGGTCGCGGAAGGCGCAGCTCACACGTTGGTTCAAGGAGAGAGATTGCGCCAAGAAAGCTTTTGACTTTAGGTGAGCTGGGGTTCTCGTATCCAGAGGCACTGAGTGCTGTCCACATCGCTCAGCCACGCGTGCAGCTCCTCCTGGAGCCACCTGCTACATCTTCGGCCTCGCCACAAGGCCCACCTGAGGATATGGCAGGCGAGTGTCTTCTGCTGGCTACCGGTGGGTTCGGAGGCCACTGCGGCCGTCTTGTACCAGTGCATTGGCATTTGTGCGAGGAGAATTTCGCGGCTTGACTGCGGCATTCAGAAGGGGAATCATCTTGACATGGAGGGCACAGCGTC
>BOPN01000115.1:97500-100000 GCA_017312705.2 Penaeus japonicus
CCTTCTCGCATTTTGTCCGTTTGCTTGTGGTCTGTCGGTCTGAGGAGTGGGAGCATCTTAGACGCACTCAGGGTACCAGTAGGTGACGTCATTCTCGGATACGAGGACGGAAGGTTTCAGTACGTGGAAGGAGCTCTTCAGGAAACAGTAGTGGTCTGAAAGAAAATTTTAAGATGTCTTTTACTCTCAAAAAATATAGTTATGACTATAACTATGTACTTTATCAATATCTAATCGTTTTTATAATTGTGCATCTTTAGTGTGTTTCTATTTCATGCATGGCTCCTGATGTCGTTTTTCAGTCACATGAATGTGGTTGTGTGTGTGTGTTATCAATACTTGTACTTTTATTTGCATGTGTATTCATGCATTAATGGACTGTCTAAACACACACACACACATTTATTTTGTACTTTATGTTGATATCAGAGACATGCATGAACAGAGAGAGAGTTAGTTGTTGAGTAAAAAGCCTTAAACCTTTTAGCATATAACAAACCGATAGATATTAATGCAGCTACAAGTTAGATACTCCTTCACTGAGGCAGATAAGTAAATTCCCTTTCCCTTGGTGTTTCCCTTAATGAATATAGTGAATGCATTGCAATTTATTTCCTTGTCAATCTATTCATCTTGATCTAATCATAATTTCAAGCAGTAGCAAAAAGAAAGAAAAAGCTACATTACTGATTTCATCACAGCAAAGCGAGAGGCAGTTCAGTTGGAGGCAGCTCTGGAGAGAGTCGTAGTACGGCAAATTCCTGTCGTTATTGGCAACAAGGGCCCCCTTAAAATGCATGTTGTACTGGATCTTGAAGCGGCACACTGGAGGGGGTGGAGAGGGAAGCTGGTGTTAATTAACATTCTGCTTCGAAATTCAGGTGTTTAGGTGTTTCACATGCTGGAGAGGCATAGAGAGATACTGAGAACTAAACTTTATCATTCCGAGACTTAGCTGTTATTCATAGTATCATAAACACTAGTATAAAAACAAACTTGGTAGTGATGTCCACGAATCAAAGAAATAAAAGAACTACAACTTTTCATACCTTATTTGACCAGCAGGAGTTATATCAGAAAGACCATTCAGGACAAATTACAGATTTTAGTTAAAGTTATTCTTATAGTCAATAAAATAATCAATCAAATCTTCTGTTGATTCTGACATATATGCTTTCGAAGAAATCCGGTTCCTAATTCATTTGTTTATTTGTCATGTAATATAATTTCAAAGTTAAGACCCCCCCCCCCTCCCCCCGAACCAGAAGTGTCCCGGGCACGACGTATCATTATCCAATTCCTTTGGCCTTTGACCTGTACACTTCAGACTTTGAAGACGCTGTGCCCTCCATGTCAAGATGATTCCCCTTCTGAATGCCGCAGTCAAGCCGCGAAATTCTCCTCGCACAAATGCCAATGCACTGGTACAAGACGGCCGCAGTGGCCTCCGAACCCACCGGTAGCCAGCAGAAGACACTCGCCTGCCATATCCTCAGGTGGGCCTTGTGGCGAGGCCGAAGATGTAGCAGGTGGCTCCAGGAGGAGCTGCACGCGTGGCTGAGCGATGTGGACAGCACTCAGTGCCTCTGGATACGAGAACCCCAGCTCACGTAAAGTCAAAAGCTTTCTTGGCGCAATCTCTCTCCTTGAACCAACGTGTGAGCTGCGCCTTCCGCGACCCAAGCCTCCCCCAAGCAACATGTTTCTTCGCCCAGAAGCCAAGTCCAGGAAGAGACCGTCTACGGACAGAGACTCAAAATGGACTGACATTACCTCCTTCACCGAGAGGTCAATTGAGGATTCAGGATTCAGTCTGGCCTCGAAGTCACGATGCAGAAGAGCCCCGGTCAGCCAGAGTCTTACACTGCCTGCACCCAGGTTACCTAGACACTCCCCGAGTAAAGCATGACCCGTGATAGGAGGAGAGGGCATGAAAATATGAAACCTCTGAGGAAACACCGCCTTGATACAGGTTTGGCCTCATCAAACATCAAAGCTACTTTTGAGGACATGTATCCAATCATAAAATCATATTATCTTTAAAAAATGTAATCTGTGTGGTCTCTGCTCCTCCCTTATCCCTCTCCCATGTCTTGATGTTAATGAGATGACGAAGGAAATAAACAATAAATAAACGAATAAGCATAAACGATCATTGCCTTCCACGCACACACCTCTATGTCCCAGTTTACGTTGTTCGAGGAACCAAGGGTGAGCCGCGCACGTGAACGTGGGAAGGCTGGGGTCGTAGGCATGCTGTTGCAAGGCTTGGTCATAGGTCAGGCACATGCTCGTCTCTGGGCAGCCGCTGTTCTTGCACGGGTCCTGCAAGTCGCTCTCGTTAGTGTCACATCAAATGTACGAAACATAAATAAATGGAGTAAGAAAGGCTTTATGATGAAAAAAAAGGACTTACAGGCCGTTCCTGGCTAAGAACTGAACTTTTATGACCCAGATTGATTCTTAAAGACAGCTGTTGGGTTTTAAGCTTCTAAATATA
>BOPN01000115.1:110000-112500 GCA_017312705.2 Penaeus japonicus
CTTACCCATTCCTCTACTTTTTTCTTGACATATTCATCCCTGGCTGTACAGTTGTGCCATGGACCGCCCTAGGTAAGTTTCTCGCCGCCAGCCTTTACCTTTATATCTGTCTCGCAAAACGCTTCTCTGGCTTTGGCGAGATATTCAGGCTTTACAACTAACACTGACTTGCTGGCGTTGGGGTAGTATCCTTGTGGGGGGCCACATGAGTCGATTAGGTCCCCCACCATTTCCGGATGTCACCTATTTTCCCGGCTCCTGTCAGGTCGTCGGCATAAGCAACTTGCTTAATGTTTGTCTGCTGGAAGCTGATGTGATCTTGCAGCTTGAGAAGACCAATGGCGTACATCGCCATGGCAACTGGGTCGCCTTGCGTTGTCCCCTCCGCTGACATAATAGTCTCACAGGTGTTGGTCCATTTGTCGCTTATGTACAGTTCTGCTGGGCTACTGTATGTATTTCTGACATATTGTGCGAAACTTCGGCATTTGATTTCAGTGTTATGAATGGTAGCCTTTCGTTTTATATTATTGAAGGCATTTTCGGCGTCTACCATCAGCACGGCCTCACACTCAGGTTCTTCGTAAATGCCCCGCATGGCGTGAATGGCCGCCTCGCATCCTGCCTGTTGGCCTGCACATACCTGTAGATTACCGACGGCTAGTCTAACGTCGTCACCGACGACTCCCATAATAGCCTTGCCTATGATTCTTCGCAGAACCTCTCCAATGCCTATGGGGCGGCATCCTGGCTTCTTATCCAGGGCGATAAGGCGACAGGCTACGAGGGCTTCGAGGTGGTGGCAATTCTCTGTTGCTAATTTTCTAGCGAGGGCGGCTATGGCTTTGCACAAGTCGTTTGCTGCTGTTCCAAACTTGCTTGTGCTCAGGATATTTTTCCATCCATTTGCGTCAAGTCCAGATGGTCCGGCTGCGCCGTGGGTGTGGAGTGCATGTCTCCTAATCCTTTCACCTGTAATTCTCTCGAAAATCTCCAGTGGTGGGGGATTGTATTCTCCATGAAACAAGGTATCCTCTGCCGCTTCCTTTGCAGGCGGGTGTTTTTCACTCAGCAGTCGGCGGGTGTTCTCGTCTAACGGCAGTGTTCCTGCTGTTTCATCTGATGTCAGGGTTCTTAATGCCTTAGAAACTTTTCCTTGTTTCATTTGGCTGGCAAATCTCATGGATTTATCTGTTTTTCTCTGTCTGGCATTTGATTTTCTATGCCTTTCCTGCAATTCCTTTGCCTCTTTAAGGAGCCCAAGGACGTCCCCTCTCTTCCATCGGTCTATTCTCCTCTTCATTGTCTTTACATCCTCGGTTGTTTTGGATTTGGCATGTGTCTTCTGACAGATGAGATGAGGTAGAATTGCCAGGGTTTTCAATGCTATCGGCTGGAGGAAGGTACCGTTCGTGTATTCCTTAATTAGGAATTCGAACTCCTTAATTAGTTCCTTCGTTGCGTTACATTTCGGTATGTCAAATAAATTACTTGGGGAGAAAGCAACTATTTTCCTGTAAGTATTTTCTGCTAGTGTTTTTGCCTCCTCAAGTGACATACTCTGCCAATATCGGCTGGGTGTGTTGTTATCTCCCTCTACCTGAGTTGCCGGTTGTTGTATATCGTCGACCTGCTGTAATCCAGCTGTTGTTCCTATTTCGGCACCTATTCCTGCTGGTCGGTCTCGGTTCTGGCATAATTGTCCGACTCTGCATGTTGTGCACAGCCTTTCGCTTCTTGCACATATGCAATTGATACAGAGGCGAGTTGTACACGCACAGCAGTGGGCTCCTGTGGACATTTTTGAAGAAATGGGGTGAGGTGGGGGGGGGGGGGGGGGGGGGAGGGCGCGTAGTGGGTGACACTGTTAGTTCTGAATTATCGGTCACGGTGTTGTTGCCGTTTGCGCGCCTTACTATTTTTCCTTTCCTTTCCTATTTTCTTGGGAGAATTCTATTCTCTTTATATTCCTATAGTTTTGCCTTTTTCTATTAGTTGTGTTCACCTTCCGTGTTTTGCCACTTTATTTCACACTATTCACGAAGAAAGCAGAGTCTTTCACTTTTATCTTCCTCTCACTATCTGGCAAGATCGAATTGTCACGGTCGTTCACGCACAGATAAACACTTGCTTCTGCCACTTGATTCAAATTTTCTGACTCACTATCTTTCTATTTTTCACTATTATTCAATCTGCTCTATATGTGTGTCACTTTACATTATCTTCATCGAAGTGGGCACGACTTCACAAGTGTTTGAAGTGGGCTATGACAAGACACCTTCATTCCCCAAAGCTCTACAGTGTATTAAATATGTATTGGTGTAAACTCCATAGGGTAAACGATGAGCGCATTCTGTAATTGCTCATCTCTTTTTATCAAGTGGCTAGGGAGAATGGAGTTATTTGTGACAGACAGATACAACATAAATTGATATGACGCCTTATACTGTGTCTGGGACAGTCAGTAAAACATAATCCATACAAATCTCGTTTACACAAG
>BOPN01000115.1:117500-125000 GCA_017312705.2 Penaeus japonicus
TGCGTCTCGTTTAGCACTTTCGTACTTTAAACACTCATTGTACAACACTTTTATATCAACGTGCAGTTTCCTCCTTAATTCGCAGTCCTCTAGACTTGCCATTATCTTCCTTACTAGCATGTACTCTGACATATTATACTGACATTTTGGCCACACGAAATAGTCTATCACTGACTCCGAGCATTGTGAAAATGCTGCATAATAGACTCACCTGGTCTTTGTTTCACCTCAAAGAAATGACGCCACAATTTGCCTTAATTTGCCCTCCTGGGGCTGGATTCATTAACATAAGATTGTAAGGCATTTACCAGCGGTCAATTACCATTGCGTTTACCAGTCATGACACAGTGGGATTTATCAAGCGATGATAAGTCGCCTGGTAAGGGTAAATCGACTTTATCACTATAATTTGAAGCTAACTCTGGTAAATCGATTCCGCCAATCAGCGAGCGCCATACATGATTCTTCAGGCTCCTTTGACCAATCCTGTGACATGTAAACAAAACCTGATCCAACAGCAAGATTTTTTTTTGTTTCAAGAAAGAAATGAGAAAGATTTCTTCTATGTTAAATTATTTCTATATAAATTAATTTCCTAGATAGCATATTCAGTTGCATGATCTTATGGATCATATATAATGTAATGGTTTTCTAAAACATTCTATTTTTCTTTTTTATAGATTGCAATCAAAAGAAAAGAAACAATGGCTCCACGCAATGGTGGTGTTATTTCTATCAACATTTTCCAAAAACAAATGCCAATCAAACCCTTCAAATGAATAAGATTATGAATAATAGTATGTAAATTAATGCAAACACAAAAATAAGCAAACAGTGAGGTGCATATAAATATAGTATGACAAAGATAAAGAAGGGCAATTTAGTAAAAAATAAATAAATAAATAATAAAATAATAAAATTAAAAAAAAGATAAACATAAATTGGTTTGATTATTATTATCATCTGTATTCTCTAAAGACCTCCCTAGCTATTTGTCAGTCAAAATCATCTTCCTCATTATTTGTGGAACTTGTATTTTGCCAGAGGTTAGATAGGCGTGGAGGCCACTTCAATATGTATTGTTGTCCTTTTCCAGAGTTCCGATAGGCGCGGTTGCTGCTTCAATCGTTTATTGAATTCTAACATATGAATCGCCAATTTCTGAATCAAATAACATTTATATATTTATATGCTTACTGGTTTTCATCTATGTCAATAAAATAAAATATGTTTGAATTCGTCAAATTATTAATTCCATGTATCATTTTAAGTTACTGTAGGCCTATGACTAGGCTGCGTGAACATTATTCTCGCTTATTTCCTGTGAATTTTTTTTATTTTTGCCATGTTCATATGAAAATGAACAGTTGCCATCATTCTGATCATAATAGGTGTACATGCAAACTAAAGTGTCGCCTTAAATGTTGATTTTTTGGTGAGATAAAGCGTGAGGAGAGAGTCGTCGCTGTAGTTACCAGTGGACATACCAGTGCTCCATCCACTGGTAAATTTAGCATTGCATCTACCATGGTAAGTTGTTCATAATTACTGATGCAGTCTATTTACCATGATAATTGTAGGTACCATCGTATTTATCATGGTAAGTGCGTTGATGAATCCAGCCCCTGGAGGCTAATTCACCCACTGCATTCAATGCCTCCTCCACAGAGAGCCTCTCCTACTAAGCTTCTTCACACCTGGCATCCACAATGCATACAAACTTTGCTGCATCTCTTTCTGACCATTTAACCACCTTAATCTGTGCGCTGACTGACCTTTTCCACGATCTAAAACTGGCACTGGTGGCCCCTAAAGTACACTTACTTGGTGCTGCCGTTGCGGGAGCCTTGATACTTACTTGACCTGTAGCCTTTTTCATGGGACCAGGCAGTTTTATCTCAGGATGGGGTAAGGCCGGTCGAAGTCTAAGCCCTTCCAAGAGTCAACACTGGTCCATCAACACATCTCACTGAATCACATTTATAAAGCCGTGCTATATCATGCTTCTTCCCTTAGTAAAGCGCGTAAAGCTGATCGCTAGTTTCCCTGTTTCGTCCAGTTATTTGTAAGGCGCTCTGAATGATCCAAGCAGAATAACTCATTACAATATGTATATGTATATATATATATATATTTATATATATATATATATATATATATATATATATATATATATATATATATATATATATATATATATATATATATATATATATATATATATATATATATATATATATATATATATATATATATATATATATATGTACATATATATAAATATATATATATGTACATATATATATACATATATATGTACATATATATGTATATATATATATATATATATATATATATACATATATATGTATATATAAACATACACACACATGTATATGTATGTATATATATATACATATATGTATAGAAGTATGTGTATGTGAAATACATGCATGACAAAAGCCTCACTACGCTCGTTCCAGCAACAACAATCAAAGAAAACGCGAATGCAAGCAGTAACTTTCTCATTTATTCATATAGGCTTACATAGTGATAAAGCAAAGTCGCAAGGGTTGTTAAACATATAATTTGAATCAGCAGCGATTTTCCTATGACGCCAAACATATACAAGGTATATATCAGAAAGAAAGTGGTATGCAAAAATAATCATTTTATCATAAATATTTGCACTGTATTTTTTCTTTGGATGTGGTGAAAGCTACATGTTACTTGGTTCATGGTATTGTAAGTGAGCTTGATATGAGTTTCTCTATTCATTTAACCTGCCAAGAACTATTGTTTATTTGGATGTTGAGAAATAGATATATGTAAAAGATTGCAACAAAGTAAGAAGCAAGTCGGAAATCATAACTTCTCATATGTCTTTTTTCTCTCGCTATCTCCTTCTCTTTGCATTTTTTTCTTGTCCTTAATTTCATAAACTCAACTCGTGAAAAAGTCATCTAAAGGTCATCCCGACGTGTCCTTCGTGCAGAGGCAAGTCTGGTTGCCAGGTGTGTAACAAGTCTTGGTGGCAAAACGCCCTGTATGGCCTGTAGTATTTGCTCGTCCTCATTCGCAGACAGTCTGTTTAAACCCTGGCATACGTGCGTCATCGGGGACTGTCTAGAGGAAGAGGAGGAGGAGGAGGTGGACGAGGAAGCAGACGGAGGCCGAGGTTCCTCCTGACAGGCGTAGGACTCCGAGCGGAAGGACTGGCCGGCTTGATATCCACCAGGCTGGTAGTTCTGATCTTGGTAGGAAGACTCGGTCGTCAAGTCTGGCCGGAGCGAGTCTCTTTTCCGGTGAGGTGACTTCGGTTGCAAGCCGTAGGTTGATTGGTAGATCTGCGAAGGCCCCGAACTCCACTTGGGGTGAAACGAATACAAATCTTGAGGAATAGGTTCGCGGGGTTGTGGTGAGTATGTTTCTAGGGATAGCAGGCTCTGACTGGACTCTTGGTACGCTCTTTGAGGCAAGGGACTTTGGTAGTGTGAGGATGGCGGCAATTTTCTAGCGAAACTCCCTGACTGTCTGATGACGTCTTTCGAGAGAGGGAGAGATATGCCACCAACCGCATGTCCCCTGAAAGACGTGTTCCTTAAGGACGTGTCAGACGCCTCTTCTCGAGGACTCCAATACCGTGGCTGGAAGCCTGGAGGTAGAGGTATAATATCCACCTCTTTTGTACTTAAGATTGATGGCGCTACGTGTGTCTGTCTCCTTTCTACAGGAGGTTCAGGCGTGAAGGTACATAGTCTCTGGTAGTCATGGTCTTGATAAGTAACATGCTTTCTCGATGGTGTGTCAGAAGCCGATCTTGGCTCCTCCCAGGTATTTGTGTTTTCAACTTCCTCAAGGAATATGACATCTTGAGAATCAAGTTCATTCCCTTTGCTGGCTTTTCTGTGAAACGCCTTTTTCGGTGGCAGTCTTGAGTCTCCTCCAAGGTCGTGTAATGAACTAGAAAACGCTCTTTCGTCTGTAGAGTGAGCAGGTGCTTCTTCCTCTGTGCTGCTAGTACTCTTGAAGCACTGCACTAGTTCTTGGACGTCTTTGAAACAAGTCCAGAGTTCCGAGATGATTGTAGCCTCGGGAACTGTTGCGCTACGTTGATGTACGTAATCTTTCAAAAGCCTCAAGTACTTTTCTTTTCTTTCGGCGACATCCGTACTAACCAGAAACGAGGAGTCCTGTTGGTCGAAAGCTGCCACCATAAGACTCAGCAGCGTCATTACTTCATCCTCAAAGAAAGGTCGGAATCTATGCATGAAAGCCTTCAGCCTGGAGAAGACGTCCCTGTCTCCCAAGAACTTTTCAACCGTTGCCATAGTGATCTTCGGGAATGTGCAAGACGTTGACAGAAGTTTACGCGGCCAGCTCTCGTGGTCCTCCTGGAATTGGTGTGCGCCAAATATGAATATCGCCTTTGATACTGCATCCTTTAGTAACATACTTCGGTCTTTGGCTTGGAGTTCGCGGAAGTCGGGTATCAGACTGAAGAAGTTGCCCATGCCCTTGCAGAAGACGAAGAAAAGATGTTCCATCACGTCGGCATCTTCCTCATAGTAATGCTTCGGGAACTCAGGGAAAGTGAGACCTCTCCTCAGTAGTTTCTGCAGCATACTGATTCTCTCAAGATCTTCCCGAGGGAGTCTGCATTCATCCATCCTCTCATCGCGGTCTTGTTCCATCTTAATTTGGTCCAAAACCATTGGACTGATATCAGTTACATCGAGCTCTTCTTCCTCCATCTGTTCCTCCTTTAATTCGTCCTTCACGTGTGCCGACAAGGGGGAATCATACCTGTCGCTGCCCATGTTACTTTCCCATTTTACGTCCATGTCTTCGTTAAGACCTACTGAAGACATAGAACTAGCTCCTCCTTCAGGCATGTCGCTCTCAGCTTCACTTCGATCAGTATTTCCGAGGACACTGAGCTGCTTTAGTCGATGGTGTTCAAGGAGCTGCTGTCTTTTCTTCTCCAGCCTTCGTGACATGAGTAGCTTCCTGTCCTCTTCACTCATCACTAAGGAAGGATCCATGCCAATCTTTCGACACAAAGCGAATCTGGAATGAGACAAATCTAATTCAACAATACAATCCTTTTCTTTGAAACAATACGATTTGAAAAGGATTAAGGTTGTGTATACGTGCAGCCCACTCGGGTTATTTAGAGGCCTATCTATTAGAGGCCTATCATAAAGGAGACCTATCGACCTAGCCTCTCATCCCTTCATTTTTTGTATTTCTTTTATCTTCCTTTCTTTCCCTTTTCTCTCCCTTACCTCTCAATATTTTGCTTCATTTTCCTTCCCTCCCCTTTCCCTCCCCTTACTTTCCTTTTCCTCACCTGCAAGCCTGACAGCACCTCCTGTTCTGCGTGACTTCGCATTCTCCGTCCTTAATGCAGATGAATGTCTCCCACATCGAACTCTGGACGCTCCTCCTGAAGAAAGCCTTGCAGGAGTCGCAGCAGATGGCCCCGAAGTGCATGCTCTTGGCCACGTCCCCGCACACGCCACACACCTATTTTGCAAGGGGGGGGGGGGGTTAATTGCTTATCAATATATATATCAATATATATATATATATATTGATTTCTTTATTTTTTTCAGTTGATTATGATGTATTATATTGTCAGTACTGTGTTTATGATCTGATACTATTTGATTGTTTTTAATTAACTAGAAAGAAAAAAGTATTTTACCTAAATGTAATTAGTCGTGTTAATTACAAGAACATCTATCTTAGCAACAAGAATGATTATTACATGATTATTACAGAAAATGAATGAGAACTATATATATTTGTCATGGTATATCATTAATTGCGGCATTTATGAACTGGTACGTAAATCGCATCCAAATGATCAAAACAAACTGATCAAAGTTTGATCTCCTTTGATTTCTTAGGTGAACAAAGTATATGTCAGGTTGAATTATTAGAGGGCAGGTTAGGTTGGGTTAGGCCGACTCTACACAGTAGCAGATGCTGACAGGTGGGGTCAGGAGTTTGCTGGCACACCCTGAGTAAATGTTTTATGAATAAACGTTTAAAAATCATTTTCTGGGTCTTCACTGAGCCAACGCTACGAGTGATCAGGAGTTGCCATGATAACGCAATCCTTCTATCTTGTCTCTAAATGTACAATCCATTTTTCCTGTAGGGTTCGAGTGAGAAAACCCGCTTGTTAACTCGAACTCGTTCCTCACTCGCTGCCAGTGTATATGCAGCCTTAGGCTAGAGTAAGTTAGGTCAACTCAGAGAACAGAGAACACAGCTCCGCATCCAGAGGTGAGAAGAACCTACCTTGTGAGACCTGTTCTTGTGCACTGCGGAACACCTCGTCGAATTATCTGTTACATAGTTCACCAAGCCACCGGCCCGGAGTTTGTTCGCGTCCATGTTTGTTTGTTTGGATTCGCTCTTCGCTTAATGTGTACAGTTGATTTGTACAGCTGCTTCGTTTAGCTGCTCCTGTTGAGCTGTTGCTCGGGTTCTTGGATAAACTGCCGTGTCCAGTTGGTTTGTTTACTTCGGTAGCTTTTCTCGAGTGCCTCGGTGCTGTTCATTCGCTTTTTTTGAGCCGTTCACTGTAGATTCTCCATATTCGCGTTCTCCATTACCATCGTTAGCCTAGGGAAAGGAGCTTTAGGTAAGATAAGGTATGTAAGTGTAAGGATCACTGTTTTTTTGTTTTTTTTTTTGTTTTTTTGTTTTTGTTTTTTTGCAAGTATACATGTTAGCTTTCATGTATGTATTTATGTGAATATATATATACATATATATATATATATATATATATATATATATATATATATATATATATACAAATATATATATATACATATGTATATATGTATATATATATATATATATATATATATATATATATATATATATATATATATGTATATATACACACACACACACATACATATATATATATATATATATATATATATATATATATATATATATATGTATGTATGTATGTATGTATGTATGTGTGTGTGCGTGTGTGTGTACGCAAGTTTGCATATACATTCGATATAAACAGACACACTCAAACACAGAATTAACATATTTGTGATAACTCTTCATGAATATGGATATGAGAGTAGCAAAGTGGGCAATAATAGCAAATAGTATAAAATAACATGAGTAAAGAAATGCATGTAAAACAGAGCGTGCGTTCATATGTCCAAATAGCGCATTTTCGTCAATTAATTTCGTATGATAATGCCTTATGCATGAATTTAAACATTGTATGATATAACTATTGACACATTTCATAGGTCAGGTGGCTTGGTTAGAACGTATTGTGTATAAACAACGGGGGGGGGGGGGCATAGTTCGAGTTATGATGTGCATTTCCGTAGATTTCACCGAGAGTTAGCAGCTACTCAAGTAGGGATAAGGATAAGCCAGAGTTGCGGAGCAGATGCTACGCCGGGCTTGTATGCACTGACGCGAGCCCGCCTGTATCAGCGTGTG
>BOPN01000115.1:140000-145000 GCA_017312705.2 Penaeus japonicus
AAGAGTTGCCATGAAAAATGTTATTCACAAAGAAATCTACTGAAAGATGACATGGTCCGCTCCTCAGAGTATAACTGCTGATGAAATCCAGTAGAGTTTTTAGGGTTGTCTCATAAATTTATTTCGCGTGAAGTGGATTATCAGTCATTATATCAACACGGTAAGGAGATTTGTCATTCATTGCAAAATGTGTAGAAGATGCGTTCCCATTCAATCGACTTCTAACAGACACGGGAAAGGAACAGCCTTCGTTGCCGCAGCATTGCAGCCAGCGTGGTTGCAACGTGTTTTAAATCAGGTGGTGTGACATGACAGGCAATAAAACTGATGCAGTATAATCTGTTCGATCATGATAAAGCACTGTAACCACATACTATTTGCATAGATTTTCTTCGCATTAGTATACCATCGTGCTGTAAATCTGCGATTAAAGGTATATTGTTACTTACGTTTCATGACCTCGTTTTGATGATTAAATCTCTATCAAATTTCATCAATAAATTCAGTAGAAAAGTGGTTCATCGGAGACGAGGATACATCATCCCCAGACCTACAATTTTTGCAACTAAACATTATGCTGTGCTTGCTGCCCGAAGCGCTTGCGTCCCTCGCTTTGCATGTTCTTCCTAATGAAGAGTAGCGGCCAGCCTGACGGCCCGGGAGGAGACAAAGCGCTCAGTTAAAGCAGCGAGCTCGCACCAGGTGGCAGGCATGTGCTGGAGGTCTTGCGTCTTTCTCGGCCACGTAGGGATGAGACGGATCGATTAGATTAAAATGGGCTAGTTGTAGCGACAAGGATATTGATGGTAGTTAGAATAAGGGCAACACTGTTAATGATTATGGCAATAATAGGATTAAACACAACGATGGTAATGATAGTGATGATGATAATGATAATAGCAATGATGATAGTAATGGTAATAGTAATAGTGTAATTCATGAAAACAATAGTAATGATGATAATAATGATAATAATAATGATAAGAACAAGAATAAGATTAAGAATAACTAATAATAATGACAATAATTACTAATAATGACTATTTACCGACCAGGTAAGACATGCAAATAGTGCAAGCACTAAGGTGCAACCCCTTCGGCATGTATATATAATACCTGACTGAGGACGCAGCGCCAAAAACATCTCGACCAGTTTGGATTGATACATTTTTCCTTTTTTTTTGTCCTTGTTTCTTTCTGTTCTGTAAATAACTTCGCTGATTTTAATACCTGTCGCCTCCATACTTGACAGCCATTGGTTGAAGATGTCACGGAGGTCTTATCAACTTGTGTCAAGAAGTAATCCTCATACCCTCCAAAAGGTCATAATTCTCAATCAATATTATTTCATCTCACGGTTTCCTTTGCATGTTCTACTAGTCTTTTTGTTTTTGTTTTTTTTTTCTTAGCTTCATTAACCATTTCCTCCACGTCTCTGAATTTCTTTCCGCCAACGGCATCTCGAACCTCAGGGGATCACAAGAACCAGGAAAACAGAAGAAAAACGACTTTAAAGGAAGTCTTAATGTTTCGCTTTATCCTGCTGCCATTTTTTTTTTTTTTTTATGTTTGTTTGTTTTTTTAATTATCCTTTATGACATTGCCAATGTCATGTTTCTTTATCCCCTTTTTTTAAAAATGATTTTCATCATCAGTTGTGTATGTCTTGCTTGTTCAGTAAGACTTTCACGGTTCTACGGATTTCAGATTTTCCAGATTTACTGCTAATCTGTGATGATAATGATGATTGTCATGATCATGATCATTTTTCTTATTTTTATTCTTGTGCTACTTTTCTTCTTCCTCTTCATCTTATTTTTCTTATCATTTTCATCATCATTATTATTGTCATTATTATCATTATTACAGTTATTGTTGTTAACATCATTATTAACATCTTTATTATTGGTATTGTTACTGTCATGATTATCATCATTGTTATTATCATTATCATCAATCTTTATATTTTTATCATCATTATTTTTATCATTATCATCAATCATTATATTTTTATCATCACTATTATAGTTGCTGTTATTATCATCATTATTATAGTTGCTATTATTATCATCATCATCCTTATTATTATTACCATTATTACCATCATTACTATCACATCTGTTTGTCTGCCTCTCTCTCTCTCTCACTCTCTCTGTCTCCCTCTCTCTCTCTCTCTCTCGCTCTTTCTCTCTCTCCTTTCCCTCTCTCTCTCTCTCTCTCTCTCGCTTTTTTTCTCTCTCCTTCTTTCCCTCTCTCTCTTTCTCTATCTATCTATCTATCTGTATCTCTCTCTCTCTCTCGCTCTTTCTCTCTCTGTCTCTCTCTCTCTATGTCTCTCTCTCTGTCTACCTCTCTCTCTCTCAGTCTCTCGATCTATATCTCTGTCTGTCTCTCTCTCTCTCACTCTCTCTGTCTCCCTCTCTCTCTCTCTATCTATCTGTATCTCTCTCTCTCTTTCTCTTTCTTTCTATATTTCTGTCTGTCTGTCTATCTCTCTCTGTGAGGGTTGTCTTAGTCTATCGTAACTGACAACCCAGCACAAAATAGGGTGATGTCAGACACAGGTTTCGAACGTTACAGGTTTATCCCATAACGCAGATAGTCTGTCGTTATGGTGCACGAAAGATCTATTCACTACAGCATATGATCACAGTAATAAACAATATCGCAACACGTATAAACAGGCGGGGAAATCAGGTGTCACGGTAGCGTCGTCGATCCCCGGTCTGTCGGTGTGTTCCAAACATCCTGCTTATATGGAAAGGCTTCGCATTCGACGTCGAGAGAGAGAGAGAGTGAATGAGAGAGAGTGAGAGAGAGAGAGAGAGAGTGAGTGTGCATGTGTGCGTCTGTATGCGTGTAGTCCATGTATGTATGTACGCGCCCTTCCTAGCGTCTCACCACGCCCTCCATCACGCCCAGACTCTTCCCCATGCCCGCACTTTTCCCAGACGTCATCACGTGAGCATGTATATATGACGACCTATCACGACCGAGTTTCACCCCGTTATGAAGCTCTTCTCCCTCGCATTTCTCTCTCGCTCTTGCTCTCGCTCCCTGTCTCTCACTCGCTCTTCCCCTTCTATCTATACGTCTGTCTGTCTATTCTCTCTCTCTCTCTCTCTCTCTCTCTCTCTCTCTCTCTCTCTCTCTCTCTCTCTCTCTCTGGTCCGCTGTCAGAGGTCACTTTTGTCAGAATTCTGCTTCAAGACTGATTTCGTGGTTTTGACCGTATGTTAATTTTCATTTTTAGTTATTCATTTTGGAATGAGTTGAACTACATCTGACCTTACTTTAGCATATGATAGAACTATAGCTGACCCAACCTTGAACTACGGTTGTACCAATTAAGACAGACTGAACAACAACTGACCCAACATTTTTGCTTCAAGATAGACCTCCCTTGTTTGACCTTATTAGCAGTTGACCTTATTCCTACAATAAGCTTCCAAAAGTATTCAGGGACTGAGGGATTCTATACTCGATATGAACGTGCCCTTATGATGAAGCACATAGGATATACATTCGTCTCTTCCTATAACTTACAACATTTACCATGAAGAGGCCGTGCTCCTTCATGGGAAATAATTCCATCGCCATTATTTGATTCCTGAAGAGTGACCTACCAAGGGAAGGGAACTCAGGAACCGATGGCCGTGGACATGATTCCCAGAAGGGTGAGGGAAGCACTTTGGAAATGCCAAGAGACTGTCAGTCAGCACGAGGACTTTCTTTGGGTGAGATGACTACACAAATGAACTGGACTAAGAAAATCTTTCGAAGTATTTGGCAGTTATTTTGGTATGGTTTGTGGACTGTTTCAATTGCTTTATTTTGCCAGGTTCGAAGTATTGTTACTATTTGAATCTCGGCAGCAGGGTTTCCCCCTTCATTCGTTAGATAAGGTTTTTCGTGATATCATTATGATTATTATTTATTTTTCCCAATTATCTTTGTTTTATTTGTTAGATATGTATTTTTTTGCTCCCGACCTGAAGACAACACGATTGAATTAATGCAATATAAAAGACTTTGCATTCCGAACTGCCTGATTTATGCCATCCTGAACACACCACCTGAAAGGCTGATCATTATCATTTTCAAAAACTTCATTCCAGCCACCACCACACAATGGCGTGACCTTTCTATCTCAATGGCGGAATTTTAAAAGGAAACTAACACCTGTTTATACAGTGGACTAATCTTGCAAAGCTTTTAATTTGTATGTTTTTCTAAAGGATTGTTTCTGGACTTGCTGGAGCTTTCTCTAAGGTTTGATGGTTGCCTAACAATGATGATAATAATAGTAAAGACAATGACATGAATATTAATGGTAATGAAAATAATGATGGTGATGATAATAACAATGGGAATAACAGTGATGATTACAAATGTAATCATTACGTTAACATTCATGACAAATGTTATAACGTTATTGGCAATAACGATAAAAGTAATAACAGCAACAATAATGACAAGGATGATGAAAATTTTTTTATACGTTATCAACATCAACAGTGTTGATAACATATTTCCCAGCCTGCAATCACATGCACGTTGCCTTTTTTGAGTTCTGAAGATGCAATATTGCAAGTGCAATACTCTATCTCTTTTACTCTTTGTTATCATTTATATCTGTTGTTATCATTGTTACCATTTCATTATCATTATCCTATTTTTCTGATCATCATCATCATCATCATATCCTTATCATCATTGTCATTAGCATTAGGTTGATTGTAATATCATCATCATTATGAAAGCATAATCATCATTAATATCATCATCATAAAAACAATATCCCCATCATCTTTATCATCATCATAATGTAAAATCATCATCTTTATCATTAATTGTAGATTTTTACCTTTATCATAATCATGATCAGTATCATCATTATCACATATAGTCGTTATGTTTTCTACTATCATCATCATCATCATCATTCTTATCATTATTATTATCATTATTGTCATCATTACCAATACTGTCGTTATTAT
>BOPN01000115.1:160000-165000 GCA_017312705.2 Penaeus japonicus
ACGCTGCTGCTGAGCGTCCTGACGGGGCTGTCCGGCTTCACCAAGAAGAAGTCTTGGCTCTCCTCGTCTTCGTCGCCTTCTACGGGTGTGGTGAGCTCCTCCTTCTTCCCTTGCAACAAGGCCGGGAGTTCGTTGGGCGTAGGCTCCGTCAACATGCGCGAAATCTGATGAAAGTAGGAAAACATTGATGAATGCAGTTCGGTCTCCGTTTCTGTCTGTCCCTTTCAGAGGAAAGTCACAGTAAAGGTAGAATTAACCATTGAAAATACCTAAGCTTAAACATACCCTACAGAGTGAAACGCATCAAAGACATTTGAAAATAAGTCAAACCAATCAAAAATACCCAAGTCGAGTTGTCATCATCAGTCATCATCTCAATATATATCAAATATACCCAAGTCTAGTTGTCATCATCAGAGTCATCATCAATCTCAATATATATCAAATATACCAAGGCCGAGTTGTCCTCATCATCATCATCATCAAAGTCATCATCATCAAAGTCATCATCATCAAAGTCATCATCATCATCAAAGTGATCATCATCATCATCAAAGTCACCACGTCGCACCAACCACCTTTCCAAACTCGCCCCAAAGAGCCACCAACCTCGGTGTGTCGCTCCAGAAGAGGCAGGAACTCGAAGTCGTGGTCGTCAGCCCCGAAAGGGTTGAGCAGCGCCTCGGCCACCTTGAGCCAGCCGATGTAGAAGAAGAGCTGGAGGATGGCGAAGATGGGCACGTAGAGGTCGACGCTGGCTTCTTGGAAGTAGCCCTTGGTGGGGTCGAGGAACTGCTCGCCGATGACGGAGAAGAGGAAGAAGCTGTACACGGCTATCGTCACCACCTGGCAGGGGAGAGAAGGTGGTGCTTTGGTTATGCCGTCGGTGGTTCTCTTGTCCACGCTTTTCTCTTCTCTCGTTTTCTCTCTCGATTCGTTTCTCTCTCTCTCTCTCTCTCTCTCTCTCTCTCTCTCTCTCTCTCTCTCTCTCTCTCTCTCTCTCTCTCTCTCTCTCTCTCTTTCTCTCTCTCTCTCTCTCTCTCTCTCTCTCTCTCTCTCTCTCTCTCTCTCTCTCTCTCTCTCTCTCTCCCTCTCTCTCTCTCGCTCTCTCTCTCTCTCTCTCTCTCTCTCTCTCTCTCTCTCTCTCTCTCTCTCTCTCTCTCTCTCTCTCTCTCTCTCTCTCTCTCTCTCTCTCTCTCTCTCTCTCTCTCCATCTCCCCTTCCTACTCCCACCCATAACCACTACCCTTTACCCCCTACCCCTCCTACCCACCCTACCCCTACCCCCCATCTCCCCCCCTACTCCCCCACCCCTTCCCCCTCCTCACCTGCGTGTAAACAAGAGGAATAGTATACGTGTTGTATCCCAAGAGCCCCCCGCAGCTTCCCCGGACGCGAAGGAGCTCGTCCGTGATCATCTTCTGGGCGAGGGGGTTCTTGAGGCGCCCTTCATCCCTGGCCTTGTCCACCAGCCGGCACGCCCACATGATAGGCACCCACGTCTTGTGCTGCGTCGTCTTCTTCTCCAGTTCGTCCAGGATCTCCATCTCGCTCACGGTCATGTATCCTGTGGGGGAAGGGGAAGGGGGTAGGGGGGAGGGGGTTAGGTTTTTAACATTTTTGGGAAAAATGGTAATAAGTATGTTTTTTTTGGGGGGGGATTTACTTAGGTACTTTGCTATACATTACTAACTTTACTTAAGTACTTTACTAACTTTGCGTTAATTACTTTATCAACTTTTTAAAATTATTGTACTAAGCTTACTTAAGTACTTTATTAACTTTACTTGAGCACTTTACCAACTTTACTTAAGTACTTTGCTAACTTTACTTAATTACTTTACTAACTTTACTTAAATACTTTACTAACTTTACTTAATTACTTTACTAACTTTACTTAATTACTTTACTAACTTTACCTGATTATTTTACTAACCTTACTTAAATACCTTACTAACTCTCCTGAATTTCTTTATCAACTTAAGTACTTTACTTAATTACTTTACTAACTGAATCAATTATTTTACTAGCTGTATCTAACTGCTTTACTAACTTTACATGATTAATCTACTGACTTCCCTTAATTACTTTACTAACTTTACTTAATTTACTTCATTACTTTAATAAGTTAGACTAATATCTCTCTCACTGCCTACCAGTCTGTCTATCTCTACATCCATTTATTCATCTATCGCTCAGCTCATCTGATTTATCTATCCATCCTTCTACCTGCCTCTTAATATGTTTTTTTTCATCTATCCACTTATCCATCAAACTATCTCTCTATATACATATGTATGCATCTATTCACCCTTCCATGTATATGCCTATCTATCCATCTATCCACTCGTCCATCCATTTGCCCTTTTATCCTGCCATCTACCTATAAGTATATCCATTTCTTTATCCCGCCATCTATCTATATATCTATCTGACCTTCCACACCGCCACGCATCTCTAAATCCATCTATCCCTAAATCCATTCATCCTTTCATCCCGCCATCCTGTCATCTATCCCTAAAATCCCCTCTATCCTTCTCTCCCGCCATCAATCCTTCCACCCCAACCATCCCTCTGTCCTTCCACCCCAACCACCCCTCAATCCTTCCACCCCAACCACCCCTCTATCCTTCCACCCCAGCCTCCCCTCTATCCTTCTCTCCCGCCATCAATCCTTCCACCCGAACCACCCCTCTATCCTTCCACCCCAACCTCCCCTCTATCCTTCTCTCCCGCCATCAGTCCTTCCACCCGAACCACCCCTCTATCCTTCTCTCCCGCCCTCAATCCTTCCACCCTAACCACCCTCCATCCATCCATACCCACCCACTACCCACCACCCTCCTCCATCCCAACCCCACCACAAGCTCCAACCCCACACACCCGCATTAACGAAGTGCTGTGGACTCGGGTACATCTTCTTGACCACTGGAGACACCATGGCGAAGGTGAGGGCGATGGTGAGGTTGACATAGCGCAGGATCGTCCCCCGGATTTCCTTGGCGGCGCTGTCCTGTCGGGGAAGGAGGTGGCGTGAGGGGGAGTCTATTATTTAACCCATTGCGTACGGGTGTCATGACATACATGACGTAGGAGCTTTGGCCTGACGACGGGCGTCATGACGTACACGACGTTCGGGGATTTTGGATCACTGTGCTATTTTATTTTGCTATGAAAAAGGAATGAGTGATGATGGCTACTGCAGTCCTAATTACTATAATTACCGTAATATCGTGCAAGCTTAACGTCCAAAACCTAGATGGCACCACTTTTTTCTAGCACCAGCAGGTGAGAGAGCCTTGAATGGCACCCATCCACGGTCTCTAGCATGCACTGTCTCTATAGAGCGATGGCACACACTAAGTTGATGAACCCTTGCTCTAAAGTACCGCCGATGAAGGATGCAGAACGGGAAAGAGGAAGGTGACTCAATCGCCACCCAGTGTCTAAAATGTGCTCCTGTGCCAATATGGATGTCTTTCACTGTGGCACTCACAGTCACAAGCACAGGTTTCATTCCTCTTCCCTACCTCTTCTTGTTATCTTTATTGTAGGTGGTTATATGTTTCATATTCGTTCATAACAGCTAAAAAATACGAAAAAATAAAGTTGCCTTTTGTCCTCCCATAAAACAGCAATACTTCTATCACATTGAGTATAAAGAAAATAATGAGCTAATATGGAATATATACTACAATTTTAGTCAACTGCAGCACTGATAGAGCCTGTGCTTTTGGCACATATAAGTCTCTAAACTCAATAAAACACACAAAAATAAAACACAAAAACCGCTCTAGTTTTACAATGAATGACTGAAGAGATTGGATGCTTCAAATTATATTGTTTCAAGTGGTCTCTCTCTAAAATAAAACTTCCTCTGGAGGCTGGGCAAGCAAATTTATCTCCGTCTGCAATGGGTTAAGGGGGGGGGGGGGGGGGGCGAGGTGAGGGGGGGTCTATTTTCTAAGGGGGGATGGAGGGGAGCGAGGGGAGTCTATTTTTAGGGGGGGACGGAGGGGGGGGGGGGCGGGTGAGGGGAGTCTATTTTTTTAAGGGGGGACGGAGGGGGGGCGGGCTGGTCTATTTTTAGGGGGGTGGAAGGAGGGGGGTCGTGGGGGATACTGGAAGAATGGTGTGGGTGTGTGTGTGTGTGTGTGTGTGTGTGTGTGTGTGTGTGTGTGTGTGTGTGTGTGTGTGTGTGTGTGTGTGTGTGTGTGTGTGTGTGTGTGTGTGTATGTGTGTATGTGTGGGAGTGTGTGTTATCATTATTATCATTATCATTATTATTACCATTACTACCATCATTATTATCATTATTATCATCATTATCATAATCATTGTTATCACCATCACTTTAATTATGATTACTATTATTCATTAGTATCAGTATTATCATTCTTATTATCATTATCATTATTATCCTTACTTTCATCATAATCATTATTATCATTATTATTACCATTACCATTATCATCATCCTTTTCATCGTCATTATCATTATTGTTATTATCATTATTATTATCATAATCATCATCATTATTATTGATGTTATTATCATTATTTTTCTATTGTTATTATTATAATTAAGATCATCATCATCATCATTATTATTATCATTATCATGATTCTTGTGGTTATTATTATTACCATCATAATGTTATTATCATTATTATTGTTGTTATTATTATTATAATCATTATAATTACTTATTATTATTATTATTATTATTATTATTATTAATGCTACTATTATAATGATCATTACAGATCATTATTACTTTTATCCTTACTTTTATTTAAGTTATCCCTTAAATTTGAGTACATGTTCTTTATCAGAAATTATTTATAGAAAACGTATTTTGACGGAGTGACTTTTAAAAAATTGAACATTTAAAAAATACACTCGTGCAATAAGTCTGTACAGCCACTGCTGAATTAATAAGCCTTACCTCTCCCTTTAGATGTGTCGAGACGAGAATGGACAGGGTGTCTGGCCAGGGA
>BOPN01000115.1:170000-172500 GCA_017312705.2 Penaeus japonicus
CCAATCACAGACTTCAGAGGCGTTGTGATGACAGTTGGCGAATAGTTTATAATTATCTTATATAATCAACTACAGGTAACACCAAAGGTAAAATTCTAATTCGAATACTTTTTCGACTCACTCGAAACAAGTCTATAAACTTCTTAAAATGTTAAAAAAAATAAAGAACGACAGTGTTTCCTGTATGTACGTATGAAGCATCCTACATCTCCCACGTGTTGTATGACCTCGGCATACGTGGAGTCCAAAGGAAACCTTCAATAACCTGATCCCTCACCTGTATGTATGCACGTCGTTAAGTGAACCAGAGGAAAAGGGTAATTGCTTCTTTCCCTTGATGCCCGAGGTGATTAAACTTACTTGTATTGTTTTAACCATATTTCCTTGAATATTTTGTGGTTAAAATGCCTTAAAGAAAACTGGAAAAGTAATGGTCTGTACTCGCTAGGTTTTTTTTTTTCATAGCTGACACCGAAGATATTAACACGTATTTAGAGACAGGTCTACAACATCCGTTATAAAGCATCTACAATTTAAAAGCTATACAGACAACTCCACCAGAGACAAAATATAGCTGAGCCTTCAGGCACACTCCCCCATTCTCTCATACGACGTAAGCAAACCATTTCTCAGAACGCTTTGGATCTCTGCGGCAGGATTAGGATAGGAGGGGGTGTAGGACCACGTATCCTCTCACCCATGTCCAAACGTACAGCCCTTGTCCTTAAACAGCGTCACGGCCAGTCTAAGAACTCGTGCAACTAACTGGAAAATGGACATGTGCGTCACACAGCTTCCGGGAACTGCACGAGCTACGCTGAAGGGTTAGTTCCTCTGCCCTCTTTTCTCTGTGTATTTTCTTTCCGTTTTGATTCTGTGTTTCTATTTTCTTTCTTTTCGTCGATTATTTGGACTTGGCATATTTGTCTCTTTCTGTTCGTATCTCTACATTCTTATTGGGACTGTAGAATCTCCAAGCATGTATTATTGTTATTCTCATCACAGAATCCGTAAAATGAACCTACTTTTTATACTAATCGCAGAAAAAAATACATCAATACATCTGTGCAAAGCTCAGTTCAAACTTAAAAAAAAACAAAAAAAAACATCCATATCAATCATTGCGGAAATATATCGAAGTGTCGTAAATCCAGAGACATACAGGGAATGTAAAGAACCGAGAGTACATACAATTTGAAAAGTGCTTGTTTCGTGTACCGGATACTGGACACCTGTAACATCCTCGCTATCAAATACACGTGTACAGATTATTTATGTACGTGACACGATGATCTTTTTTTAGAAGAGAGGGAGAGGGGGAAGGGAGAGAGAGGGGGGGGGAAGGAGAGGGAGAGGATGAGGTATGGGGAAAGAGAGAGAGTGGGGAGGAAGGAAAGAGAAAAGGAAATGAAAATAAAGAGAGAGAGAGAGAGGGGTGTGAGGTTAATTGTGTGTACTTCCAGACACGAATGATGTTACGCTGACTCCTGTTTGCGACAAGCTGACACATCACCTCTTCACATCACACCAGTTATTAGATCACACTATCAACTCTTCTGTGTGGGAACTGCAAGTCAGCGATAGAGATACAGCATTAGTATGATTTTCTTTCTTCTGTTGCCTTTTTGTGATCTGTATTCGCGATGTCACTCTTCGTTTGTCTCACCTCCTATTACTCTCTCTCTCTCTCTCTCTCTCTCTCTCTCTCTCTCTCTCTCTCTCTCTCTCTCTCTCTCTCCCCAACACACTCACACAATCACACACTCACACACACAAACTCGATTCCTCTCACATTCTCTTTTCCTTCTCTTTGCTTGTCTCTCTCTCTCTTTCTATGACCATGTATGTATGTATCTATGTACATGTACACAGATTCCATGACGTAACGTCACGGCTGGCGGCCAATCATCGCCCATCCACGCCATGTGCTGCGCAGCGTTCTGCTGTTCTGCAACCAATCGTCTGGAAAATGATGCTTCGCTCTAAGAAACACCCTCGTTCTTTGTAAACGCCGACGAAGACGTCCATTGTTTCTCATATATCAGCAAAGGGAAACTCGAAATATCATTGGGAAAGTTAACTTAAGTGAAATAACGGCAGGGAGATGCAGGACCCGGTGAGGGTTAAGTTCTTCACTGAGGAGATTCAAATATGAATACTCACACAAAGGGTACATGACACTGCAGTATATCTTATCCTACCGACGGCACATTTGCTTGAACAATCAACAAAGCTAGTACATGTCTCCTCGCTTAAGTATTAATTCGTGGGCCTGCATCAAAGGTTCAACTATTACTGAAGCAACTTCACAGGGAGTAACTCTAATACAAATGAATGGTGAATCTCCCCTCATATCAATTATCATGTCCAACTCACATCTGAGTTCCCTCGACCGGGTGCAAAGACGAAGGGAATGCCTTGAATAGTGTTTATCACTAAAGCAAAATACAAGAGGCAGTCCAGCCACCCGGCGGCCTCAAACTCTGGCCTGGCGAGACTA
>BOPN01000115.1:177500-180000 GCA_017312705.2 Penaeus japonicus
AACCTACTGTGAGTACGAGGTTGGATGGCCGTATTGATTGCTAGCAAACTTCTTTTTTCATGTCTCTACCGCATTGCCATTGCATATTGTCTGTGGTAGGATGGTCTCTTTGTGCTTCACCTTTGACCCAATGTCTCTCTCACCTCTAACGCCCCGACATGGAAGGGGTCGTTGTGCCAGTCATGTCGATGAAAGAAATAACCCTACAGGTATAATCACTTCACTACGACGATTCTAATATTTTTCTTTCTAAAACATTCGACGATTCCACATACCCTGGTCAAAATGGGAAACAAAATCAGGAAGCACATTGCACGCAAATCAACCAAAGGACAAACGCACCACATACCACACGGAGCGGAGGGCGCGCGTGTACTGACACTCTCACAGCCAAGACGCGACTAAATCCCTCCAGCACAAGTCGCAACGCGCCTCCTCCCCTCTTTGGGTCCCCTCCCCCCTACCGCACCCCCTGCCTGCCCCCACCTTGCTTTCGTGTTCTTAGCTGCTTTGAGAATGCAAGCCATGATTTTCAGTCATATATTTTAGAGATAAGCGCGTGCTGTTGTTAGATCATCGAGAGGATTATAAGTAAAACAAAGTAGAAGGGGAATTTACTAACAAAAATTATATATAAGTAAAGATCGATTATTAGTCTAGTGACTTTTCAATACGTTCTCACTAAAGCAGCAGGCAGTATAAGGAGCGATATATTAATTTTAATTAATCTTTTTCTTCCCAAAGTTTTTATACAGCGACCATCAAAACACTATAAAACGGTACAGCAACATACAGACGAAAAACGAAGGAATCCACAGAAGCTGGACACATGTCAGAACAGCATTGAGAAATATAAAAAATAAGTCAGTCAACTGAACTTAGAGGGCAAGTC
This sequence comes from Penaeus japonicus, assembly GCA_017312705.2. Taxonomy (NCBI): domain Eukaryota; kingdom Metazoa; phylum Arthropoda; class Malacostraca; order Decapoda; family Penaeidae; genus Penaeus; species Penaeus japonicus. The sequence continues at coordinate 178,393 of BOPN01000115.1, forward strand.
ATGATACTCAAATAAAGATAAAAAAAAACATTTAAAATTATCTTATTATTCTGTTATAACAACGGCTGACCAGGACATTACACTGAATCCGACTTAATGTACAGTAAACGTCAGGAATGCGCTTACCCTTGGCAACTCCCTGTCTATTCTAGCAAGAGAGGGAAAAATTGTCTAAAATTGCAATAAAGAAAAAAAAAGAGATGGAGGAATGAGGTAATTTCGGTTGATGGAAATGACCAGCGGAGAGAAATATGCAAGGAGACAATGACGAAGATAATTTAACAATGGAGAAATTGGAGATGATTATGAAAGGAGAAAGAAGGCGGAGGACATGACACTAGACAGAAAACTGGCGAGCAGAAATGCCAGATTTTGAAGAAGAAAAAATCGTATATATAACTTTCTCAAAATACTGAAGTAAAAAAGGTAGGAGACTAAAAGGCGTTCCAGCTACTAAGAGAATGCCAATAAAGATATGAGGAAATAAGAATACAAAGGAACGAATTAATTCCAAATCATAGAAGACGGAGGTAGAGAAGGGAGAAGAAGAAGAAGAAGGAACAAGAATAACAGGAAAGGTCATGAATATGAACAAGAACGTCCAGTGCATTAAAATCGTCGGTTAATTTCAAAATAACGATTAGTAAGGTCGGCCATTGGATAACCAGTTCTGGAAAACAAACGTGTTGCCTTTTTCTCATGTTTGTTCCTTCGACAGTAGGAAGTAAAATATTAAGAGGGGAATCGACAGGGAAAGAAAATAAAAGTCCAGGGAGGGAAAGAGCAAGAGAGGATGTTGAGTAGACACATAAAACTAGACTAAGTGATAGAGAGAAAAAAAAGAGAGAGAAGAAGGAGGCAGAGAGAGACGGAGAGACAGACAGAGGAGGAGAGAAGGGAAGGAGGAAAAGATGGGAAGTTGAGTGACGAAATTTATATCAAATATGACCTACGAATCCAGGAAAAAAATAACATGAACCAGTCTAGCAATTTAGTCTCAACATTTTTTTTCAATCAAAGCAAACTTAAGTTAACTAATCCTAGGAAAGCCGTAATCACATTCCGAAATTACGCAACATACAAACAAACAAACAACGATCACATTCCCGTTCATCTAATGAAATGCACTGATTATATTTACGCCACAAGTAAATCTACGAGCCTAAAATAACCAATACACGTAAAACACGCTCCTTTATAACTATCATCAACCATGAAGGGGAAAGTAAAAACTATCCTACGTATTGTAAAAAAAAAAGATGCGAGTGGAGGGTGTTGCACCATTCACGGATATTGTTGAATATGTTCGTGGTCCCTTTGTTGCTTTAGCTGCTAGTCGATTGAAGCATTCTTTGCCTCTTTAATATTCTGCTTGTTACTCTTCATCCAGAGGCTGCTGCAGGTGTTTGCTTTACATTTTTGCTGCGTTTTTTTTTATCGGTCCTGATTACAATGGAAGGAGAGGGAGAGAAAGAAAGAGAGAGAGAGAGAGAGAGAGAGAGAGAGACAGATAAAAAGACAGACAGACATATGGATAAAAAGACAGACAGACAGACATATGGATAAAAAGACAGACAGAAAGATCCAGAATGAGTAAGAGAGACAGAG
>BOPN01000115.1:187500-190000 GCA_017312705.2 Penaeus japonicus
TCTCTCTCTCTCTCTCTCTCTCTCTCTCTCTCTCTCTCTCTCTCTCTCTCTCTCTCTCTCTCTCGCTCGCTCTCTCTCTCTCTCTCTCTCTCTCTCTCTCTCTCTCTCTCTCTCTCTCTCTCTCTCTCTCTCTCTCTCTCTCTCTCTCTCTCTCTCTCTCTCTCTCTCTCTCTCTCTCTCTCTCTCTCTCTCTCTCTCTCTCTCTCTCTCTCTCTCTCTCTCTCTCTCTCTCTCTCTCTCTCTCTCTCTCTCTCTCTCTCGCTCTCTCGCTCTCTCGTTCTCTCTCTCTCTCTCTCTCTCTCTCTCTCTCTCTCTCTCTCTCTCTCTCTCTCTCTCTCTCTCTCTCTCTCTCTCTCTCTCTCTCTCTCTCTCTCTCTCTCTCTCTCTCTCTCTCTCTCTCTCTCTCTCTCTCTCTCTCTCTCTCTCTCTCTCTCTCTCTCTCTCTCTCTCTCTCTCTCTCTCTCTCTCTCTCTCTCTCTCTCTCTCTCTCTCTCTCTCTCTCTCTCTCTCTCTCTCTCTCTCTCTCTCTCTCTCTCTCTCTCTCTCTCTCTCTCTCTCTCTCTCTCGCTCTCGCTCTCTCTCTCTCTCTCTCTCTCTCTCTCTCTCTCTCTCTCTCTCTCTCTCTCTCTCTCTCTCTCTCTCTCTCTCTCTCTCTCTCTCTCTCTCTCTCTCTCTCTCTCTCTCTCTCGCTCGCTTGCTCTCTCTCTTTCTCTCTCTCGCTCGCTCGCTCTCTCTCTCTCCTCTCGCTCTCTCTCTCTCGCTCTCTCTCTCTCTCTCTCTCTCTCTCTCTCTCTCTCTCTCTCTCTCTCTCTCTCTCTCTCTCTCTCTCTCTCTCTCTCTCTCTCCCTCTATCTCTCTCGTTCTATCTCTCTCTCTCTCTCTAACTCAATCTCTATCTCTATATCTCAATCTATCTTTATCTATCTCTGTCTCAATCTCTATCACTATATATCTCTATCTATCTCTATCTCTATCTCAATCTTTCTTTATCTTTCTCTACCTCAATCTCTATCTCTATCTCTCCTTCGTTGTCCCTCCTTATTTTCCTTCTTTATTTTTTCTTCTACCACATTATAAAAAAAGGAAAATAAATAGAAGCATACTAAACCAAGTAATAAAAATGCAACTCCTTTGGGCATGAATCAACAGAGCTGGAATCACGATGAACATGGTATTGCAACATTTGCGAAGAAACATTTCATCGTATGGACGGAAATCCCATACATTTCTCTACCCTGATAGACCTTGTTGATATAAAAAAAATAAAACGGAGAGCAAATGGACAGGACCGTATTTTAAAACATTATTTAGACATTTGCGTTTTGATAGGATTAGGACTTTATCAACATCTTATTTAGCTATAAACATATCCTGAATGGAAGTTTAAAGAACGGTAGAAGTTTACGAAGAAATGCACAGCGTAGGTTATCACAATACTAATTGCAGATGTAGCAGCTTCACTAACTACCAACTATTACGTGCTTCTTTTTTATATCAAAACTTTTCTTTTTTTTCAAATGTCTTTAGGGGTGTATTAATGTCATCCCCTTTATCAAAATTGTTTCTCCTTCGCTCTTTTGTTTATCCAGAGGATGACGCAATCTCCCAAAACATTCAAAGACAAACGCCGACGTCAATACTGTCAGCATAGGCGTGTGTGTGGGTGTCATGTCTGGCGTCGAACAAATCTCTTATCAGAAGAACAGAAGACTAACGGAACTTCTTAGACTTTTTTGATCCTCTTATCAGGTGATATGAAGGTCACCTCTGGAGAGTGGCATAACATATCAGATAAAAGTGATATGAGATGTGTAAGGTGCTAAATCAAACTGTACTCCCTCCCGCTGCTTAGTCGGTCAAGTGGAATTATGATATTATCTGTTTGTCGTGATGGATGAGGGATTAGAAATGTATTATCTGAGGAAGTTTACCGAAAGGGGATGCTGTTATGCTTTTGATATATTAAAAGGGAACAAACATAAGAGGCTTGTCAGGTCTTATTGCGAAACGGCACATTTCATGATTCATTTCTGAGAATGATCGAAAGTACGAAAGCATGTAGAAAAAAAAGGGAAATAGTCAAACTTGGATAATGAGTGCGTGGAAGAGTGGGAGAAAGAATGAGACAGGGATAAACAAACAAGTAGATAGAGGTAGATGAAGAGACATAGAGAACGCAATAAAGAAAGGACACTTGCTAAGCAAATTGGTCCCCAGACAACTTCTGAATGAAAATCAGACCATTCACTATCAGAGAAAAGACCCAATTCACAGTTGACTTTGACATACACGAGGATTGTATTTTCAAACTTAGAGAAATGTCAATTGTAAAACATTTTCCTGCCTCACTTTATTTGTATTAACATATTGTAAAGGACATTGGAATCAGAACAAACATGTATTTTCTGGTGTAGCTCGATGTAGAGTTCCATGATCTTGACTTTTGCATGACAGTCAAATGTGTTGACTATGCAGGTGATGTTACTCGTTTTGCGTCTGT
>BOPN01000115.1:195000-200000 GCA_017312705.2 Penaeus japonicus
ACTAAACGCGGCTGATAACAATGTTCTTGTTGCAATCAGATTCATAATGCAATATGCAAGGATATTTACACTGATTTCTTCTTCGGGATGGCGAGAAAAGGAACTTGTTCTAAAGTCTAGAGTGTGGGCGCATTTCTGGAGTCACCTAGGTTTGCAGATAGTTATTTTTCCTTAGAATACCAACGAAATAAGTACTTATCAACACAGGTATAAGCAAGACTTCCCTGGTTGTTAATTGCTGAGTCTGTGATTCCTGTAGGTTGCGTGGCGTGTGTATATAATGTGGTTCTGGGGATCGTTGTATGTACGATGTTTAGCATATATTAATCACATCTTCAAAATCATTGCTATATATGTGCAAGTGTTTTCAGACTTTGGGATTGCCAAAATATCCGCCATCATCCAACATGGACACGACACTTCAGCACTTACACATGTTCTACTTGCTTTTATTCGATTATTTTCTTTCAAATTTACGAGCTGTCAGGCTTATTATTAGGGAAGGCTAGTATTAACGATAAAACGTTTGACTGGAATGATCACTGAAATGGTCGATAATGCTTTACTTCGTAAAAGCAAAACTCACCTTAATTCCACAAGGGAAGTCAAGACGTACAGATCCAAGCCCCGTATTCCACTCAGCGCGACTCAGTGTCCCAAGAATGCCAGCGTCGTTTCAGAACTATACGTCTAAGATTGGCTGATTCGACGGTGTGAGTCTATAACCCTCTCATCTCCCGGGATAATGACAGGTAATTAATGCTTTTGGATATAGCTGTGTCGGTTCCGGCAAACGCAGGTGAGCGCAGGCATGGAGTGAAGGTGACAGGGAGAGTATGATTGTGAGAGAAAGAGAGGGAAGGAGAGAGAGAGAGAGAGAGAGAGAGAGAGAGAGAGAGAGAGAGAGAGAGAGAGAGAGAGAGAGAGAGAGAGAGAGAGAGAGAGAGAGAGAGAGAGAGAGAGAGAGAGAGAGAGAGAGAGAGAGAGAGAGAGAGAGAGAGAGAGAGAGAGAAATTATTAATGCGTATTTCTCTATAGATCCATATTACACTTTCACACACATACACATCATGGCACATCTGCGGGATCGGCACCACAAAACCTCTTTTTCTATCTCTCTCTTCCTTCTGAAAAGCCGTGCTTGGAAGGACGTCCCACAATGCCCTCGGGCAACTTGGACTAAGCATCCCTTACCCAGACCGGTTTTGTCGAGGAAAATGCATCTCCGTTGTTTAAATCTGGTTGGGATGGGTACGTTTGTAGAGGGACGTGGTGGGAGAAGTCAATGCTTCGATTTATAAAAAGTATTCTGGGATGAAATGACAACCAGATTAGGTGTCTAAAAACAGATTTAAATCCATTGTCAAAAATGGTATGACAAACGGACAATAAAATCTTAAAGGAATAGCTAAAACAGGGGCGAACTGAGAGGAAGCCAAGTTCTTACAATATGAATGCACAGAGTAAGTATATAAGTTTTAATCAATGACAGCCGCTAATCATCGCGACCTAGAACTTGAGAACATTGATCCTCAGAAGGCTAGTATGGATCTTAGATGACAAGGATCCACAATAATTAAAAAAAAAAAAAAAAAAAAAAAAAAAAACAGCGTGGAAAAGATTCACCAAAAATTACTGTCCTGAGGTGCCCCGGGCAGGCACTCCTGCAGTAAAACTCGTACCCACATGCAGGTTCCACAGTACGTTTCCACTGCTGTTGTTTTTGTTTCTCTCGGGAAGCTCCTTCGTGGGCCTCAGTTGACCTTCTCGCCCCCAAGGCGGAGACGAGGAAAGTTTATGACGGACCTTAATACACGCGCCGAAACTCCCTTCGGTAACTAGTATATTGCAATGTTGTTTCTGGTTTGGATATGACAAGGAAACAGTGAAAATGAACTGACAAAACACTGGTCCCGAGATGGCATGTTTCAACTTTACTTTGTCATTGTATAAAATCAGTATTATAAACGATAAAAGATAGACACAATAAGTGGAAGCAACGATAAACAGTATTTACATAAAAAATACAGTCATTCATGCAGTACCTTCATTTGATCTCTAGAGTGCGAATAAAAAAATCACAAAACCAAAGAGAGGAGAAGACGAGTATTGAGCCCAGTGACGTACCTCGTAAACGACCCAATGTGCATGCAAAGAAGGAAAGAAAGAAGAAAAAAAACAAGCATAGAAAGACGCAAAACTAAAACAAAAGAAAAACTAAAATTACATTTTGTGACACCTTCGGCTATGGTGGCGTTTCCTCTCTCTTGTTTACACGTTATTGTGTCTGTTATTAGGTTATACGAGCAAGAAACCTAACGTAGAATGGTAGTGAAGCGGGTTACTATCACCAGCCATCTGTAGCAGATTATTACCATATACCATCATTACGATATTATGTTATGAATTTACGACTGGTTGTTGTAATGTGTTGCTTATTCTCGACATGTAGTCTCAAATATTATGCAAAATGCTCATGAATAATATCGATTAGTAGTATTGGCAAGAACGTACACCTGGTAAGCATTGAATCAGCTGATCCATTCTGATTTGTGTTCCCCGCTCAGTAACTCAGTAGAGAAGGAAAAAAGAAAGAAAGCGAAACAGAGAGAGAGAGAGAGAGAGAGAGAGAGAGAGAGAGAGAGAGAGAGAGAGAGAGAGAGAGAGAGAGAGAGAGAGAGAGAGAGAGAGAGAGAGGTGAAGAGGGAAATATACAAAAAGAGAAAGAAAAAAGAAAGCGAAACAGAGAGAGAAAGAGAGAGAAGAAAAGAAGGAAATATAAAAAAGAGAAAGAAAAAAGAAAGAAAAGCGAAACAGAGGGAGAGAGAGAGAAGAGAAGAGGGAAATATAAGAATAGAATGAAAAACGAAAGAAAGAGCGAAACAAAGAGAGTGTGAGAGACAGAAAGAAGAGATAAAAGTAAAAAGGAGGGATAGAAGAGCAAAGAAAAAAAAAGAATGAGAGAGAGAAGAAAGACAGCGAAATCAAGAAAACTCACTGAAAGAGAGCACCGAAGAGAGAATGAAAGAGGAGGGAGAGAGAGACAGAGACAGAGAGAGAGAAGAGAGAGAGAGAGAGAGAGAGAGAGAGAGCGAGAGAGATGGCTCCATACCTTGTCCTTGTGAAACAAGGTATGAAAGTGAGAGTGGCCTGACGGGACCCGAAAGCAATGGCAGGAAAAACTAGAAGAAGACGAATAATGACGAATAGCTAGAAAGAGAAATGATAAAAAGGAATGATAAAAGAATGTAAAAATGATAGAGATAAGTAACAAAGGTAACATCGTATTATATGTTTGTTTAACATCCTGTCTCATAAATAAACAGAGATGGTTACTTACCAGGAAAAGTTTTATAATTTAGTTTAAATAACAAAAAATAAAAAATAAAAAAAAATAAGGATTGTGTCACTGCTATGCATTTTCCTTTAGATTAGTCCAATATATGTATTCAACATCTTACAAAGCTCAGATTTTTCTTAGCCTTGGCGGACACTTGCAAATCTTGCCAATAATCGGCGTAAATGGCTGATCTTTAGATGTTTCTATATAGAATTGTATAGGGAAGGAACCTTGAAAGGGATTATACAGGATCGATTAACCCTGAGGCAAGAGATAGTCTCGCTCACAGATGTTACCCAACACCCTGAGAACCACTCGATATACGAGGGTGACTCCTGCAACTGCGAGATTGTAGTTAAAAAGCCATATATAGGAAGACTTACTGTGAAGCGGTAGGATATTGAGGGAGGGTTAGAATGTTGCAATCGTCCTGCCATCTCGCTTAGATACAGAAGGATAGTAATTGCGTTACAGCGCATTTTCATTCGACTTTGCATCATCGGGAGACAAGCCTAAACGCTTTTTATTTTCTAGCCGTCTCGTGAATGTAAACATTGGAATTTATGGAACGATTCTCGTCATATTCTAGATGTGATTAGTTCATATCATTATGAGTCTAAAAACCTGTCTTTTGAGATGTGATTAGTTCATTAGTTATAAGTCTAAAAACCAGTCTTGTAAGAATAATACCACTAAACTCCATTTTTTCTGTGAGTTGAAATCCCCATATTAAGATATTCACGAGCCTAACAGCTGTGTAAAGAATGACAAGCGAAAACAAAACGAAAGAAGACGATTTTTTCCGCAAAAAAAGAAGCGAAGGAGCTAATTTCAGAGGCGGAGAACTGCAGCGAGGTAAACCTTCTCCATATCTCCATGCCTTGGGAAGTCATTTTGCTAGAGGTGTTGGGCGGACTTACAGGCTACGAGAAACAAGCTCCCTTGGGATGCCACATGTGAGTATATGTTGTAATGCTATACAGGGGTCGTTATGATAGTCAGTTGCCTTGCTGTTTTGTATTGCTGCATCTCTAACATTTCTTAGCTTAGCCCAGACCGGTTGTAATGGGGTATAGTATCTTGAAGTTTTGAATAGAGTATCTGTATTTTCAGAACAAAGCAGAGCCTCTGCATATAACTATATCCCGTAGAACAATCCAAAGATTTCAAGCTGCATGCCGGGAAAAAGGTATCGAACTCGATAGAGCGTATATTCTTCCTAATGGGAAGTCAAGATCATGCAAATCACAAGACACTTTCCGCAAGTCATGCAGTACCCCCTCCTGAACAAGAGATTATTTAGTGTCACTTTGATGTATCGTTGTGCGCCATTTTCTTAAACCGTAATCGAATAAAAGAAAAGATTTCCCAGTAAAAGAGATCTAATATAAGACGAAAGACAAAATGCAAAGACATATTTCATATACCAAAGAATTTCAAGAAAGAGAAGGAGACGGTATTAGGAGACCGATGACCAGAAATAAATGAATAAAAAGAAAACAAACTAAAAGGTAATATAGAAAATCCCAAACATTAAGAGAGAAAGAGCAAGTGAAAAAAAATCGAGTGAAAACAGATTTTTACAATCAATCTGGGAACCCGTCAACCCATACACGAAAAAAAAACGAAAAAAAAAACATGCTAATAATAAAAGAGACAC
>BOPN01000115.1:215000-225000 GCA_017312705.2 Penaeus japonicus
CTCGTCTTCTACATGGGGTGGCTCAAGGTCGCCGAGGCGCTGCTCAATCCCTTCGGCGACGATGACCACGACTTCGAGCTCGACGCGCTGCTGGTTCGCCATTGGAGGGTGAGGAAAGGAGGCTCTCTCTGGCTGTCTCTTCGTTTGTCTCAGTCTCTGTCTGTCCTTATTTTTGTTTCTGTCTATCTCTGTCTGTTTCTGTCTATCTCTGTCTGTTTCTGTCTATCTCTGTCTGTTTCTGTCTCTCTCTGGCTCTGTCTGTTTCGGTTTATCTCTGCTTCTCCCTCTCCCCCTCCCTCCCCCCCCCCCCTCTCTCTCTCTCTCTCTCTCTCTCTCTCTCTCTCTCTCTCTCTCTCTCTCTCTCTCTCTCTCTCTCTCTCTCTCTCTCTCTCTCTCTCCCCTCTCTCTCTCTCTTTCTCTTTCTCTTTCTCTTTATCTCTTTCTCTCTCCCTTCCCCCTTTGTATGTCCTCCCCTCTATCTATTTGTCTATATCAATCTATCTACCTGTCTTTTCCTTTGTCTTTCTTTAATGTGACTCTTTCGTTATCTAAGCAAAACAATAGCAACTGTTCGTCCATCATAAGAATAGTAGATTAAAAACAACAGCAAAAAAACAGGAGCATGAACCCCAACCAACGAACCCCAACCAACGAATCCCAACCAACGAATCCCAACCAACTAACGAATCCTCCCCCACCCAACAGATGAGCCGCCTCCTCTCCCAGCCTTACGCCTGCGACCTCCCACCTCTTGCGAAGGGAGAGGACGAAGACATCCTCAAGGAGGACTTCGGCAGCGATGAACTTGTGCCGAAGCAGAACTCGAAGCTTTATCCATCGGTTGAGATTGATCTTTGAGATGGATGGGAGAGGGGGAGAGAGAGAGAGAGAGAGAGAGAGAGAGAGAGAGAGAGAGAGAGAGAGAGAGAGAGAGAGAGAGAGAGAGAGAAAGGGGAGGGAGGGAGTTAGATATGCGTGTGCGTGTACGTGTGTGCGCGAAAAGAAGAGAAAGAGGGAGGGAGAGAGTTAGTGAAAATACGGTATTCAGGGTTTTTTTCATAACGATATCTGCCTTAATTTATAGTTGTATTTTTTATAATTATAAGGATTGTAATATATGGAATAAAATTTGCTTTGATATTGAATGTCATTTTTCTTGAAGCTTAAACTTACTTTTTTCTTTCTTTCTTTCTTTTTGACAATTGAGTAAATAGAGTTTTCCACATCAAAGGTGAGTATGTATGTCAGCTTCTACTCCCTCTTTCACCTTCATTATCTTGACGAGACAGGGGTGCACATAATGATTCTATTAGAGGGTGTTCAGGCCACCACTTTCCCGACAGATAGAGGTACTGGCTTTTATATTTCTTTATATTTCTAATTACATTATACTTATATTTATATCATATCATATATATTATATTATATTCATTTATATTTATTTAATTCACAAAAGGAGCACTCGCTCTTGATATGCCTGTGGTGAGACTACAGCAGTATGTGCTGCTATTGGGATATGGTACCAACTACATCATCTGTGATATGGTGTACTATTCTATTCATTCTATTCATCATTACCATTACCCATTAACATAAAAACCATTATTACTATCATCATTTGACCATTACCATACCCGTCATATCATTATCACTGGTGTTCATTTCTTCCTTGCTCATTTAATTTCCCCTGTGTCGAGCTGATGGGCCCTACTCCTATATTCAAATAAGATTCCCTCATAACTTTCAATATATTTCAGCCCCAAGAAAGTAGGGTGGTTGACGCCAAAGCATGTGCGCGGTCACACGGCAAATATTGGGCCCAACTTGAGACTTGGCAACTCGGTAGAAGTCGCCCTTTTCTGAAATCCGGTAGCAAGTAAAAGATGAATAGGAGTTCGCTCTCCGTTGGCATATATGTATATATATATATATATTACCAAATTATATGGCATTTATGTATATATATATATATATATGTGTGTGTGTGTGTGTGTGTGTGTGTGTGTCTGTGTGTGTGTGTGCATGTGTGTATGTGTGTGTATGTATGTGTATATATATATATATATATATATATATATATATATATATATATATATATATATATATATATGTATATGTATGTATATATACATACATATATATATATATATATATATATATATATATATATATATATATATATATATATATATATATGTATGTATATATACATACATATATATATATATATATATATATATATATATATATATATATATATATATATATATATATATGTGTGTGTGTGTGTGTGTGTGTGTGTGTGTGTGTATATATGTATATATATATATATATATATACATATATATATATATATATACATATATATACATACATATACATATATATATATATATATATATATATATTATATATATACATATATATACATATATATAGATACATACATGCATACACACACACACACACACACACACACACACACACACACACACACACACACACACACACACACACACACACACACACACACACACACACACACACACACACACACATATATATAGAGAGAGAGAGAGATAGAGATAGAGATATAGATAATATATATAGATATAGACATAGATATTATATATGTGTGTGTGTGTGTGTGTGTGTGTGTGTGTGTGTGTGTGTGTGTGTGTGTGTGTGTGTGTGTGTGTGTGTGTGTGTGTGTGTGTGTGTGTGTGTGTGTGTGTGTGTGTGTGTGTGTGTGTGTGCGCGTGCGCACTAAACTCAGGCCGAAGCTCAAATGAAGTTTTGTGTAAAAATAAATGTATAAATAAAAGATATAACTGAAAAATATCATCACAGGTTTACAACTACTTTCATTAAGTATAAAAGAAACCATTACAATTCGGCCTTTAACATTTATTTTCATAAAAGTAGACTATTGATTCTGGTTTTAAATGATCTGGAGTTGCCTATTCCGGCGAGCCCGCACGGTACGGACCTACGATATCTCCAAAATCAAAGATAACGCCCATCCCGCGATCGCAGTGTTGGGATTAGCACGGATTAGTCGTCGGAAAAACGCTCACGTGTACGCGTCTTAGCGTAATTTTAATTTAATTTATATCTAAAATTCTTTACACGTTTCTTTTCAATAATGCTATGTTTTTTTAAAGACCTACCACTAACGATCAACTAAAAACAATCAAAACTTTTAAATAAAAGTTTTACGCTCTGATAAAGCAAGCATTAAGAAAAACTTGTCATATGCCGCAGACGCGAAACGAACGGTTGATTGATCATGCTTTGTCGTTATCAGAAATACTTTTAGTATTAATCTAACTTGAAATACTTAAATCCAAACAATCTGTTTCATTTCCTCTTCCATCTAAATAAAAAATACTGATCTAACTTGATGTAGCACTTGCTTAGAAAGCTAATTGCTCTGGGGACTTATTTACAGCTATTTTTATTTTCAATGTATATGATACATTCGGTAATGGTGCTAGATGCTCGGCTGACGTATAATTATTACAATTTTACATTACTCAGCTATCACTACATGGTCGGCGACTATTTGATAAATTTAACATAATTTTCAGCAGGTTTTAATACACAGACGTGTTTATTCTAACGAATGTGGCTAGAAGACATCTTATACATTTATGAAACACATGCTGAATTTACGATAAAATCTTTACTCTTCTTTGGGTCAGGTTAGATGGTTGCACCTTTGGTTTTATTATGAAGAACTACACACCCATTAATTTCGTTTTTACCTTTTCCTTAGTTACTAAACCCTTCTTCACTTCAGTCACTTCCTTCGTACTATAAAATGAAAGCAACTAGACAAGCTTGACAGATCTTCGCACGAGATACGGTCTCACGCGGTTTATACTGCCTTCCTGAAGGTGATTCCTACACTCCTTTTCCTATTTTTCGGAAATAAAGGACCATAGAGTAGATATTCATGTAGAATTGTGCATATTCACATTTAACGGGAAGCACAAGACACAATTTACTGTAAATTTTAGTACGAGATTCGTTCTCACGTGGCCCTACAGGCCGTCTGGGGGACCCCCTACACTTCTTTCTCTTGTTCTCTTTCGACTAAAAGGACCACAAAGTAAACCTTCAGGTAGAATTGTATTTATTCGCACATAAGGTCAAAGGAAAAATGAAAACACCAAATGATGAATACTGTGTATTAAACAAAATCATAATTTTTCATAAAAGTTCAATGAAATATTCGATGAGCTGCCACATACTCTATGTTCAATATCGTGCATTTGCCACGTCATCCTCTCCTTGTGGTTGACTTTTTATTTTAGAATTCATACCATGGTGCAGGTAACAATGGCTATCATTTCCTCAGATGCATGGCTTTAAACAACTCACTACTTTCTCCGTTATATTAATTTCTGAGGTATTTCTGTAAGAGCACATCACATACATTACTTAACTATCGAGATTACATCCTACATCCCTCACTTCTCTATCTTCCTAAACAGACCCATAAAATTACCTTATCTTTCATAACATCAAACATCTCAGATCAGTTGGTTATTCTTGAATTATATAACCTCTCTTTCAATGGTCTATTCTTCTAATACATTTCTCCTCTATCATGCACATTTTTAAACATTATACATGCACTTTATTGGCATGGCTTGTCTATGGTGTCTCGCATTTTGTCACTTCTACTTGTGCTCCTAGCGAGCTTAAATATTAAGTACTATTGCTCTGCCTTCTTTCAAAGTCATACTAGGATCTCATTCAATAATGTGAAGGCTTTATTTCTAATTTTCTATAAATACAGTTCTTCAATATTTTGAAACTATGTAACTAATTTCACTATGAGTGCAGTGAAAAAACATTAACAATAATCATTAAAATTGTAGCAAGTATGAACTAAACGTGCTTTTAAAGAAAAACCGTGACAATCTGATAGCATATGCCTGCCTGAGTGGGAAGAATGAGAGAGGAGAAAAATGAACAAAAAAAAAAAAAGAAAGGGCAAAAGAATAAAATGATGCACACAGCATCAATGAAAAAGTGAGGTAAAAATTATTTTCATGTGTATGAGATTAAGGCAGTGAATCGTTTAAAAAGCTCTACGAGACCTTCAAATAAGTTAATAAAAGAAGATTAAATATATACAACATATAACGAAGACAATCAAATAATATTCCCACTTGTTACGTTCCTCGGTGCTATTATATTATGTGACATCAATGACTGACTATGCACTCATGACCCCTAATGAAGCTTGAACATAAACTAGAGAGTATGATACACTTGTCTACAGTGTAAATTTTCAGGTTAATATGGAGACTACTAACAAACTTATCACAAGAACTGTAAGTCTTGGTTTATTACATATACATATTCAATTTCCTACAACTAGGTTTCAATCAAAGACCTGGGCATTTCTATGCTCTTATATGCCTGTAGAGTGGTAACCTTTTGAATAATTATTCTCAAATTACAGGTAATACTTTAAGATAACAGAGAAATATTGAAGATGATAAATCTATCATGAATGTAACAAACACGTAGAAATGAATCAGATCAAAGTAGCAATAGCACATGAACAACAAAGAAAACTCTCATTGGTTGAGTCCCTAAAAAGAGGAACCAATGTAATAGTCATTAGAATAAAAAAGGATCTGGTAAGAACAAAGTCATGATGACAATAACAGTAAACAAAAACATTCTGTGATAGGTCAGGTAAAGGACATTATCCTTGTGACAAATATATGATAGTAATAAAATGTACAGTCAGCAGTGTGACGTGTCCACACTAATGTTGACATCAATTGGACTAAACGCTCAATAAATACATTATCAAAAAGCTCTGTTAAGAGTGAAGCAAATACCTAATAGCTGTATTATGCATTACCATATTCTCTCAGTATAAAATAAGGAACATCATATCATTTACAACTAACAGGGAGAGTGTGAAAGGTGATAAATGCTATCATACTCAAATCAGTCGTCAATGAGGATACACATACTAACTGTCTATCATTAAGAGCTACTCTATTCTCATCCATAGGATCAAAAGATGGTCTGTATTTCATCACTATTTTCTGGGCACTCCAAGAACATATCACAAATACCTCCTGATCAAGTATCTCCTACTTCATAAAATGACGTGATATTTTTGAAGTACTCTTCTATGTGATGAGATCCTACAGTATTAACTATATTGCAAGAATGTAAGTCAGTTCTTGCTAGCTACTCTACCCAACAGACATGGCTTCTGCCATACTAGTGACAGCTAACTCTACATGTGACTCTTTATGTGGATGATCATTAAACATATTCTCTTCCAGCAGAAACGTCCATGGGATCTATGTAGAGCCCAGCTCACTACTCTAAGTGTTAGTTACCAATTACTTTATGTAAATTAGCATGGAAACTGGCTCCACCTTTTAAAGACCTTCATCAAGTACTTCACTTTCGTTTCTTACAAAGTCCTTCACGCTGCCAATTAGAAATTAACAACGTTCATAAAAGGAAACCAATCCAACACAAAGAATACTTCCTTCAAAACCTACCCTTCAATTTCCTTGTTAATTCACACCAAAGTAACGTGTATACATTAATTGAGTACGATCCAGTTGTGGAATCTCATCCTTGCTTTGAGTCATAAGCCTACTCTAATGTTTTGCTGAACAATGAACCAGTACATTTAAGGTTCAAGCAGAAGTGCAAGTCAAGCCTACAAACTATTATTTGCACTATTATAAAATTGCCACAGTGTATGCTGTACATAAAACTGCCTATCTAGGTACTCATATAAACTTCCTAACTAAACTCTAATTGTCAACAGACATGACAATGGAAGCTCCAACATGCCGTATGCCTTGAAAAGATTTGTACACTTATGATGAGCAACCAAACATATATATACATTTTTTTTACAAATCTGTATATTTTACTTACTCATAAATTGAACAAGTTTCTTCTGTTTAAATATAATTGAATTTTTCATTTCTAAAGGTACTTGGTATGCAGACACAAGGGAGTGGTGCATTGGTATGCTTGTGAGGTATTGCATATCTCTGCATCTTAGTGCAATCAATATGACCTTAAAATTCAGCCACTGTAATAGAAAAATATATTGAGCTGAAAACTGTTTTCTGTTCTTTCTTCCAGCTCAGTTTTTTTCCTCAAAATCAGTCAGGATACTATTCATCACTATGTAGAATCTTACTCTAAAAGCAGAGAGGACATATCTATTTACATTGGTAATGTATGTAAATAAAACCTGGAGGAGAAAAAATCTTAGCTGCAAAGCAAGAGAAAAGTGTCCCAATTGCTCCATAATAAAACCCCATTATCTTTTTTTCTTGATGAATAAATGTGAAAGTGTAAGTGTACAAGTCTTTAAAATTAGAGGTGACAGCAGGTATTTCACATATATTATCACTCAAGAGCCAACATTAGATCTAAAACAGAAATATACAACATAAAATTGTAAAAATGATAACAGACATCAAAAAAGTTCTACTAACAATAACAATTAGTAATCATGATAAAAATTAAAATCCAAACCTCTGGGTTAATCAGTCCTGTTAATCTTACCTTCCTTTTACTTAAAAAAAAAAAAAAAAGCATGAATGACCAAGTCTAAATCACCCTGTCACTCGATGGAACTACATCTCTGAACCATTGCTCATTACATAATTACCTAACACCACTGTAGCTACAAATTCAATGAACTCAAATATCTCAAGAAAATAACAGTACTAGCACCTGAGAACCTGTGTTTATAAAGGCAAGAAACGTATCTGCTTTACACATGATAGGATTCCGGACATCTGAATTTTCAATGGCTTCAGGTATATTTCCACACTGACTGTTCTTTTTTTTCCCATACCAATCTCTATTTTTTTTACTATCTCCCTTAGATATGAACTCTATTGATAAATTGACAAAACCTCAAAACAATACCAGGCACAAGAAAAAAGGAAAGAAAAAAGAAATGAAGTGACCTGCTGGTAAACTCTAATTACTTCCATCTGTCCTGCATACAGTACATGCTGATCTTAAAACAGACTCTGCCTAATGACTTTCTTCCTGTCCTGGAAGACCTCAATTAGTCTTCCTGAACAGATGAAAACTTCAAGCTACACATTTACTGTCACCTCTGGTGTGTGCAAACTACAGCACATACACAAAAGTCTATGTCCATCTACGTTACTGCTATCAAGGCTGTGCAGGGGGCAGGTGTCAACAACTTCACAGGCTAGTACAGGTTTAACTTTAAATACACTAATGATATGTATCATCAGATACATGAACATATTAATCAGAGCTATTTATAAGTAAATCCTTTCCTACTGCATAAATAAATATTCTGGTAATAAATACAAAACACTATTAATTTGCATCCATTATCCACTAGAAAGGAAAACTGAAGCATTCTCAAAAATCTATTGCTACTATAGCTTACAGTACACAGGACCCTGAAGCATCGCATTAGATTAAATAATCTAAAAAAGTAATATCTCATTAACATGGTTTAATAATGACCATGTCTGCCAGTAATTCTTACAACACTTAGCCATATTCTTAGTCAAAAAGAAGTGATGATCAAATTTACTTTGTCAGTAGCTACCTTTATGGATAGGCACCCAGTGAGAAATACATGAATATATAAACTAACCCTGTAACCTTTATACTTTTTTCTGATAACCTTTTATAATTTGCAATTTTCAAAGAATGTCTTAAAGATGTTCTATTTATATGAATATATTCTTTTTTTGGCAGAAAAATATTTTTAATCTGTCAGCATTTCATAAAACTTTATCTTACATCAACGTAACTAATCACAAAGTACAGAAACATTTCCACTATACATATATTATTCCTGAAAATAGAAACAAAAACTCAATGAAAAACATCACAGAATGTAGTACATGACAAGTTACAGCAATACTGTCTTCTAGTGATGGACAGGATATCATTGACAATGAATATGGCTAACTGTGCCCACTGCTTGTTATTCAAAAGATGTGGGTCATTTCATAAGGGCTGTTCCTCCACTGGGTTCCATAAAATGTAAACAGCAGTGAATGTTGGCTAGTCCAACTAAGTGCCCCAAGTATTTGTGAACTTTATTGAGTATGGGTGATGTAATGAAGGAAATTAATTGTGAGCATGTGATATCTGTGTTTCAAAAACCTGTGTTTCATACCACAAAAGCAACATAACATGTTAAAATACTCCAATAACCTCTTTCTAAGGTGTCGTTACTATCAGGGATGACTATCTAGAACCATTATTTACAGAGCAAGAGGATGGCACTATTTTACAATGCCAGACTATAAGATTCTTGGGGGATCAAATAATGACAAATCCCAAAAAAGTGATTGAAGTAAAAACTTTTAAATACATTTTAACAATGTCTGAACATTTAAAAATAAATTAGATAAATAAATAACGATAAAAACAACTGGAAGACCTCCACACATAATCTCAACACTAGAAGTGCATATGTAATAATACTGTGCGCAAAACAATATTAATCAGTGAGATCAAACTACAAATTCCTAATGGAATGTTAAAATGCTGATCATCAAATCATTTATCAACATAGGTCATTGAGAATAAAATTTGGTAAACTGAACTACCATCTAAGAAGTACTGCATATTTAGCATAAAACAAAAATAGTACCCTATCAGCTGCACAAACAGCATCGTGTAAATCATCTAAAAAGTCGAATTGGACGAATCTTTCACTTTTAGCATGAGTTGACTAAATACCAATCTAACTTTAGTCTAATTTTGATTACAAGTTTTCTCCAGGGATGACCTGTTGTCAATAATAAAAGGTACTTACCAATATCTAAAAAAAAAAAAAAGCCACTACCAATGAAGTACCCTTTTCAAAGCTGAATTATCCGTGTTTTGCAGTTTTGCTTCTTTTCTGTCAATACTGGGTCATCTTCAAGCTGCCTTTGGCGTTGGGCACGTAAACGCCGGGGGTCAAAGTTTGCTC
>BOPN01000115.1:247500-250000 GCA_017312705.2 Penaeus japonicus
TACACACAATTACACAGACACATATCTATTCCACTCACTCACTCACTCACATACACATACACATACACATACACATACACACAAACACAAACACAAACACAAACACAAGCACAAACACATAAACACATAAACACACACTCACACACTCACTCACTCACATTCTCACACACACACTCACTCACACACACACACACACACACACTCATACACACTCATACACACCCACTCACACTCACACTCACACTCACACTCACACTCACACTCACACTCACACTCACACTCACACTCACACTCACACTCACACTCACACTCACACTCACACTCACACTCACACTCACACTCACACTCACACTCACACTCACTCTATTCCAGCAAGTCACCATTTAAAATAAAAACAATAGTATGACCAAACCCAAGTAAGCTGCCATTATCACCTTCAGAGCTGAAGTTCCTGCATATTGTTTACTAATAGTGTCACCATTGTTGGCCCACATAATCTGGAGCGTGGAACGGCAAGCAGGTGGCAGTGGGTGCTCAGGGGGAATCATGCCCAGCTTGACAAACTGGCCCTCTAACACTGATTTGGCAATGGCAGTCTGAAAACATGGTGATGAGGATGTCAGTTGTGTCCATGTATTGAATCTAATGATAAAATAATGATGTCATATCATGTGGTTATAATGGTAGTAGGCTATCTCTTACTTTTTCAGTTACTTTTTAATAATAATGGTTAATGAGCACAGTCTACAAAATATAAGCACATGTTGCACACATCCATTTATCCAATACAAATAAGAGCACAAGGACTAGGCAAGTTACATTTAGTGCAACAGCTGTCATCACCTTAGCACTTACTGTTGAAGGTTTATATGTAATGCAGTGCTCCTGTTTAAAATTTCCACAATGTATAAAGTAAAATCTTTAAGTTATTTCAATAGGCAAAATATATATGGTAATTCTCTCATATATTACCTGAACAACATTTGTTCGATCAAGGCAATCAATGCAGTTAACCCTAAAGACACCATTTTGACGGCAGATTGTGCCCTCCTTGTCTACCCAGCAGTAAAGCATTTTTGAAATACAATCTTCTATGCCTTCAATCAGGACAGACACATTCTCATACCGCATTCCACGGCTGTTTTAAATAAAAAGAATTAAAAAAGCATAAATAAGTTCCACTATCTTCACAAATAATACTATAATCATAGTGCAAATATTACCTGCATAGCATTACATTCTAAAATCATATTTGCAAAAGAAAAAGCTCAATATCTGGATCAATATCAACACAAAAGTATCTCAGGTACAAACAATAAATTCTTTCCACTTGACATAAATAACCCACATATCACAACTCACCAGTATTCATGGAAGTCAAAGGTAACAAAAGAGAGGTCAGCTGAGTCGAGCATGAAGATGTGATTCAAGTAGGCATCTGCAATGACCTTCTCTTTTCCTGTCTGCTCTACTAGACTAATGCATGAGACGTGGTCATAGCGCGATACTTCTCTCTCGAAATGCTTCGTAAATGCTATGCTTGTTTCAGAAGTGTCTATTGAAAAAGATGAAATGGAATCATAAAAAATGGCATCACTTTTATGTTGATTAGCACTCCTAGAGATGTAAGCTTCAACAAGCATCCTTAAATGCATTTATAAATATCCCTCTTATTTTGCATATCACAAAACTAAAATATATCATGTATAAAATCAATTGTTGCACTTCAGGGGCAAAAATATACAAAGTCAAATCTTAAAAAATAATAAATATATAATCAAAGCAAAATATACATATCATTTAGAGGAAAGAGAGCAAAACTATGTACTTACCTCGATCCAATCTTGGAGGCGGGCGGTACTTATAACCTGGTTGACTCCAGTAGACAGGGACAGACCCTCGAACCTAAAAGGGCAAAATACATTAATTCAATTTTCTGACTCATAATTAGAAAATGACTGGCCTACTGCTAGCATTTCCTAAAGAATATCAAGGATCCTGAGTCACGTATCTGAACCTCGAAAGTAATACTCAGGTTTATGATTCAGTGGAGAAAATGGAAATTATATGGAGTGCCCCTACTACATATTAATCAATGGGGTAAATTTTAACAAAATACCCTGCTTATATCTTTTAACCCAATAAATATAAACAGTTGCAAATGAAGAAGTAAAAATGAGGTTCACTAACTGAAGACAATCAACCATATGATTACTTAAAAGTGAAATGGTAAGTTGAAACTTATGTGTATTTTCCACTTTTGTCTCCCTTAGATGATACAGTTGTAAAATAGCTGAAACACTTCACAAATCTTACTGTCTCCTTCCGTTTCCTCTTCCAAATACCACCAAAACATGACACACATCCAACTCACCTGTACAAATGCCACTCTATGATGGGAGTAGGATACTATCTGTTCTGTTTCCACATAATTGGCCACGTGACCCTCTTCATCCACTCCCCGCCTCTTGTATCTGGTTCCCGCTCGGTGACGACTTCT
>BOPN01000115.1:260000-269330 GCA_017312705.2 Penaeus japonicus
CGAACGGGTCTCATGCTGGAACTTGTATAAGTAAAGTGACTAATTCATAGCTAGGAGAAAACCATCTAAACTCGTTAAAAAAAACTTCTTCTAAAACCTGACCAGAGAGATAAATTCAACTAAAACAGACTTTAAACATCTCAAGAACTACCATCTAATTTTTTCCTTTCCTCCACTTTTCATGATGCCTGTCAATCGCATCCACAGAGATGCACCGGAACAGATGGTTTAAATTAAGAATCGACACTTCTCAGTGCCATAAATAAGAATAATAAAGCAAAAAATGAGACCCTTCAGTCATACTTCAAATGTCTACATAATAAAATAAATCTATAAGTAATGAAATTAAAAGTAGTGTGTGAAATAGTAATTCTGGTACTAAATGGCATATTCAATTCACACAATCCCATCCTTTAGCCCTATATCTCTCCCTTATCTCGTCTCCATACCAAACTCTTACATAACATAGAGGATAGTTCCCTTATGGTATATCATTGTCTTTTTATTATTTATACATCTAAATGAATATTTCATTGTTTTCTATGAAAACCTATGCCATTTATTGCTTCATATGTGTTTTATTTGCCTTTCCTCCAGCCATAACCACTATAACATCATGCCCTCCTCTCCGTCAACCTTCGTTTTATGTTGCCTCATGATCTATTAGTTCTTTTTACTATTCATATATTTACATGAATATTTCACTATTTTCTATGAAGAAAAAGTTCTCTTTCTTGCTTTCATTGTGCAATATTTGCATGTTTTATACATGTTTTATAGGCATGGTAGCTTATTTCCATTTTCCTTTCAATATGAGTAGTAACTGCAATAGTTTTTTTTCAAAATTGGTACTCCACTGTGCAGTCTGCACTTCATATATAGCAATAAAATACATATTTCCTGGTGTGAAAATTTGAGCCTTTGAAATACTGAAGACCAAAATTGGCTAAGCTAGGCTAGGCTAGGCTAGGTCAAGTCAGGTTAACTAATACAGCATTACATTACATTATTGTATTATGTGATTTTATGTCACATAACCTTATGTTAAATTACATGTAATATAGCACAATATTGAAAATAAAGATCATTAAATTACATTATAGAAAATTCTAAACTTTGGGTCAAGGTTAGAGGTATTTTTTCCTTTAATGACCTACATTATTCACATGGAAACTAAGACACTTTGCATCTATGACATTTCTACAACAAATCAAAAATAACCTAGAGAATAATTATAGAAATATGATGCTCATAGCAACTTCGTATAACTTCAACCTTTACAACTACCTTATGCCTTTTTGTTTTAGTTGCAATGCAGTTATTCAAAATATATATATATATATATTCCTAAAAATTTCAATTTGTCTTTTTATGATAATCAATAGGAACTATTCTTAAATGAACAGGTCACTCATTGGCATGAATGATTTTATTCTATTTATTGTTCTAAGCTTCATGAATTTTCACTGTTCATAGTAGTTCAGAGCTGTTTGTTGTATCACAAAGATGTGTGTATTTGTTGTATATAGCAATGTAGTGTACATACTGGCAATGCACCTATGAGATTCACTGTCAAAAAAAGAAACCACTCCAAATTGGAATAGATTTTCTGGGGCAATCATAATGTTTCACAATCTATCAGGTATCAATCACACATAATTGAGATATAAAAAATAATAATCAAAATAACTATAGGGATAATTCTAAATTCTATTCATAAAACAGTGTAAATGAACATTTTCAAATACATAACAAATAGTATTTTATAGTAATAACTGTTTCTCAAATTCCATGATGAATGTTTACAAGATATCCTAAGTGGCTTTCAAAATAAAACTTGTTTTCTCATGATCATACTGTCTGCAACTTTCTGGAGTCTCTGATGAAAGATCCGCAATCCTAAGGTTCAACCAGATAGTGGTATAGTGGTAAGCAAACATGGCACTTAACCCCAAAAAATTCCAACATAAATGGCATTATAGAGCTTGGGAAGACTCCTTACTACACAATAAACTACTAAAGAGGTCTCTAAGTAAAATTTTGCCAGACTGGGTATAATTGTAAAGAGAAGATGTCTGTTAGCCTTTTCCAAAGCACCAAAGGCCTGTGACAGAGATGTGGGATCTCGTTAACATTCTCTAAATCCATCATAATTCAAAAAGGATATAGTTTTAGTTTATTACAATGTTATTTTCACAGAAAATAGTGTATCAAATTGATAAGTCGATGAAATCTAGAACACTATTCATCTATGACATTTCACACAATTGGTGTAAGAAATATATATATATTGCCTGTGAAAGAATCAGTCATAATAAAAAAATTACCCATGATAAATATGAACATGACGCTGAACACCGCTTATATGATGATTAGAAGTTGCTGACCAGTTGCCAGCCAATCAGAATTTTACTGTAATTGCAAGTGATAACCAACATCTAAAAAAATGCTAACTTCTTAAGATCCTCAACAACTATGTTCCTTCTGGGGAATATAAGCAAAATTAACCCTTGACATATTTATCGTCCCTAAACCAACTGTCTATAGCTAAATATCAATAAAAATAAACAACAAAAATAGAGAAAATCCACCTATTACTCTACCATTAAAAAACTGTCCTGAAAATGAGAACATTAAAAGAATTAATAGCAAAAAAATGATAAATGTAATATCCCCATCTTCCATATATGATAAAAAGTTGAAAATAACGCATATGGGTTTTATTCAAAAAATAAAAATTACACTAAAGGAATCCAGAAAAGCGAGAGAAAGGGAAAAGGGGAATAGGTCGAGGCAATTCCTTCCTAGGTAGGATCAGCTGATGGACAATGACATGTAAACAAAACCTTTTCACTCACATGTTTTGGCTTGGAACTGGCCCGTTTTCCTGTCACACCAGAGGGAATCCTGGCCCCTGTTGAAGATGTAGTATTTGTCAGTTTGCAACACCTCCATTGCTCTCTGCAACACGTGCAACCGGACAATTGCGGCACATGGGTGGTTATTTGACACATCGATCCTCTACGGCCATTCTGTCCACTCCCCTCTCATGGAGGACGCAGTAAAGGAGGAACTGTGACCTTTTGCGAGATGCTTTTGACTTTTCTTGGGCTCTTGGGGGATGTTGCTAAGTGTAAAATGGCACTCTTTGATTCCCTAGGGAATAATTCATGTCTGTTTCTTCTCGCTTTGATGATAATTAGGGTCCAGTAGGGATTTACTTTATGTTATGGTACATTTAACTGCCTTGATTTATATGTTTCTTATTTGTTTGACTAAATAATCGACATTCTACATAATCCGGTTTATCATCTATTTGTAAATCAAGCACATAAATAAAAGTGGCTTTCAAAGTCTTCCCACGTTTTAATCATACATGGGAATGGACACTTTCCACAATACGCCTAAAAGACCGCCAAGTTCAAAAGGTAATTTTGGTCGAGCTCACAGGGAACTTTGGTTAAAAACTCTATACGCACAATGTCTGAATTTACAAAGTTGTTGTCTTTATGGAAAACATTATAGCATATTGTTTAATGTGAGAATTCCAGGAATCAATGCATTTTTGAATTTATATGAAAAATATATATTGCCTGTGACTGTTTCTGTGTCTCAGATGAATTTGAGAATCTATAAATTTAAGTGTGAAAAACGTTGAATTTGAATAATATCAGAACAATGATGGATTTTCATATAACCAACAATGATGATGATCTTAGTTTATAGTACTGATTAAGTGGTGATTTTGCGAACATTGATGGAGATGGCTGGGGTATCAAGAAGGTTTATGACATCTGCTATTATCAGTATTGATATGGTCCTTAATAATACCATTATTGGTCGATATTATGAGTACTTCGGTAATCATAGACATTGATATCATCAGTACTATCATAATCAAAATTATAACCTTCATAGTGTTATTGCTATTATCTTTATCATTGTTATCAGTATCATCATTATCATTGTTATCAGTACCATCATTATCATTGTTATTAGTATCATCGTTATCATTGTTATCTTTATCATTAATTTCATCATCATCTTTATCATTACTGCTACTGAAACCATTGTTTCCATCACTGATGATTCTAATTTAACTATATCATCATTATTATCATCATCATTACAGTTATCATCATGATCAACGTTATCAGTGTTATTATCTTAATCATCACTGTTATTATCGTTTTCATTATTGTCACGCCTGAAATTACTGAGGTTGTTATCAATATAGTAATCATCAACTTTATAATGACTCATTAATAAGATTATCATTACTATTATCATAATTTTTGTCGTTAATATTGTTATTGCCATTATTATCATTGATGCAACAATGCCCATTATCATTACTATCATTATTATTCTTAATACCATCATTACCATTATCATTATTAGAATATATTCATTCGCAGCACCATGGTGTTAATAACTGATAATCAAGCAAATATGTACCCAATGCCCGCAGCTGTGTCCATGACCTAAAAGAAAGAAAGGCGTGATCAGCTGTCCCAGTAACTAATCAGAAGTCGATAGATAACCTTCATTCAATAAAGTGTCCGCCTCTTATATAAGATTGAAGAGATTAGGCACACGAAGACTTCACTTACGCAATCGAACAATACCAGAGTCGTTGTTTCGATCCATCTTTGTGTTCGTGTTAGGTGATTCTTTAATAGTTTTCGTTTTTTTTTCTGGAGAGTTTACAGTAATTTGTGACGCTTGATTCGAGGTTTATTTATCTTGTATTAGTTACTGTTTGGACTATATGGCATGATTATGAAAATCCACAGATTAGGTACCGATTTGTAGATAGATTGTAAAGAAAGAAAAGATAAAAATCACCACGGTGGTCACTATATTGTAATGGCTTGGCCGTATTTGCTATAACAAACACACGCAAGGGTACACTCATATACACATTCATAAATGCGTATGGGCACATACACGCATCTATAATATTGATAATGATTCTGATTCAAATAATGTTTATGACGACGGTCACTAACAGACGGACAAAAAATAGGGTAATTGGAAGAAAAACAGTGTGTTTTTTCTTCGTGGATTTCTTAAATGTGATAGTAGTTTCTGGGTTAATTTTCGAGATGTGTTCCATCAACCTTATGCCATACCCTGGAAGAGCTAACGTTTGACAGGAACGACCATCAAATTCGCCCGAAAACACATCAGAAAATAAAGATTTCCAAACAACCTTAATTTAATCTTACCCAATCTAGCCTAACCCTCCGTACCTAGCCTAAAGTAATCTAGTAGGAGTGCTTAACTTAATCATTGAACCATGAGCGATGTATTAGTGCGACGTCTAAGTAAATAATTTCCATGAAATTGCCCCAATATTGTCCTTGTGAAAAGTGTTACTTGTGATGAGATAGTCATGTATTATATCTGATTTTCGAAGCATTAGACGGTTTTTACCATAGTCTTCGTAATTAATATTTACCCCAAAATAATCGTGATAACATTGATAATGATTGATACTATTTACATGTTATACTACGGATATTGATAGTAAGTTATAATAATGATACTACCAACAGTACACAGAACGACGAAAATAATATAAATTATAATGAAGAGGTAGTCGACAAACCGATACACCATTATACATTAGTTTGTTTGCAATCTTCAACAAGCAAACGCATGAATTACAAGCACTACCACTGCAAAGAGGAAATACATAAATAGCTCTCATTCAATTATTTAAAACACATCCTCTCTTTCTTCAATGTGGCCACATGACATATCCCAAATGCATATATACCATTCAGTTAGTTCTATGACTGATGTTAGACATACATCAATTGGTTCTAAGACTGAAACATATATCTATACTAATCAGATCCAAGACTGAATTTACATATATACATATATATATTTATTTATTCATTCATTTATAAATTCTACGATCGCGCCGCTTTTACAAAATTTCCTGTCCGCTAATCTTGAAGAACGAAAAGTGTATCGAAAAGAAAATCGTAAATAAATGAACAGAGTTCATTATTAAGACAAATGTAGAAAAAACAGATATAAATGCGTTGAGGAAATCATTCAGTCTCAGTTATACCTGGTGAATAAATTAATGAAGTCCCCGGTAAATTACTTATTATATATAACCCTCGTTGGGCGTTTCAAGGGCTAAAATGATATTGATTTCTTTCTTTTTTTTTAACAGAGTGGCTTAGTTTAATATTCAAAACCCTTCTTACTTCAATATTATGAGCCATCCGACAGAGTGGACATAGTGAATACTTGATATCTTCCTCACGCCTTAATTACACGTTTCATATCAAAAGCTTGTTAAAATCTTGAGTTTACTGTTATTGTAGTTTATTATAAAATTCAATACTTATTAAAAGGTGAACAAATCTAGATTGTTGCCGTTTATTCTTAAAGAGATTCTCCTTAGTTATGGTTTTAATACATTTAAAAGTTTAACAGTTTCTAAGCACAAAACGATCACCCAGCAGATGTAGAATTCGCTGCTTTGGTATATACTTTAAATATATTTTTTTGCAATTTCCCTTACAATTTATCATGAATCATATGTAATGCATATTGCAGAAATAAAGTGTATATCATCCTTCCAGGTCCAAACTATAATATCTCACTATATTTCACACACGACCTTTCTTTACGTTTTCATGGCTCGTATCTCGAACGCCCTTAACATGTAACGACGCCCCCGGTCGATGATAGTCCTTATGAACAAGGGCTTTGTGACGGGTCGTATTTCACAAGACAGGGACCGAGAGCGACGCCTCAGGATATTGTAATGGATGACCGAAGATACATACACGCACGCAAACACACACACACACACACACACACACATATATATATCAAATTCTGGCCTATCTCAATAATTTTGTTTCATTCTCTAGAAGTTGAAAAAATACGGATGAATTCGAACATTGAATAACAATCAGTAAGAAGGATGAAGGATGTTCAGGAAAAGCAACTGATGCATAAATAATCCAACCTGAGCTATAAACCATTAAACCAACATATTTTCTTCTCGCATTTCTCATATCGGTTAGAAAAAAAAACATGACACAACAAAAAGCGGCAATATTTTTAAATATCAAAAGAACCCAAACATTTGGGACAGTATCTCAAACTACATGGCATTTCCCGTATCACTATACAATAGGATAGAATGCACTGAGCAGGTTCTAGTTCCTTCAAGTGGAACCGTTTTCGAATGATTCCCTCCTGCTCTGTGGTCATCGGCTGGGGAAACAGAGGTCGGCCACGCCTTACCGGAAGTCGAGGATCAGTGAGAGTGGGAGAGTGACAAATACTCATCAGGTACTCATCACTGTTCTTCCCAGCTGTTCTTAAAGCTCTGCTCAAACTGACACATACCAGCACGCATGCACGCACATGCATACATACACGTATGTGCGCAAATAGGCAGCAAGTACCAGTCTTTCACAACTGTTTTAACTTTGATGAATGCATACTGCGTACATACATACACACATGTGGGTTCATACATAATTCTGTTTGATAAATGCTATAACATTGTCAACACGTGTTATTTGGGTTAAGTGCCATAGATATAACGTTATCCTGTACTCTTGCTGTATTTTTCGTTTCTTGTCTATTACCTGAGTATCCCTGCCATTACTGCACCATTATTATTTCTACCATTTACCATTCTTTGAACTTTGTCATCTCTCTCTCTATCTCTCTCTCTCTCCCTCTCTCTCTCTCTCTCTCTCTCTCTCTCTCTCTCTCTCTCTCTCTCTCTCTCTCTCTCTCTCTCTCTCTCTCTCTCTCTCTCTCTCTCTCTCTCTCTCTCTCTCTCTCTCTCTCTCTCTCTCTCTCTCTCTCTCTCTCTCTCTCTCTCTCTCTCTCTCTCTCTCTCTCTCTCTCTCTCTCTCTCTCTCTCTCTCTCTCTCTCTCTCTCTCTCTCTTCTCCACATTTATTACAATCTGGGAATATCGAAAGGGAACAAGTTCTCTGAATTTTCATTGCCAGCTGATCTCATGATAAACACTGCAGTTGTTCAAGTGCGTCATCCCTTTCAGTTACCAACACAAACCTACTTGAATCTGAATTGGTTATTGTAAGTAACTGCGCATATAAGTCTGTGTATATGTATGTGTGTATTTTTAGATACATGCATACATATGTGCGTTTATATAGACATCGACTGCTGTGTCATATTTTAGCGTTAACGAGACTCCACACATGTATGGAGAAAAGGAAATGGTTTTCCATAACATTATGCGTGGTATTACCAGGAAAGCAGTATCTATGAATGAGTTATATATTACAATCTAAGTTAATTGCAAAATGGTCCCCCAAGTTAAGTGATGTAAATAATGTAAATCCGACTGAATGTTTAGAGGGTTCAGGAGCATAATTTACCTCATATAATATCACAACTTTAAATGAACTTGTTTAGATAATGCAGACCGTTTATCCGAGGCAAAATGCAACAAATAGTGGGAATAAAACTTGAACTGATTACGCTACGGTCAGGGAACCAGTCGGTGTAAGTAGGTACTGCTAGAATAAGATTTATTTACGTATATTCTAAAGAAATATGAACATTGTCTTTAACAGTGCCGTGTGATACAGGCAGAGCAACATAATGCACAGCAAATTGCGTGACCGTTTCAATAAAATTAACGATATATTTACTTATCAATGAAATTAACTTTATAACATAACCAAACAAGCAGTTACTTCAGCCATATATCTAAAATGTAAGTACCGATGAGTAAATAAAAAACAAAAGCAGGTACAGGGCGGTAATTGAAAGAAACTAGGCGTAGGTGTAAATTTGTGTTTATTTATTGTCTCAAGTGGTTAACCTCCACACACTATACACCCTTGTTGCGCCTCGTGCTCTCACTCGGCGCGCTCACACATGCAGAACAATTGGCATTTTATTGGGCTATGTAACTTTACTTCATACATGTCAGTCTATAAAACACGAATTAATCGTTTCCTGTCGCCTTGAAGACTAGACCGACCCACTAAAAAAAAAAATATTGATGAGTAGATAGCTGGATGAGGTTTTACGTAAATGTATCTTGTATTAGGCATTGTATTATGCACAATTAATTATCATAAAATTTACACTTATTAAAAGGCTGTGATAACTGCGTCCAGTACCATAACAAAGGTCAAACTATATTTTATGTTTATATGTATATGAATATACACAATATATATGTATATATATATATATATATATATATATATATATATATATATATGTGTGTGTGTGTGTGTGTGTGTCTTTGTGTGCATGTGTGTACACATATATCTATATCTATCTATCTATCTAT
>BOPN01000115.1:281903-284403 GCA_017312705.2 Penaeus japonicus
GATTTGTTTAATGCTAATTCTGAAAGTATGGGGAGTGGACACCTTATTTTCTATTTCGCATGTTTCCTTGTAGGAATGATAAGCTTCAGACACAATAACGAAGATGGAAAGGAATATGGACATGATTGCAAACTGGAATTGCGTTCCTATTTATTGGAAATACCAGAAAAACAAACAAACAAATGAAGAAGTATATCCATGAAGGTAGATAGGATAATTATTGAGGATAGAGAAACTAGTTAATGGGCTTGAAGACCACGTCAATCAATGCTATTGATTGTGCAGGTCTATTCCTACCTTTATCCATAGCATGCATCCAAACCTTCCTTTTGAATCTCTCATTTCAAAAATCCCTCTTTCTGATCCACCCACAGAAAATGTCTGGAAGAAGTTCAGGGGCATGAGAATATTCTTCCTGCGAGAGGTGAAGAAGGTGCACGACTCCAGGAGCAACATCGGCGATGACGGCTACACCTCCACGTGGGTGCACTACAACAGAATGCGCTTCTTGCTTCAAACACTCAGGCCAAAGGAAAACCAGGACAGCGATCATCCACGTCATATCTCTGTGAGTATTTTTTTATTAGTTTTTTTTGTTTGATATACTTGATATATTTTGTGAGTTCATTGATTTGATGCATTAGGCTTTTGCTTATGATTCAAATTATATAACTTTTTTTCTTGCCTACATTTGTTTGATTTCTTTAATAATCAGTGATTTGAAAATAGTTTCATATTACTATAAAGTTTCAAGAATATCTACAGATATGAAGATATTTATTGCATGTGAAGTATACTTTCTAATCAGTGATATATATATATATATATATATATATATATATATATATATATATATATATATATATATATATATATATTTAGAAGAATGAGAAATTGCCTAGTTAAATGAGAAAGAAATTTCTCATATTGCAATAGGATACTGCATCCCAGCTTCTCAAATGCAGAATTGGATGCTTATGATAAAATATTCCACTACAGGTAATAGGCTCTCACACCACTGCCAGTAGCAGTAACTCAGAAACCAGAGCATCAGATACTGTGGCAAATGACAGTCCGCCAAGATGTGAAGCTCCAGCTTCCCGTCAACCTAATGCGGTCAGCAGTGGACTTGCAAAATATGAAGCTTTCACAGCATCCCAGTCCAGAGTAGACAGCAGTGGAGCATCCAACTACGAAGTTCCCATGACGCCTCGTTCAACGCCACCCAGAGTCTCCTCTTCATCATCAAAGTCAGCAGCTAGAAGTGAGATTCACCACCAAGGTACTCTGAGGAAACGTCAGAGGACTACCATACCTACGAGTGATGCCCTGGAAAAGGTAGTGGAGTCTCTACAGAATATAAGAAGAGACTGTAGTGATGTTGCAGGAACATTTGGCAACTTTGTAGCAGCTTCACTTCGTGGGTTGCCTGAGGATAAGCAACATGATGTGATGTCATCAATAACACAAGTGTTGTCAAATTTCCACAAGAATGGAGTCTAGGAGTCATCTTTACAATATAAGTGGAGCAATTATTTATTCTAAATGCTTAGAAACTGAACTGAAGTAGATCTGATATTTCATTTGTCAGTTTTCTTGATTTTCTCTTCTCTATTTTCTCTTTCTTGTTTAATTTGTGTTCAGATCTCTTACTTATGTCGGGAATTGTCCAGATGGGTATAATGTGTCCCGGGTCCAAGTTTGAAGCATATCTTTATTTATTTGTTCTGTATCAAGTCAATTAGATAGCCCCCATGACAATTTTTATGTGATTATTTATGTTATTTCTGAATTTGTTTATATTGATATTAAAAGAAAATACATAAAGTTTTATTGTTACACTCAGATTATGTTATATAATATATTGTAATTTAACTAATATGCTGTATATCGTCTAAGCTTCATACTATGAAAATGTTTTAATACCATATGTATTAACAGTATACAAAATTTTGTTTTTGTCACCCTTGGTTGTTTAAAGATTTACCTGTTTAGATGGTATTCTGCAAAGTTTGTGTTAAAATTCTTTATTACAGTGTTTTTATGATATTTTAGTTGTCTTGACTAATTATTTGAAAGAGATAGGGTGAAGGGATAGGTAAGCTTTTTACATTATGTGGGCTCCCTCTTTCACTGCTCTGTCAAGTCTGTAAATGTGTGATTTTTTCCATTACGTTTTCTATATTTGTCTTCCATGCATGATAGATGGAATAGTTTTGCATATAACTAAAAAAAAAGTCCGTATTTAGATTTACTTCATTGTCTTGTGATGGCAAGGGCTTTTCAGTCTCAGGGCACCAATAAAATATTTTATGAATAAAGTTTGTCATTTACATTTTGATTTTGGCATTATTAACACAGCTACATGCCTTTCCCTGTATGAATTAGGTATGAAATGTTTGGTTAAATCAAGTAAAATTCAACTCCATTTCCTCCCCATATATTAACCCCTTGGTCACAGTATTAAAAAAAAGGTCTGTGCAGTAGGATGCCTGTAGTA
>BOPN01000115.1:289403-296903 GCA_017312705.2 Penaeus japonicus
AAGCTTGGTTTGGTTGAGGATGAAAGTCAGATTAATAGGATGACTCAGGTGGAGGAAATCCACTTCCAGATGCAGGTTCGATCATCTAACATGGTGAGTGTATCTGAGGGTAAAGCTTAAGAAACAATGTGATATTAACCCCCATAGACTAGCTTTGTATTTTTGATCCTCTCTGTGCTATGCAGAAAATGGCAATAATTTAATTTATACATTTATTTATGTATTTATGTATTTATTTTTTATTTTATTATTATTTTTTTTTAAGTAGCAAAGAAGCGTTGAGAATACTAGAATAACATCTGACTATCAGATTTTGTCCCTGAAATGTCATAATTTCTCATACACTTTGCTTGGCAATTTTTTTTCTCATATATTTATACAAAATCACGGACTTTCCTTAAGTGTATGATAAGCATGCATAACACCAAAGTATTAAAAGATATTTAGTGGTTAGGAAACTCTATATATATATATTTCATGTAATAAATCTGGCTGCATCCAGGGAAGACACCAGCACTAAGGGGATTAATGTTACAATTTTCTGGGGACATTTGTTTATTATTTTATATATATATATATATATATATATATGTATTTCTCCCTTTCTTATTCTCTTCTCTTTTTTTCTTTCTTTCTTTCTTTCTTTCTTTCTTTCTTTCTTTCTTTCTTTCTTTCTTTCTTTCTTTCTTTCTTTCTTTCTTTCTTCTTCATGAACACTAGAGAATTTCATGATTTTAATCAATATTTTTGTCCTGTGTTTTATGTGTGATTACAGTCTGTGTACATTATGAAATTAGTTTATTTTGGAAAATATGTCTTTTTGATTCTTTGAAGATGGTATATAGTATTTAATATTGCTACCAAATATGAAATGCTGTGTTCATCTAATTATTTAACCCATTGGTCATGGTTTAATAAAATATGTATACAGTGGGATTGCGGGTTTACATTGTCTGGTACAGTGCCATTGCCTCTACGACAGACTCTGCAATGGCAGCAAATCATGCCATCTGCTGCTAATAGGTTAAATCAATTAGCTATTAGAGATTTTTCATAAGAAGGCATTGAGGTATCTGTTGATATACATTTGAACTGATGAATTTTACATCAGAAGTTATTATGAAATTGTTCAATATTTCGTCAAAGCCTAAAGTTGGACTTAACTGGAAATTATTTTTCATTAAATTTAGATTTAACCAAGTAAATAATGAAAATCAAAGCTTAATATATATTTGTTCAGAGCATACTTTTAAGTCAAATTCTCAAATTACCTTCTGTCCATATATGTGTTTTGCATGTAATTATGTATTTCATGACATTTATACAAAGAATTTTTACAGGTGAGGGCAGCAGAATCCTTAATGAAATTAGTAGCTGATGTGAAGCAGTACCTAATTCTCAATGATTTCCCATCTGTCAATGAGGCCATAACACAGAACTCAAAAATCTTCAAGTCAAAGAGTCAGGAAGCCGACCAGAAGCTTATGGCTCTAAGGGATGACATGGCCTCCGACTTGTATGAACTGGAAGAAGAGTTTTACTCTTCGGTTTACAAGGAAAAATAAGAATGTTTTATTCTTTACTTCTCTCTTGCTTTTTATCTATGTCTTTCCCATTAAAATATAAAGTGCTTTTTAAAATTGTTTATTTTTACCTTATTTATATGTGCTACTCTCTGTACGGTACAGTTTTTAACGGATATTGTAGCTTCCAAGTACAATTAGTATTTTCACAAATTGTTTAAAATTAATATCGTACAAGTCTGAGCTTCCATCAAGGATGTATATGACAGTGTTTGATTGGGCAGCTGATAGTACTAGCAATTTTGATTATCATGTAACTCTAAAAGTCAAAGCTTTTTTTTGTAATGGCTATTATCCATAATCCATAAACCAAAAAGGACCTTCTAACCTTGCAAATATCCTTGAGTGAAGTGACTCCATACTGAATGATTACTGGAAACATTAAGGGAAATAAGAACATTTCACTAATGTACATCACTACCCAATAGGTAAATAGTATGACAACCTTTAACTCTTTGGCTACTGAAATCACAAAAATGCAATTTTAAATATATACCCCTTGGCCTAGATAAAATATCTGGATTTGTGAACTGTTTACCTTTTGAATAGTAGTGTCAATCAACAGAAACAAAGTTATTAACCAGAGAAAGTGCACTACTAAAGAAAATCATGAACCAAGGAGAATCTAGAGAACTCAGGAAAATTTCTTTCACCAAGTTGTCACAGAAATCACGTCCCCCTTTCAGGGTATCCTTCATTTTTTATTGCCTCACTTTTAAACATCTTTATATTCTTTTCTCAATTCTTAGGCATTGTTCAGAATGCTTGAACATGTTTTACATTTTAATTTAAGTGACAACTGTTGGCTTATGATTGACAATGATACATGCTGAATGGCTGTTTTCCTGAGGACTTACCCTCCCCAGTGCAAATGGTATATAAAGTTTGATTGCTAGCATAATATTTTAGGATAAAAATAGCTTACACAATCAATAGTTTACTGCTTATTGTACTTTGTTTGGTGTCATTTTTTTCTATTTTTTCTAGTTAGTTCATTATATTTTCAACTTAGAAATAATCAATGGGCTGAATTCAAACTAATATTACCTTTGACTTTTACTTTAACATAATTGAATATTTTCAATGGTATTTTATAATTCATTGAACTTGGAGTTAATTTATGCTTTGAGTATAGACTGAATACTTGTAAATAGAGGTAAAATTGAGATCATTCCACAACACGGGACAAATTACATCTCTTGCTTTGTCGAGTTATTCAGTCTCATTTTATACCTTTCTCTATATTTGTCACCATGACCTCAGTACAATTTGATCAAACTAAATAAGAGAAAAGGACAGCTACATAAAATATTACACATCAACCAATTAGCTTCTTAGCTTTGAAAGAGGGAGGTGGCTTCTGAGTGGATATGAATAAAATGTGCTAGATTTTTCTTCTCGGAAAAATACTTGATGCTGGCAAAAGTACAACAAAAGTAAAAGAGTATAAGAAAAGGGAAAATAAAACATCATATTTAGGTTTTGTCTTTTTTTTTGTCATTTTATAAAGTAAAAGCTAACAATCAGACTGAATAGAAGATCTGATTATCATTAATATTATGATTTTTTTTTTTTTCTGCGTGACTGCATTACAATTCAAATATCATACAAAGGGCAAGAGAAGCATAACAATGTATTTTCAAAAGCAAATCAATTCTTTAAAAACTAACAATAATAACAATAATCGTAATGATGATCATAAATAATAATCATAGTATTTGCTGAACACAGGAAAATAAAAATGATGATAAAATCCATGCTCCAATGTAAAACCATTGCCCTTTGTCGAGAAGAAAAACACTATATCCACAGCAATTTAAAAACACTACATTTACAAAGCTTATGAATCAAATAATAATAATACAAGAAATATTTATAATTAGAAAATAAAAATAAATGAAATTTAAAACTCAACTCTCAGGACGAGCTGCAATTGAAAAATGAAAACGAGGAAAAAGGAAATTAAAAGAAATTGACCTTCACAAATTGCACACAGGAGTAAACGGAAGGCTTCATGACCAGCTAGGGATGAGGACCCTACAAGATCACTTTTTTAATTTTTTCGGCGGGACTTCCATGTTAAAAAGGGACGGAAAAAAGGGGATTACAAAACAAACTTTATGCAACAATAGATAGTTAATTGCAACTCTTTTTTTTTTTTTTCTCTCTCTTTTTCTCTGTTGCTCAATGAATGATTCTTCTTGTACAGGTAAGTGTCACTGTAAACGCATCTAAAAGAATACATTCTAACAGACGATTCCAAAATATAACAATATAATAAATGATGATGATGATAATAATAATATGACCATAACAAAATAAAAAGTAACATCACCTCTCCAATAGTTCCTGGATTGGTGTTTAACCAGTGAAAGTAAACATTGGTGGAAAAATACTTGCATTGTGACCAGTCTTGGTGAAGAAAAGTGGCAAATATAAGTGCAACAAGAATGAAACCTTTTTTTTTTTTCTTTTCATTTAACAAACATTTTTCACAATGTTTAAGTTTCACTGGATATTTTTTTCCCATTTTTATACATTCACATTTATGAAGACCCAATAACCCCAGGCTTATGTACACCATCCAAAATACCACTGAATATCACCAAAATATGAAGAGATTACTTCATAATACCAAAATAGTAGAACTCTCCTAAACCTAGTGAAGGAAGTTTCATTATACAAACAATCCAATGTACAAGAGTATATAATGTTATATTTACAATATTTTTCATTTCCCAAAATGTTAGTTATGTTAATAATTCGACAAAAGCTGCTCTCACTTTAAAACAAATATATAATAATCTTTCATTACATAATAAAAATCAATAATTTATTGGAAATTAACCCATAATGGAGAGAGGAAGGACTGTACTACAGTTTGACCTCTTTAAAACACTCAATTTTTGAAGTGTTGTTCCCTATCGCAGAAGGGAAAATACAACAAAAGTAATCAAAAATACTCCTGGGATTCTCTCTTCTTTAATGACACTGCCACTCTCAAATCCCTTACTGCTATCCAATCAGGAATGCAATGTGGGAAAAGAAAAAATGGATAAGTCTAGCCAATAAGGGAAGACTTTTACAAAATGGAACTGAGGAGACGGTTGAGAAGAGCAGCTAATACCTTCACATGTAAACCACTTTGAGCAAATCAGTTTTCAAATGACTGAAGGAAAAAAGTCATGATGTCTTGCACTAACAATACTGTTCATTGTCAGCTCATGGTTGTTGGAACACTTACCAGATTAATCATGCACAGAATAATTACCAGAAAGTAACCATGAATATGTTGAAAACCTGACCCATTTGAAGTCTTCGTTTTCAACTTTCATGCTTTAAAATCAATTTCATATTCCCTGTAGTAAATAATGACTGGGACTTGTGCATCTACCTGCAACATCCTTAATCTAAATATACTCTTGACTAGCAAATGGAATTCACTATATAGTTATGATATCAACTGACTCTTGAACAGGATGCAACCTTGTATATATGTATTATAATAATAATGTGTTACTTGATATTTATAACTTTTAATGGGAATCTTTATCTAATTTGGTTTTATTTCTTTAAGAAAGGAAAAAAGATTACACTAATACATTAGATTTGGAAAACACTGA
Organism: Penaeus japonicus; assembly: GCA_017312705.2. Lineage (NCBI taxonomy): Eukaryota > Metazoa > Arthropoda > Malacostraca > Decapoda > Penaeidae > Penaeus > Penaeus japonicus. The sequence continues at coordinate 294,610 of BOPN01000115.1, forward strand.
TCAATTCAAAACTGAGATTCTTAAGTATGTCATGTATATTTGGCAAAATTCTTTCTTAATATACCGGTATCTTTGACCCCTAGTCCAAACACACACACAAATAATCATTTAAAAAGAAAGCAGAGAAAATACGGAACAACAGACCATATTTGTGGAATTAATACTGCCTGGGATTTTACATTATCATGTCAACATAAATATAATGATTTTGTTTCTCCAATTTAGACATTTATATGTTTTATCAGCTGAGTTGAAGACAACACCAAGAATAAATGCACAACACATCTGAATTAGCCTTGTCATCACCTCAACCTGCAAATTACTCTATGTAGAATCAAAAAACCATTTTACTACAATAATCAAGAAAAACCTTTTGCTTCTGCATTTCGTACACAGAAAGTATGCTTCTAATCTTTACTCTCCTCTTCTGGTAACAGGATATTCAGTCGTTAGTATTTTAAAGAGGTTTTTCTGTAGAAAAAAATAAATAAATAAAAAAAAAAATTAAAAAAAAAATCCTGTGGATTTATTTGAAAATCATTCATATTCTAATATTTTTTTTTTTTAAGTCTTTCATTATAATGTTAAGCTTTAAAAAGAAGAAAGATTGAAAAGATGGAGAAAAGAGTTTAAACTATAATTAAAACTTATAATTTTCTTTCTTTAGTACAGATACAATTCATAGAAATCTCCTGTACACTGAATTATATTTTTGAAAATAATATCATAAGCTATCTGCTGCCAAATTTTCATGACCAAAGAGGAAGGACCTTGGACCTTCCAATTTCTAAGAGCTCTTCTCTGTATTTTTTTTGTGTACGAGACTGGGCGCATTGGCTGGACTAGTGATAGCTTGTCCAGGGACAAACTCTGCAGCATAAGGATTCAAGTTGCTCTGAAAAAGGAGATCACAGAAAAAATAATCAAAATTGAAATCTAATCGGGATCTTAAAAAATACCAAATATTTACAAATACACAATCATAAAACTATTTTCATTATAACTATAACAATAGTAGTAATAATAATACTTCAACAAAAAATAGAAATTCCTTACATTAGCAACCACGTCCTCTTTCATGCCCATCTTTTGCATACTGGCTGTCAAGTCAGAGGTTGTATTATTTCTTGATCTGAAAGTAAACAAATATGTTGGTATTCACCATAAACAAGCTTCCACTATTAACCCATTGGCGCTAGGTGACGTGATATCACGTCGTGCATATATTTTGCTCCCGCCAGATGACGTCCTATCACATCATGATCTCTCCCTCAAAACTTACATTATACATCATTACATATGTATACAATCATAGGAGTTCTATTTGCATAGACACATATTTATTCATTTGTGAAATTAATGTAAACAAATACAAAAACCTATTTTCACCCTGTTGAAGTAGGCAAGAGAAAAAAAAATCAGAGATGCAGCCTGACATTGTGCTGGGAGAGATCTCACGCTTAGTTAATGCGTGTGCTTGTTATCTAACTGGTGGGAGCTGCATTACAGAAATATAAGCCCTTGCGTGAATGGGTTAACCATACAACCTAAAATTTTGTGTAAAGTTACCCAATTATGAAACTGGAGCAGCATTGTTGATTAGCACAGGCTGAACAGTTGGGTAACTGACAAGAGCAAAGGTTTGGCATAGTTGTAGGTGGGCTGGGCTATTATTTTGTGAAAATATTTCTAATAATACAATGAATTTTATGTTGTATTTCAATTCTAAAATGCGCTGTATGGAAAATACTCTTAACTATGTGATATCTTTATGGAACAAACTATGTGATATCTTTATGGAACACAATTTGCTGAACAACAGCACAACAGCACTCATTCATTGTGCTATCACCTGCAAAAGTGTTACTCATGTCAAGGATACCAACTACTCAGCCTCTGACACATAGCAACACTGACCCAGGTTCATTTTTGAGCATCTATCACAGTCAAGAGTGACTAAAATAACCACTAAATGTATGTATGAATTGATAAAGAAGTTGACAACGCAACACTTTAACGTCATTTACAACAATTAATAATAAGAAAGAGACAAATCAGTATATTTTAAAACAAGTAAGAATCAAATCCATGACATAACATTTACAAGCAAGTTAGCTATCCTACTGCAATGCCAACAATGCCACTACTAACTTCTGCTCAATATACTGATCATAGTACACAGTGTCTCGCCTTTCCTCCTCCTCGAGCATTTGTCGTAGGAACTCTTCTTCTTCATCCCTGAGATTGTTGGCAGCGCTGTGTTGCATCATCACCTGGGCTACCTCTGTGATCAC
>BOPN01000115.1:306903-309403 GCA_017312705.2 Penaeus japonicus
TGTGAATATGTATGTGTGTGAATCTGTGTGTGTATGTGTGTGAATCTGTGTGTGCATGTGTGTGTGAATCTATGTGTGTGCATGTGTGTGAATCTGTGTGTGTGCATGTGTGTGTGAATCTATATGTGTGTATGTGTGTGTGTGAATCTGTGTGTGTGTGTGTGAATCTGTGTGCGTGTGTGATTCTGTGTGTGCATGTGAATCTGTATGTGTGTGTGAGTGTATATGTGTAGGAGTGTGTGTGTAAGAGTGTGTGTGAATCTGTGTGTGCATGTGAATCTGTATGTGTGTGTGTAAATCTGTGTGTGAGTGTATATGTGTAGGAGTGTGTGTGTAAGTGTGTGTGTGAATCTGTGTGTGCATGTGAGTCTGTATGTGTGTGTGAATCTGTGTGTGAGTCTGTATGTGTAGGAGTGTGTGTGTAAGAGTGTGTGTGTAAGAATGAGTGTGTGTAAGAATGAGTGTGTGGAGTGTGTGTGTTTGTGTGTGTGTGCATGTGTGTGTGTGTGGGAGTGTGTGCATGTGTGTGTGTGTGTGGGCGTGTGTGCTTGTGTAAGAGCATGTGTATAGGGATGTGTGTGTAGGGGTATGTGTGTGTGTAGGGGTGTGTGTAGGGGTGTGTGTGTGTAGGGGGTGTGTGTGTAGGGGTGTGTGTGTAGGGGTGTGTGTGTGTAGGGGTGTGTGTGTAGGGGTGTGTGTGTAGGGGTGTGTGTGTGTAGGGGTGTGTGTGTGTAGGGGGTGTGTGTGTGTGGGGGTGTGTGTGTGGGGGTGTGTGTGTGTGGGTGTGTGTGTGTGGGGGTGTGTGTGTGTAGGGGTGTGTGTGTGTAGGGGTGTGTGTGTGTAGGTGTGTGTCTAGGTATGTTTGTGTGTGTGTAGGTATGTTGTGTGTGTGTGTGTAGGTGTGTGTGTAGGTATGTTTGTGTGAGTGTGTAGGTGTGTGTGTAGGTATGTTTGTGTGTGTAGGTGTGTGTGTAGGTGTGTGTGTGTGTGTGTGTGTGTGTGTGTGTGTGTGTGTGTGTGTGTGTGTGTGTGTGTGTGTGTGTGTGTGTGTGTGTGTGTGTGTGTGTGTGTGTGTGTGTGTGTGTGTGTGTGTGTGTGTGTGTGTGTGTGTGTGTGTGTGTGTGTGTGTGTGTGTGTGTGTGTGTGTGTGTGTGTGTGTGTGTGTGTGTGTGTGTGTGTGTGTGTGTAGGTGTGTGTAGGTGTGTGTAGGTGTGTGTGTGTGTGTGTGTGTGTGTGTGTGTGTGTGTGTGTGTGTGTGTGTGTGTGTGTGTGTGTGTGTGTGTGTGTGTGTGTGTGTGTGTGTGTGTGTGTGTAGGTGTGTGTGTGTGTAGGTGTGTGTGTGTGTAGGTGTGTGTGTGTGTAGGTGTGTGTGTGTGTGTGTAGGTGTGTGTGTGTGTGTGTGTGTGTGTGTGTGTGTGTGTGTGTGTGTGTGTGTGTGTGTGTGTGTGTGTGTGTGTGTGTGTGTGTGTGTGTGTGTGTGTGTGTGTGTAGGTGTGTGTGTGTGTGTGTAGGTGTGTGTGTGTGTGTGTGTGTGTGTGTGTGTGTGTGTGTGTGTGTGTGTGTGTGTGTGTGTGTGTGTGTGTGTGTGTGTGTGTGTGTGTGTGTGTGTGTGTGTGTGTGTGTGTGTGCATGCTTAAGTGACTGTAGAAAACTAACATACAAACGTGGTATGGAGGAGTTTCAATATACTGTGTATTTGCCCATATTTTTCTAAAAATAACCATTAAATCTGAACAATGTGGCAAAGAATGATCTGGTGTGTACCAAAGTCAAAATCATAAAGCCTAGTTAATGTGTGGTTGTACAAAAGTGTATGTTTGTGAATGAGCTCATATGTTAGAGACCATCAGCATGTACAACCTATGTGTTTGCCTATTTCTCTTAGTTTATGAAGAGATGTTTGACTGTGCCTTACAAGTCACCTGGCGAATTAACAGACCATCTATTCACTCTTATGCTTGTGAACACAACAAACCATAACATGATAACAATGGGTTTCCAACCATCACAACTTCAGGATTTCACAAGACCACTTTTTAGCTTTAGAGATTCTTGCATCCTCCAATCCATCAATCGAGTGTAGATAACATGGTTTGGTATTGCCAGTTATGAGTCAATGGAGAAGAAACTTTGCCCTCCAGACTGAATCCTTGCTTGTTGGCAGGCATCCCTCTCAGCATGGTAGAAGAGCTATGTAACATATTTCTTCCTCTTTCAAATTACTTGGATAACATCTGTAACATCTGGCTTTGCACCAAAGCCTAAGATGCAGTTCTTCTATGAAAAAAGTAATTATTAAACAATACAACTTATTTTTTCCTTCCCAGTTAAGGGAAATCAAATAAATTAGCATTATTACTGTATAGACTCACGTAAGATCAGCAGAAGTTTTACATACAACCAGGAACACAAAAGATACTTCCTTCCCTTGGCCCTCTCAGCACTCTCTTTTGTTGGATCAAAGGAGACTGGATGAGGGATGTCTGCCTTGCCCCTAGGT
>BOPN01000115.1:326903-329403 GCA_017312705.2 Penaeus japonicus
TTAGTTATTCAGTACCTGTTTTGCCGCAGATTTACACATCATGTGAAACTATTTTAAACAAGCAACGGTTAGAACTGTCAAGAAGGGAAACAAGGAGAGAAAAAAGGCGTAATTGACGTGTTTCAATGCAGCATCTTTATCGGAAATACATAAAATCATTCACACTCATTCACGCCTTTTACTCATCAGTCTCAATAAGGCTCCGTTTATGCCAGACCTCTTGAATCAACGGCGAAAGAAAGTAAAAGTTTCAGACGCTATGGGGAGGGTTATTCCACGGACAAATTTCAACACCTTCGACTCAAGACCTTAACCTTGGCGCGGCGGTTCCGTCCTCTTTTCACGCAGAAATGCCACGACAGAAAATGAGCAAGAGGAAACTTTTATTCCAATGATTCACTCATTTAAAACCAAGGACTCGGTGTGGGGGGGGGGCAGACAGAGGAGAATTCACTGTTGCTACTATTTCTTTTTTGAGTGTTCAGTGGAAATTTTATAGTTACAGCAGAATGAAATTATTAATTGATTATATTATGGGCAAGAGGGGTAGAATATACGTACAGTCGACATGAAGGCGATGATTTATTGTTAGTTAATCCGCTTTATATAACTAGATTAGATAAACACGTTAATGATAGAACACACACACACACACATACACCAAATGGCTTCGTTAGCTTGCTTAGATATATAAGACAGCGTACATGTTACCTATTCATACCATTGACTCTAAACATATCACCGACCACAAAAGCAAGACATCATTACGAAAATACAGACACGCTGATAATTATCTAGTATATCACAATAGAAACAAAAAGACCATCATTGCCACCTTCTCTAACAATAAACATTGTGGCCATGATCACCATCGCTGCCACCACCATTACAACCATAGCACATGGTGGTGTCAGAAGCACGGCTGTTAGCGAGAGGTGGAAGTTGACCGCATTTGACGGCAGATGGCAGCAGTCAGAGGTCGGGAGGACGGAGAGGAAGGGAACGTCAGTGAAAAAGGAAAAAGCGAAAGAGCGAGTGCTAGTGGGTGTGCATCGATGCGTTTTATTGCATTTTATCATTGTTATTGTTATTGCTGATGTCATTTACGATTAATGTTATTATTAGTCGTAGTAGTAGTAGTAATAGTAGTAGTGGTAGTAATATTCTCATTATTATTTTTGCTATTATCAATATCATTATCGTTATTGTTATTATCAATATCTTTTATTTTTTGTTGTCCGTGTTATCATTTCATTGTAATTACCATTATTGTTATCACCATTATTTTGTAATATATTATCAGTATCACTGTTTTATTATCATTATTATTGTTGTTATTGTTATCATCATTATCATATTGATAATATTTTCATTTTTATGATAATAGTAATAATAATAATGAGTGATGTAAATATAATAATGATAATGATTAAGATGAAGATAAAACACACACACACACACACACACACACACACACACACACACACACACACACACACACACACACACACACACACACACACACACACACACATTTACATGCACACATACACACGCAAATTAATGAATATATATATATATATATATATATATATATATATATATATATATATATATATACACACATATACATATATATGTGCGTGTGTATGTGTGTCTGTGAGCGCGCTTGCACACACATACACACACACGCACTCACGCACACGCACTCACACACACGAACGCACACACACACACACACGTACACAACATATACATATATATATAGTATATATTTAAATATATATACATATATACTTATATATACACAAATGTATGTATATTTTTAACGATAAATCCGTAAAGGAAAATCTAAAAAGTTATATTCTTCTAAAGTTCTATCGTCGTGGCAATCGCCTACAAGCAACAAGTTGAAGCCGCAATGTTGGTAAGTGGAAATAATATATAACGGATTATGTTAATACAAGAACACTGAGAGGGTGTATGTTCAAAGATAGTGAAGTGTTAATAATCGTTTAGGAGGTTATGAATAGTTAAAGGTTAGCAGGCGTTTTATTATGTTCCAATTTTCATGCTAAATCTCATATGACAACTGTACGAGATACCTTGCTATCGTAAACATTAATAATTGTTTAAACCCAAGAAGTGGCTTCCCTTTCGCGTTGCCTGAGTTAGATGAAGAAAGAGCAACAGACATTTGTTTTCTATTGTGTAATTGGGTCACCACGATAAAACACGGAAGTATTGATCTGTACACGTGTTTCTGATGACGCACACTATTTCGGGGACTGTAGATCGAACAGGGTGAGAACTAAAACCGTTTTGTTTCGTGTTAAAAATTTGAAGAGGTTTGGTTAAGTGTTGCAAGAAACGAGAGTGAAGAAATTTTGCCCCAACACTCACACGTCTGTATAGCTCCAGACTTCCTCGTCAGCTTCATGGAAGTAAACAAACAAGCAAAATTACAGTCTTTTTTTCTAAATGCCACCAGTCCAACATG
>BOPN01000115.1:341903-346903 GCA_017312705.2 Penaeus japonicus
GTGTGTTTTTTTGTTTGTTTGTTTGTTTGCATGTTTGCCTTTTCTGGAGCTGAAGGTCCATAGGCCTGTGATTGACATAGTGTGTTCTATGTAGGCCATTGCCAATTGGATGAATTAGGAAGACTCACTCTTTACCTAAAATTATTGATTTATGTATAATACACCAGTATACATATCACAATAGCAATAGTAGTATTATTATGTTATAGAATTTATTATATGCTGCTTTCAGATATATTTACTGTTTTCTTATGCATATCTTCTTATCAGTCAGTTTATCAGTACAAAGATTACATGACTGTCTGGTTGTGTACCTTTTTTAAGATTTGACTATCTGTATACATTGTTTTTCCTTATCTCTTTTTTCTTTTTTTCTCTTCTTTCTTTCTATGCTTGATTGTCTCTGTTGTATTCACATTTCAATTGAATTATGCAATGACAGATCTTGTTTGATATGTTTTTGTATGCATATCTCTCATCTTTTCGATCTGGCTGCTTTTCATTTACCAGAACCTTTACTTTGACCTATTTATCTATCTTTCTAGCTGTCCTTCTTGCCATCTGTCAGTATCTTTTTATTGATTATTTCTTCCAATTGTACTTCTATCAGTCCGTCCATTCATCCAGCCATCTTTCTGACTATCTGCTTCTCTGCCTATCCATCTATCCATCCTACTATTTATTTACCCATCTGTTTGATACTGGGCTTATCTCTGTTAATTCTAATATTTATCCATCAAGCATTGTCACTGAAATCCTTTATGAATAAGTTAAGGATCCTCCTTCTCATAGTTCTTACTCTTCTTCCTCCTTTTCTGTCTAACCATACATCTATACATGTATGCATACATACATACTCATATATATATATATATATATATATATATATATACATACACACACACACACACACACAATGGGGCTTCAAAAAGTCTGTGGAAATAGGACATTATGGAAAAACAGTTTCAGTTATGATGTTTATTTTTCAATATATGCTCCATTAAGATCAATACACTTCTGCAAATGTTGATATGAATAAATCTTGACTGTCGAGCGCCGTAAGTAGGTTCATTGTTGTGGTGGAAGAGAACGCGTTGATGCAGCTTTTTTGGGACAGTTTTCTCAAAAAGTATTCATAATAAGCAAATGTAATTGTTTGCTTGTTCTCGAGGAAGGCAACTAGCAAAATCCCCTCTGCATCCCACAAGACAGTGGCATGACCTGTCCTCTTGAATGCTCATATTTGCTTTGACTAGTCCACTTCCACCCCTGGGCAGCCACTGCTTTGATTGAATTTTGTCCTCAGGATCATACTAGTAGAGCCAAATTTCATCCCCTGTCACAATTCTTTGCAGAAAAGCTTCAGAGTCCTCATCACACTTGTTCAAAATTTCCATTGAAAGATGTACCCTTGCTTGCTGCTGATCTGGGTGCAACAGCCTAGGGACCCATTGAGCGGAAAGCTTGTTTAGCCCCAAACTCTCAACCAGAATTGTGTGCAGAACCCACAGAGATGTTGAGTGTGTCTGCTACTGATTCAGTGGTTATATATCAATCCTTTTCAATCATGTCTCGAACAGCATCAATGTTTTCCTCACAAACTGACTTTGATGGCCTCCCACTGCGTGGCTTATCTTTGGGGCTTATCTTCAAATTCGGGGATTATCTTCAAATTAATTTCTTCAACTTCTGAACTGACTTATTAATTTGCAGGTTATTGATTTCTTTGGGGCATTGTCACCATAAACATGTTCCAGAGCGTCAATGATTTGCCTATCCTCCCAAAAGAGTTTCACCGTGAACTTTATATTATCCTGGCCTTAATTTTGGTGGATTCCATGTTACTTAAATGGTGCCTGACTTCCAACTGGTCAGGATGCCTTATTACTTGCATTTAGGGGTTCATGTTTGAACATGTTATAACACATTTGTACAAGAATATTCAGATGCATTGAAATCAAAATCCTTAAATATGATTTTTAGTTAATGACTTTTTCCATAAACTTTTTGAAGCCCCCTCGCATATGTGTGAGTGTGAGTGTGTGTGTGTGTGTGTGTGTGTGATATATACATATATATACATATACATATACATTTACATATACATATACATATACATATATATATATATACATATATATATATACATATATATATATACATATACATATATATACACACATACACACACATACATATACACATACATTACATACATTTCATGCATTACATACATACATACATACATACACACATACATACATACATACATATATACATACATACATATATACATACATACATAAGATACATACCTACTTACCCATGAATAGGTGCTACAGTTTCCAATCATTAAACTGTGTGTTTATATATGTATGTATTATATATTTTTATAGACATATATTTCTTTATTTCAACATAGTCTATCATACAAGTATTTGTGTAAGTAGGAAGCAAGAGGAGATACAGACACCTGTGCAGTGATGGGGGATAGTGATTAATCTGTCACATGATTCTTCTCTGGGTTTCAGAGATGTGTGTTGTCTCCTGTTTTAAAAGAGTAATGTTGATGATTCATTTATTTTTAGGATAACTTAATGTATAGAAACAAAAGCTTAGGAACATCAGTAGGCACAGGCCGATTTTAAAGACATTATATCGGGAGATAGCATCAGACTGGAAACAGGTGTTGTTTGGCCACGTTGAATGATGAAAACACCTGTGCACGTTTGAGGGGGGCCTGGTGGTCATCAGGCTGCCAGTCCTCACTGAACAACTGATGTGAAAGGACACTTGGGATTTTAATTTGGATCATACTTTAAAAGGGAAATCAGTTGCCAGAACATACATATTGATTTTTATTAAGGCCTGTGTATTTGCATATTCTTCAATTTGGTGCAAGCTTATGAAATTTTGGCCAAATATTTGTGGCAAGTGGGTGAACTGGTGAGAGAGTGTGAAAGGGATAAAATACTGATTAAGCTTTTTAAGTGTTATTTTGCAATCAAGTCTGAAAACTAATTGGAAATCATGATGGAAGAAAACCCCACCCCAGTAACTCTGAGATCTCGTAATGTTGCGGCAAGATTCTTTACCAGGGCTGGTCCTGTGATACCTAATCAAGCAGAAAATCACTGCATGGTTGATGTTGAAATGGTAAATGTTGATTGAACTTTTAGTGTAAACATATATTGGAAGAGATGAGTATCTGAGAGCAACATGGAGTGAACTATTAGTGTAAAGATATAAGAAGAGATGAATAAAAAGTAATGATTGTAATATTGAATTATTTGATGAATTGAAGGAAACTGATAAAGTAACCCATTAAATCAATCAATCAATTATTCCCTTATTGACAAATACACTTAGTCACTCATACTCACTCCCATAATATAAGTTAATGAGGAAAATAGAGTAATTGACTGAAAGAGAATTAGAGAAGTTGATAACTGACAGAAAATGGAAAAAAAAATATATGTGGAAGAATAAGAGTGAGATTTATGGATGAAACTAGAATTTGAATTGTGAGAACAACAGATGAGATAAAAATATGGGAGACTAAAGGATTAGAGTTATTTTAAATATATTCATGTGGGACTCTTACAAAACAGAAGGAAAATGAGTTGAGGAAGGAAGGAAAGAAGGAAGAAGGAAGGATAGAATAAGGTGTATATGGTAGCTACAAAGAAATGCATGAAAAGGAGATATGAAAATATGAGAATGATGTGTGTGTATGTATGAGAGTTGTAAGAAAAGCAAGAGAGTTGCAGAGTTGTAAGGGGAGAGAGAGAGAGTTGTGGAAGAGTTGTATGGAGAGTGAGGGAGGGAGGATGAGAGTGAGAGAGAGGGAGAAAGAACATTAGATTTTTATAAACACACAGAACCAGCCATGCCTATCTTTACATGATATGAAGCTCATAAAAAACTCCATAGGCCAAACAAAAGTAATTGGATTACTGACTTGCACTTTATGTTTATATTTCTGTTTGCATGAACATGAAGGCACAGTATTAGATTAAAGTTTTTATTTCTCTTTTTGGTTATTTTCCGTATCATCCTCAATACCATTGTCACTGCATTATCACCAATGTCATTCTCACTGTTATTGTCATCCTTGGTTTAATCTGGTTATTTGTTGGTCTGCTGTGAAAAATTTCTTTGTGTGCTGCTGTTTCTCCCCCAATATTATATATACTACACATCTCTTGCAGTAAGGCTTTTTATGTCTTTGGAGACCTTATTATTATTGTTATTATTATAATTGTATTTTTCTGTCAATAATGTTTGTGTTTAACCCATTGCCGACGGGGGATAGATTTGCTTACACAGGATCCAGGATGAGTTTTATTTCTGATCGAGGCAGCTTCTGCAACATAATTTGATTTTTCCCACTCCCTTTTAGTCACTCATTGTAGAGCTAGATCCATCTTTGTGTTTTGTTTTTTTGTGTGTTTTACTGTTTTTAGAAATTTATATCTGTCATATCACAGGTTCCACCAATTCTGCAGTTGACTAAAATTGTAGTTCAGGGTCCATATCAACTCATTTTTTCTCTTTATACTCAATGTGATAGAAGTATTACTGTTTTAGGGGGGAACAAAAAGCAACTTTATTTTTTCGTAATTGTGTGCTGTCACGAACGAACAAGAAACTTATAACCATTCAAAATGAAGAGGTAGGGAAGAGGAAGGAAACTTGTGCTTTTGACAATGAGTGCCACAATAAAAGCCTTCCTACTGGCACAGTGGCACATTGTAGGCATTGGGCATGGTGTGAGTCACCTTCCTCCTCTCGTTCTGCCTGCACATCTTTCATCTGCGGTACTTTAGAGCAAGAGGTCAGGAACTTGCTATGTGCCATCACTCTATAGAGATAGTGCTTGCAAGAGACCGTAGATGGGTGCCATTCAAGGCTCTCTCTCCTGCTGGTGCTAGGAGAAAGTGGTGCCATCTAGGTTTTGTAAGTGAGTTGAAAACCATTTTGCTTAGTATTACGGCAGT
>BOPN01000115.1:351903-356903 GCA_017312705.2 Penaeus japonicus
TTTGGCACATTCCCAATGAGTGCCTGTCTAGGGTGTGATCTATAAATAGGTAATGAATTGGAGTTCATGGAACCCAATATATGTGCTATCAATATTCAAATTGTAGAAAATATATTTAGAATCTGAAAATGTATCATGGAGGAGATTAATAGAAATATGAAAATATTACTTTTATAATAGTAATAAAAAAAAATATATTCATATTATGACTTTAGGAAAGAAGAGTGAATGAAATAGATAAAGAAAGTAGAGTCTGAAAAATTATTATAAATAGAGCAATAATATGTAGGAATTCAGATGACAGTTGCTAGCTGCCTAACAAAAACAGAAGGTAGGCATGAAATGACAAGTATGTTCATGTGTGAGTTAATTTAAAGAAGCTCAGGTATGGCTGTTGCAAGAGACCTATCAGTCAGTCATTGATGGATGGTGTAAAGGAGAACAGGGGAATTATTGAAGTCTTGATAGTCAGTGATTGTGGGTTGAAGTTTTGTTAAAAGACAGAGAAGAAAATATTGGAAAGAGAGAATGAATATGACAAGGAAGAAAAATAAAAATATACAGTAATGAATTTGAAAGGAAAGATCATTTTTTCCAAAGCTCGTTTTGTCTTGATAGCATGTTGAACACCTACAGAGGAACAGCACAATAAGAATGCCAAGAGGAAAAAATGTGTTTATAAATAGCGTGATGCCCCTCACTCTCTTTCACAGCAAGAGTAGGGAACCTCCAATTCAGGCATGCTAGGAATTTACTCCTGTGATTTTGTGGGTTTACACTATTTGTCTTGTTTTTTAGAACTTTTTTGTGACAGTATGATTATATACATATATTTATATTTATAATATATTGACAGTTATGTTGTTTATATTTACATTGAAATATATGTATATTATAGATATTTTATATATATTAGAGAGAGAGAGTGGGATAGGCAGATTTTTCTCTAATTCTTGGGTTGTTGAAAAGTTATGCAGGTCAAAGAGTTACCAGAAATAAGAACACTTTTCATTTATAGTATATTATAACAGTAGACTACAGTCAGTATGTGTTGTGGTATCAAGTACAGTGTGTGTGTGTGTGTGTGTGTGTGTGTGTGTGTGTGTGTGTGTGTGTGTGTGTGTGTGTGTGTGTGTGTGTGTGTGTGTGTGTGTGTGTGTGTGTGTGAGTGTGTGTGTGTGTAGAGAGAGAAAGAGAAAGATTTTTTCCCCTTCTTGTTTTCTCTGTTTAAGTATGTAGTAGCCAGATAAAGGTGAAACAGTATTTAATGATATATGACAGCATTTATTGTCATATATCAAAATTCCTGCACATGTACATTATATCTTCAATGATGCAAATCAAAGTTCTGGATATCAAACTATTTTTTCATATTTTCCTCACCACAGGATAACTAGATTTGTTAATTGCTTATTCCCCAGTGTACAAGTTCATCCTTATATGTCTTTGTATCCATTTTATAAGTTGCTTTTAAGTTAGATTTGGTTTTATAGGTTTTATTCCACAATCTTTTGAAATATTTTTGCAAAGTAATTCGACTCTAATTAGTCACGTGTGTCACATTATTCTTAATTTCTTATTCCTTCCTCCCTTTCTCTTAGTGCTGATGTTCCATAACCAGCATTTTTGCAGTATGATAGATAGGAGCTAGAGTGAGTGAGTGAGTGTTACAGCATGTTGTATTATGATAGTATGCATAATATATTTAAAAAAGTACTATAGTAAATGATTTACCTAATTTGTAAATGAGGATCAAGCATTTTTTGTGTATTTCCTTTGTTATTGTTGTTGGTTTTGGTGTTGTGCAATCATTTCATTGCTTTTTATCCAGATCTAATTTTCCTAATCCAATAAAGGCCAACAGAAGCAAACCAACTTATGCTATATGTTCCCTTTAAAAGTTGGTTATTTTTGGAGACACTGTGATGGGGGAGGCAGAGAGATTTATGTGCATATGCTTTTATCATTTCCTTAGATTAATGTCTTGGAAGGAGATACATATCAGCTTGCCAAGAAACTGCCACTGTATGTGCATGAATAAAACTTTCAGCTTAATGAGGATGTTAAATATAGCTTGGTAAGTGCGTTCAATGTGGACACGTGCCAGGAAAGCTTTTATCAAGTGTTGCCATTACTGGTTATCATGTATGGACTATTTGCAGGGTATGGTTGGAAGAGCAGGACCTGAGAACATGAATTGATGGTGTTACTAGCATTATTTTATATGTTATGTTTGTAACGCATCATTATTATTGTTATCATTATCATTATTACCGTCATCATTTTTTTATTGAAATAATTGTTATTATTATCATTATCATCATCAAAAATAACATTGATAATTGTAAAAATATTGATATTATGATAATAATTACTTATATTTCTAGGATAACGTATCTTGATGATAGTAATAATAATGATAATAATCATTATTGTAGTATAGTCATAACTTTATTTTTATTACTTTGACTATCATTTTATTACTTCTATCATTGTTATTGTTATACAGCTGACCCAAACCCATGCTGATGTTCTGTTTGCTCTTCCAGTCAGGTGGAGACATGGGAGTTGTCACCAAGGGTAACCGGACCTCGGGGACGATGTACTCCTCGTTCCGACTCATGCGCCTGTTCTTCAACGCCATACTCTTCTCCCTTGCCATGCTCATTATCCTCGGTAAGTCTATTCTTTGCTTTTCTTTTCTGTTTACTGATTTTCTAATGTTGTTATTCTTATTTTGTTGTGTTTGTTGATGACTGTGTAGTGGAATGAGCTTTATCAGTATTATGTTGTAGGTAAATTAAGATGTGAATTTAATGTGGAATATTATACAAATTCAAGTGTTTTGTAGAGTTTTATTTCTAAAACATGATACCAATATTTATTATTTTAATGATTTTGAAATAAAAATGATTGTCATTGTCTTTTCTGATCTTCTAGTTACCTTAAACAACACATGGCCAATGAAGAACACCGGCCACAGCACAAATATCCTGGACAGAACTTTAGTGGCAATGGGGGTCCAAGAACGCGTGTACGCAGTGATCATTGATGCGGGATCCACAGGTTCCCGCGTCCTGGCCTTCACCTTCTTCAAGAGCCTCACAGGTTAGAATTAGGTTGGCTTTGGCAGTCACGCGCAATTATTTTGTGTATAGTGACTCGACTCAATCGCCAGTTGTATGTATGTTTGTTTGTTTCTCTCATATTGAGAGGAAGTAGTGCTGCTTGTTGGTTTTGTGTGTCTTTGTTTCTTGTGGCAATGTGTATGAGTGTGTCAGAGGAAGAGTGTGTGGTGGTGTAAGTCATTGTACCCCTATTAGCACTGATTATGGGAGAGGTGAGGGCTCTGCATCTTTTTGAGGGGAGCTACTGCTTTCCAGAATTGTCTAGAGTTGGACAACTCTGGAATCATGATTGGACGAATCACCAAAATTTGATTTAGGTTAGTCCAGTCTTTGCAGAGAGTATATGTTAATTTTCACAGATTTTTTCCTATTAGAGGGTTTTGAATCATTCTTTTCTATAGAAAGACAAAACTTCATGTTTGTTATTCCTGTGAGGAACTTCATTTGAAATATACATCAGAAATTGTGCCACTGATCCCCCCTCCTCATATTACACCAAGAAGAACTAGGTAATAGCTTAGTTTGATCCTATTATGAGCAACCTATAATGATTGATGCTTCCCAATAATTTTATTGGAATATTCTCATAATAGCATTACCAGGGATTTGACTTCTTACAGGGAACCATAATCAGGCTCATGGAAGCCCTATATGATAGTACTTCACTATGTAGTCCATGAAGCTAATATATATGATTATAATCAGTAAAGTTACTATGTTATCCATTTTATTATTTATCTTTATGATATTCTTATTATATGTTATGTTTATGCTCTTGCTTGATATTGATATGTATGTTCAGAATTTGTCATAATACTTTAATTATTTGAAGGAATTGCTTAGAGGTTTGTAGAATTCCTTATTCAGCAATTATCCCATAGGTAAAGATAGCCAGGAGTTGTCATGCAGAATTCTCCTCTGCCGCTCAGTATTTGCTATGCAGTTCTGTTCCTTGTACCTCATAATCACCATGTAATTAAACAGGTGGGAAGTGAATGTGTTTCACCATCTGCTGCAAGTGTTATTCTCTTCCGGTACAAGACCGTCTTTTCTGAAGAGATTAGATCTAAAGTAAAAGACAAGGCACACACAAACAAATTCTAAGAACACCAAAAGAAAGAACCATTCTATTGTATCAGATAGCCTAACTGTAGATATATAAAGGAAAATGAGAGATGGTTAGTTTACAGGTGTGTTGCATAATTATTATTGCTAAAGGGGTAATTTGATTTATGCAGTTGGATATGTGTGTGAGAGAATATTGAGTGGCAGTTTAATACATGAATGCATATTAGTGATGAAACTAAAATTTTACATTTGTAAAACTCACACTCATTTGTACACTCAATCCCATGTTTACTCATTTACCATTTCTTCTAAACCCATTCCCTTTTTCACTCTCCCACAAACACATACACACTCTCACAAACGCACAACCTCTTTCATGAACATACCCACTCTCACAAACACTCTCACAAACACACACCCTCTCATAAACACATTCACCCCCCCCCCCACACACACACACACACACACACACACACACACACACACACACACACACACACACACACACACACACACACACACACACACACACACACACACACACACACACACACACACACACACACACACACACACACACACACAGACAAACAGACTCAAACACATACATAAACATACACACATATATAAATAGGCACACTCACATAAACACACATACAACCCCCCCCCCCCTCCAACAGATACACAAACAAGCACACAAACAAACACGTGCACAAAATTACTATGAATTAATGTTTGATTCTGATTAGGACATTTGAAGAATAAGTGTTGATCAGTAATAGTAATGAATGTCAGTAAGTGAAG
>BOPN01000115.1:371903-376903 GCA_017312705.2 Penaeus japonicus
ATTAACAACTAGAGCATTGAATATGGAAAGTAATTAACAGGCCTACTAGTCATTACTGTAGATCTGTATTCTCATATGATCACATACGTTCTATTACACACCAATTGACCTGATTGGGTTTGTTTTTGGCTCTAATTGGCCTAAACGCTAGGAATTTCCACCACATGAAGGGATATCCTCTCACTTGGCATTACTGGTTTAATGGCTTCCATTTTTTAATTTTTCTACATTTATGATGGTCTTCCTTAACCAAGAAATCTGCCATTTTGCACATACATCTATACTTATTATAAAAAAATAAAAAAAATAAATAAGTAAACATAGACTTTATTTAGTTGTGGCTATCCTCCTAGCTGGTGCGATGGGTGATTTTGCATATAGCGCTTGGCCATGGCCAGTGCGGGCGAATACCCGTAGGCGTTAGGCAT
Source organism: Penaeus japonicus (assembly GCA_017312705.2). Lineage (NCBI taxonomy): Eukaryota > Metazoa > Arthropoda > Malacostraca > Decapoda > Penaeidae > Penaeus > Penaeus japonicus. Next base: position 372,332 of record BOPN01000115.1, read on the forward strand.
ATGCTTTTGAAATATCCAGGCGTTTCGACCATTTGAAGCTAAAACAGCCTCGTTAACTAGTTAATCAAATCTTATGTTCTTTCACAAAAAGAACTATATGAATATCTGATGGATTGGAACCTAAAGCTACACAAAATTAATGCTTCTGTCAGTTCAGTAATCACTGAAAATGTATGCAAAATATTTGTTGTATTCCATCCATTTATTTTTCTTAGCTTCAAGAGATAAGATGCAATTATTTTCTAATTTGCAGAGGTTCTGAGCACCCCAAGTACCAAGAGATCAGAGGTCAAGCTGGTCGTCTGAGCGAGAACCGGCCCATAGCTGACCACAAATCTTGCCTTGAAGCTTGTGCGAAAGTGATAAAAGATCAGGTAAGAAATGTCTTTACTACAGCTTGACTATGTATTATAGAATGTTTGTTTGTCTATTTTTGTTTTATCCTGAATTACACAAGAAAGAGGGACAGGCAGACAGATAGACGCAGACATAGAAATAGAGAGAGACTTACGTATTTAGGTTACATAAATGTTTCTTTAAGGGTCAATATCTTTTCTGTGTTGTTATTATTATACTTGTTCTATTAGGAATACTTTGTAGTGTTTAAAAAAAAAAAATGGTAAGATATTCCAATTTGAGCTTGTAAAGATACAGCACTTCTTCTTTGCTGTAGGTACACTCACCATCTGAGCTGAGAACAAGAGAGGTGATTGCCTTCAGTTACTTCTTTGACCGAGCTACAGAGCGAGGTCTTATAGGTGAGTAATCCAATAATCATTATTATAGGTTTTCTGAAAGATTTTACCTATGATATCTCATGAGGTACATGCATATAACCTAGGTATTATAACCTTTGGCAAAAATTAAGATATTATTACTGTACATTTTTGGATAATTGGATTAACGTGAGTATATCTTGGTATTCCACTACAGATCCATTTAATGGAGGAGTTCTAACAGTGCAAGAGTTTTTGCAAGCAGCTGTGCAGAGTGAGTCTATTTCTTTTATGAATTATAGATTTGCATTTTCTGGATTGTGGATAACACAGTGAGGAAAGAACTATTACATTATTGTAGTGAAAAAACAAAAAACAAAATGAAGTGGGAAAATATTTTAGGGGGATTATTTCCAACAGAAATTAAATAAACACAAGCTTGGAATCATTTTTTTTTTTTTCCTGAAAATTAGTTTTTTTATTCATTGCTAAATATTTAGTGCTCATTTGTGTTTTTTACAATGTTTTCACATTGAACTTAAGCTTCTTCTTTTTTATTATACTTAGAGCCATCAGAAAAATGTGAGAGGGCTTGCACCTTGTTATATACAAAATATAACTCTATTTTTCTTTGTAAAAAGATAATGTTTGATCCCCTTGTAATTAGATTTTCTCCTTTTAATTTGGAAAATTTTGCTTGGGAGAAAAATAATATTTTTATGACTAATTTCACCCTTCTTCCAGCGTGTAATATTCCTAACTCTGAGCAGCCTCTGGCGTGCCTAGACTTGACATATATCAGCGCATTCCTCACCAGTGGCTACGGCCTCAAGGGTGAAAACACTGTGAAAGTAAGTTGAAAAGGATGATAACCCTGAAGCTTTTTAAATTTTTATGATTTTATATTGAAAAAAAAAAATCATCATTATTATCATATTTTTATTTACATTTGGTTCTTCTTGTGTGAATTCCTCCATTTCTCTGTGTTTTTTTTTAGTGTTTTTTTCCCCTTCATCTCCTTTGCCTTACCCTTGTAACTTCTGTCCTCTGCTACTATATCAGTCTCTCTCTCCTTCTGTCCTTGCCCCCCCCTCCTCTCTCTTTAAATTCTCTTGCCTCCTCTTCCTCCTTTGTCTACATTCCTCTCTTCTGCTTTCCTGTCCCCTTTGCATTATCATTAAATATTAACAGAGGTCTTGATGCATTTCCAGTTATACAAGAAGATTGATGGCTACGAAATCAGCTGGGCCCTCGGCTTAGCTTTCCACGTAATAAATAATGGAATATAAATTTTAGGTTTGTGATCTTGGTTGGTGTAATGTGAGAACCAGTGAGTTTAAGCGACAGCTTATTTTTTATTTCTTTTTCTTTTTTACTGGTGTGACTAAATATGGGAAAGCATAATAAAGAAGTAGCATAATAACAGGTTTTACTGTCTGCAGGACGATGCGGTTAGGAATTTTCTTTTTTAAGATCAAATCTGAAGAAGACTTATGATTTCTTTGTGCTTGTGTTTGAGTACATGTGTAATTGTTTGTTTGAATGTTTAATTGTATGTTTGACAGTTATAATCCACAGTATGTTCACATGCATATGTTCTATACATACTCACTGGTATGTTTGTGAATATATTTTATGTTAAGAAAATACATTCAAATCTTAAATTTTCCTATTTTTGAGCAAATCAGATGTACTGCAAGGAAGTGAATTTTTCATGGTAAAATGCCGTCGTAAAATATTTTTCAGTGGAATGTGACTACTGGATATCTTGTGCTAAAAAGGCCCTACTGTAAAGCATGCAGGCTTTACTGGAAAGTAATATTTTGGCTTTATTCTCAGGAGAAAGATTTTTTTTTTTTTTTTTTTTTAGATAAAGTTAATGGGATCATTGTTTAGCAAGTTCTAATTTTGCATTATTTTATGTGCAATGACTGGGAGATATAATATCTTTTAGAAATACCTTCAGGTGAGCCACAGTTCAAGACCATTATAAAAGGAAATGGTTCTTGCTTTTTTGTTAGGTAAATGTTTCTTTCAAACACCTTTGTTATATCCTAATTTGTTCATAGGATATGCAGAAATAAGGTATTAAACAGGAGCAATAATGTGGATAAAATAATGATTTTATAGGGTCAATTAATTTATTTTATAGTTTGTATGCAATTGGACATGCAGAATAATCTTTCACTGTTGAGTTAGGTAAATGGTCTCTGAAACTTGTTCCTCAAATAGATATAAAAGGCCCTCCAGTGAGGACGTTGGACTCGTGAAAATCAAATGGCTCGTTGAATACCGCGTTGAGACTTGTTGCCATTGAAGGTACTTAGAATCAGTTGCTGTTGGATATATTGTTGAAGTTTGCATTGTATTCTTGTTGCTCTGGCTACTGAACTTAAATTGAAAACAAGAGACATGTGCAAGCATTAGCTCAGTAGTACAAGTATTGTATTATATTTTTGGGTTACCAAGTGTTGTTACAGTGAAATGCAGATATTTTTGTTATATTTTGTGATAAGAAAAGCTCGCAAAATGTTGGAAGGAGTGAATATATAGAACTAAAAGAAGATATTCTGTGTGTTTGTCCTGGAGTATTTTAACATATGTTTGTTGTGTATATAACATGGGAGTTCAAAACTTTCCAAATGCCATCCAAGTAGTATAAATAATGATTGTGATACTGGTAATGTATGTTTTGGCAAGATGAAATGTCCCAACTAATTTTGAGTTATTTAAGTTACCCTTCAAGTTCCTTTTTATTGTAATGATCAGTATTGATATTGTTTAGCAGATAACTTTGGTAGGTACTCTTATCAGGAAGATTGTATGTTATATAGGTATATGTATATATACTGTATGTGTATGTACAGTATATGTCATATATGTTACATATTGAATATTGTACATATACAATTGCACTTATTAATGGTGCTAATATGCGTAAAATCTAAGAGCACAGGATTGCACAGGACACAGGTAATGTTGAATGTCTGTACTGAGTGAGCCAGAGAGAACAAATGGGTAAATGAATATATGAAAGTTTTGCAATTGCCATATACATTAAAGCATGTCTTACCATTATAATTATATTCAAATGTCTTAACTAAAAGAATATTGGTAGTTTAACTTTTGTACCTTGATATCATGCTTTTGCTTTTCAGATTGTATGAAAATTTACAGCTTGTTCTGTATATCTCGTTAACTTTTAACAAAATACCCAAGCCTTAAGTTAAGATTTTTAGAAGAAATACTTAAATTTCCACTATAGGAGTAGTAGAAAGTTGTTAAAAGTTCAAGAACTTCATTTTTTCCTATCTAGCATTGTGTTTTTATTTTTGTGATATTTCAAAATATTAATTCAAACTCTTCAGTAATTGTTCAGGTACCCTATTTATTGTTTTACATCTCAGATATACATTTCCAGACATATTAACCATAATATATTATTGAACCATATTTATGTTTTAGGTTAAAGAAACTGTAAGGAAAATCATTTTGAAGGTTCGTGTATTGCATTTTTAATATTCTTGTTTTGATCAATGAAGCCTGAAACTTTGATAATCACCAATCATTAGTTTAAAAGAAATCAAACAGGAAGATGAAAGTATGCTATGAAATTCTTCAGAAATTCCAAAATGGTATGTGATCAACTTGCATGAACACAGCAAGAAGTTTTCCATATGTAACAGTCTATTGTTTTGCTTTGTTATGGAATTTAGTGATGTTATGCTGATTAAATTTATTGTTATTGGATTCTGGATGACGGTGAAGTTTACTTTGTTAAGTTATGAAATAAATTGTCAATGATGAATTGTGTTGTTTTTTTCTGTCTTGCAAACATGATTAAGTAAAGAAAAAT
>BOPN01000115.1:386903-391903 GCA_017312705.2 Penaeus japonicus
TCTTCAGTTTGTGTGAATAAGCTTAAATCAATTAAGCTTTCACACCTGATCATGTGAACTTGTTGTGTTTAAACCATCACTAACTGGGCTCCAATAGAAAGTGGAAACATGAATTATTATTATCATCTATTTTTAACTACTCAACAATAATTATCACAAACGACTGCTGAAAATTCTCATCAGATATAAAAAAAATAACTGAAAAAGGTAAATGCCAAAACCTGAAATGTATTCTTGACTTCTTAGGTCAACTTTGAATAACAATAAAATAACAAAAGTTAATAAAAAAAAAATACAGATAAAATAAAAAGGTGCTTGGTGCTAGGAGATCTAAACTATAAAAGGTGTATTGGAGGTAGTGATGGATCCAGGATGTTCCAAAGGGGGGTCGATTGGGCATTAACGGGGATGGATTAAGTAGTAAGAGGGTTGTTAAGCACTGAAGTTAGGGGGAGGTGTAGCTACCTCCGTGGGGATTTTTTAGAAATTCAAAGAGGCCCTTTTCTGGGCAATTTGGAGCTAATTATATTTACACTGCAGTCTAAGTTTATAATCATATTTCTATATATATATATTGTGTATTCATCTGATGTGGGAGTGGCCTTTGTCACACTAAAGCCTCTCTCCCCTGGATTTGCTACTGATTGGATGTGATTCACATTCACATATAACAAGAAACATTATTCAAGCATAGATATATTATAAATAATAGCCTGTTTCTTCTGCAAGTATCTGCCTTTGTGACCTTGGCTTGATTTCACTTTAAGTCTGAAGTCACTTCTGTTTTATTTCTAATGTTTATAAATATGTAAATACAATAAATACTGGATACTGAAAATATTCTGCAGCTTCTGGGAACTGCCGGAGGAAAAGCCTTTTGTCCCTCCTCTCTTTCTCTTCTTTTAGACAATATCAGAGTTTACATACTACTGCTTCACAATCCCCATCTTCATGAACACATCATAATACACAGAAAACCTGTAAAATCTAAATCTTAAAGCCAAAATGTACATATATGTATATTAGTCCACAAAATAATTACAAATAGATAGCATTACCTGGTCTATACATACATCATTGGATTTCGTCAGGCTATAACAATTTCATAAACTGGAAACATAACATATATACTGTATTCAACTCCATTCTACCGAAAAAAAAAATGAGAAAAGGAAAGAAAAAAGGAAGGGAGTGATGGGTGAAGAGGGTGCTATGCCACAGAAAGAAAGAATGGGAGAAAAAAATGTATGTACACAATGTTATGGAAGGGGAAAGGCTCAAAGCCATGGAATAATCCAGAAGCGTTTGGGGGGGACTGACCACGAACAGCGACTGGTGAGGCAGGGAGGGAGGCGGCAAACTCAATTGATTAGTGTAGCCACTCTGAAAAATGAAACTGGTTCCAAAACTTGCACTGCTTAGTTAGTCCTCTTATTTAAATCTCATTATTGTTATTACTGGTAAAAAAAAAAAAAAATTTTTTTTAGAAGGAGAGTCTATAACAGGATAATGAAAATACAGAAAGCAAGAAACTAACAGAACAGGTAAAAAAGAGACATAAAAGTATACACAGTATAAGCCTTGACAAATAGGCAAAAAAAAAAAAAAAAAAAAAAATGTTTGTGTTGCCTATATACTACCAAACTTAGTTCTCCCTTGAATTCTGTATTTCTGGCTCTGGCTATTGGGTTTCCATCTACTAAGGAAAAAAAAGCCTCCATTACTATACATTTCTCTGAGGGTCCTGAGGTTGGAAGTTACATCTCATACATCGATGTGTGACATAAGTACATAAATAGAAAAAGAAGAAAGAAATACAAGTGCATGTGTTACTTTCTACTTAAAATTTCAACCATTTAGCATCTCTTTCAACATAAGATATTAACTTATCTTTAAAAAAAGTGAATTTATAATCTCATAAGGGTGACATTGAAAAAAATAATAATAAAAATAAAAAATAAAAAAATAAAATGAACTTAGATTAGAAATGAGGTAGAGACTCCTTTTCTGAAGCAACTGTTTGCAAATGAGGCACAGCACTGCCTCCATAAGTACAAGACTGCAAAACATCTAGATTGCGGGGAAGGACAGAGAACTGAAGAGTAATAATAATAATAATAATAATAATAATAATAATAATAATGATAATAATAATAAAAATAAAAGCCAAGGAGTAGTTAAAAAGATTAAGAAGGCATGAACTACACTGAATAACTGGATCAAAAAGATAAACGACAATGGTGCCTGATTAATTTGAATCTTTAACTGGCCAACTACCTACTAAGGTAGACTGTAAGATCAGAGAATAAAATCATTCAAAAATGGAATATATATATCTTCACTTGTTAGATCTAATTAAACTGTTTTCCTTACTTTACATTACCTGACAGATCTAGCTAATTAAGAAGATAAATATTGCTACAGCACAACTCACAAAAATCATTTATGAATGTGGGCAATTGTCTTGATTAACAACTAATACTACTTCAATGCTTTCAAAATCCGCAATGCAACACTAAGATGATTTCTATCATTAGCATTATAGGAAAGAAAATTATCATTTACTTTGAGGAAAATGGCATGTGAAGACTTAACAACTATGGATGTAGAACAAGAAAGATGAAGTACTGATTTGATGTATTTTCCTTACAACTGAAAAACCAGACAGGATCATGAGTTATTGATCACTTGAAAATTATTAAATCATAACCACCTACATACAGTGTAATGGTGTGGCAAAAGGTGAACAATGCGTTCTCTTCATTACACCAAGTTTGGTTTGTCTTAGTATGAATCTTGGATGCTTAAAAAATATATACATTTTTCATCTCTCACTTTCATCCAAACCTATTATTGTATTGTTAACATTGATATAACATTCAATGTATATTCCTCTTGTAAATTTCATCTGATAGAGCTAGTTTATGCAAGTGTGAAATGGTTGACATGAATACATACATATACATATAAACATATGCATATATATATATATATATATATATATATATATATATATATATATATATATATATATATATATATATATATATATATATATATATATATATATGCACAGACACACTGCAGACTACCTCTACAAATTTTTAAAAAGTAGATCTAAATGTAACAAAGGTGAAAAAATGCATTCACAATAAAAACTTGCCCACTTAAATACAGTTTAACAAGGATAGTCAAGAGTAAAATCCACCTCTCATACTTTGAACACTCAGAATACAATATGTAACAAGAAAGTGTGACATACAAATTTTCAAGGTATCTTTCTGATCCTGAATCTCAAAAGAGTTCAAAGATGTTTTTTAAAAACAAGAAATCGTTTATGTACACTATAGATTATGTGTGGGTAAACTGTAGCCCACAGACTTCAAGCACGTACACAACCACGAAAAATCATGGCGTGGGTGTTAATCTTAGTTCCAACTGAACAAGGAGCGGCAAGTGAAGCCTTGGCATTCTTACCGTATCACATTCAAGGGTACAATCATGTTCTTGCCCATGCGATTAAGGAGGTCTTCACCAAGTGGTTTAGGTAATTCTACCCAAGAGTATTTATCTATGAGTGGAACATCCTCAAGTGCTTTGCGTACTGGGACAAGTACTGTGATGCACAGACCATCGTGGGTGCCTCTGGGCGAGCTTGTTTGCAGTTCAACATTGAGGACACCTTGGGGTCTGTGGGGAGGAAGATCTGACCCAAAAATCTCCTGGAGAAAGAGGTAAAGACACTAATTACCTTTCCTTTACCCTTTACCCAATCAACAGATCAGAAAGAGTTTTAAAGATCATTATAATTTTATAGGGAAATTCTTAAAATTTCAACATGAAAATGAGCTCTTCAGATGATAATCTTTACTTACGGTCATATATTTTCTTAAGGTTGAATGAAGGGAGCGAACTGGATTGATTTCAGACACTGGAAGGTGGGTTGCTGTCTTATCACTTGTCAGGACACAAACACGGTTACTGTAAAGTCCAGAAATCTTTAGGATAAAAAATATTTTAAAAAAGTATTACAAATATATACTGTATCTGATAGAGGTAAAATCCCTCTTAATCTATAGGAAAAACTCATCAATAATTCCAAACTTACTTGACCCTTTTGCGAATGGCAATCACCAATCTCAGAAGCAATCGTGTGTGGGGCCTGGTCACAGGTAGAACAAGTGGGTGCCAAGATTCCTGATTCTCCCAGTACTGTTTTGCTCTCTGGATCAGTGGGTATATGTCATTCCCTCGGAGACTGAGTTCACCTAGGTCTTCCACCCACTTGGCTTGCAATGACTCCTTGTCTGCACATGCTGGAGTCTTGAGCTCTCCTCCTGGGATTAGACATTGGAAAAATTACAGTCCAGTTTTACAGATCCGATAAAGTAACATAGATTTTCTTTACCAAGATAGATATTATTTTATGAGATATAAATAAACTATATAATGCAGTATCTCATATGTACCTCATCTCAACAAAACTCCTCATCTCTTACCTATGACGTTGCCAGTCACAACGAACCTGAACCACGACCCAGAAGCTGACTCAACCATAAGCAATGTAGTGATGTCAACCTCAAGTCCTGTCTCCTCCAGAACCTCTCTCTTTGCTGCCTCCTACAAACAGGAGAAATCAAATATTCTAACAACCTCTTCAGTATTCATGAAAGAAAGAAAGAAAGAAAAAAAGGTATCATGCCAGGAAAGAGTTAAGCAATATTCATTACAATTTACATTAGAATCAACTGAAATCTGATTAAATTATTTGCCATCATACACACCACAATACTTTCTCCAGGCTCCATACGTCCTGCAGGGAGATACCACTGTCCAGCACAGGAACTGTCATTAAAGATAAAAAACAGAGTACACAAACAACCACACTCTTTTCAATATTTGTCTGGTCTTTCATGATATCCTAAAATGGTAAAAACACCTAGAGTATATATATTTTTTTAACTTAAATAATGTATGCACATTGAAACTATTATGAATTT
>BOPN01000115.1:396903-406903 GCA_017312705.2 Penaeus japonicus
AATGCACAAACGCGCACACCCGCGCACGCACTAACTAACATTATCAACGATGACGTTAGCATCAAAAAAGGCAAAGATGTGGTTTGACAAGGCAAGTGACACACACGTCATAGAGAAGGGGGAGGGAGAAGGAGGGAGTATGAGGGAGTATGAGGGAGGGGGAGGAGGAGGGGAGGAGGGAGAAGGCGGGAGGAGGAGGGAGGAGGAGGAGGGAGGAGGAGGGGGGAGGAGGGAAGAAGGGGGAGGAGGAGGGAAGAGGAGAGAGGAGGTGGGAGGAGGTGGGAGGAGGAGAGAGGAGGAGAGAGGAGGAGGAGAGAGGAGGAGAGAGGAGGAGGAGAGAGGAGGAGGAGGAGGAGGAGGAGGAGGAGGAGGAGGAGGAGGGAGGAGGAACATAAGAAAGAAAAAAAAAGAGGAGAGAGGCGGTAGACAAAGAAGAGAACGAAGAGGAGGAAGAGGAAGAGGAATAGGAGTGATTCTTGCTCGCGGAGTGACTCGTGTGTGTGTGGGGGGGGGGGGGGGGGTTAAAGTAGGGTCAGGTCATGGAGAGCAAAGTCATCCCCACTATGTCATTCATGTTCAGTCACTGGAAGAATGACTTAATATGATTTAATGAATTAATATTCTCTACTAAACCGTGTGACCGGAACACAGGGAAATAAGCTGAAGAAAATATATGTATCATAAATTATAATCATAAATGCATATACATATATACTTACATATATATATATATTAAAATATATATATATATATATATATATATATATATTATATATATATGTATGTATGTATGTATGTATGTATGTCTGTATATGTTAATCTATCTATCTATCTACATGTGTGTGTGTGTGTGTGTGTGTGCGTGTGCGTGTGCTTGTGCTTGTGCGTGTGTGTGTATGTCTGTGTGTGTGTGTGTGTGTGTATGTGTATGTGTGTGCGTGTGCGTGTGCGTGTGCGTGTGCGTGTGCGTGTGCGTGTGCGTGTGCGTGTGTGTGTGTGTGTGTGTGTGTGCGTGTGCGTGTGCGTGTGCGTGTGCGTGTGCGTGTGCGTGTGCGTGTCCGTGTGCGTGTGTGTGTGTGTGTGTGCGTGTACATTTTCTTCTCTTGCTCTTCTCCTCATCATTTCCGTCACATTTCCACCACTCCCTCTTCTTCTTCATCCTATGCTTTTTATACTCCTCATATCAAAGAAAGTGGGAGATGGCTGGGAAGAAGAAGAAGAAGAAGAAGAAGAAGAAGAAGAAGAAGAAGAAAACAGAGGAAAAGAAAAAAAATCCAACTAAAACGGACAAATACAAACGCAAATCAGAAAAGGAAAGCGCGAAACGATATACAAAGAAAACGATAAAGGAAGATAACAAAATAAAAGGAAGATAACAAAAACGGGGGAAAAATATATACCTAACAGAAAGAGATAGAGAAGAAAAAATATATATATATACATCCAAAAAAATCAAAGAACAACACTATAAGAATAACAACATAATGTAAAATATATATATATAATAAAAAAATCTAATCATAATAAAAATACAAAGACAAAAAAGAAAAGATAAAATAATAAAAGACAACAATTACAACAAAGACAAAAACTGGAAAACAGGAAACCGAAAAATGAAAAAAAAATAAAACAAAAATACAAGTAAAAAAAATACGAGGAAAATACAACAAAATTACAAGGCAAAGAATATACCGACTATACAAAAAAAAATACAACAAAAATACAAAGAAAATCATATAACAAAAATACAAGGAAGAGAAAACAACAACAAAAATAACACAAATCAAATACAAGAAAAGGAGAGACAACAAAAACAAGAAATAAAAGAAAACGCGAGAGAGAGCGTGACACAACAGCGCTCGCTTGCTATGTCAAGTCTCATCAATTCTTTGTGTTGCATGGCCAAAAAATATCTCCACTTTCTCTCTACTTATTTATTTTCTCGCGCTCTTGCTTTCATTCCTTGTCTTTATTTGTTTGTTTTTTTGTTTTTGTTTTTGTTCTTTTACAAGTTCCGTTTTCGTATTTTCTTCTCATATCATCATCGTTCACTGTTTGTATCTTTCCACTCTTTCTTTTTTTTCTCTCTCTCTTTTCCTCATTTTCTCTCACTCCTCTTTCCCTCCTCTTCCCCTCTTTCTCATCCTCTCTCTCTCCCACTTTCATCATCAAGTCCTCTTTTCTCCCCTAACCTCTCTCTCCCTTTCCTTTTCCCTTGGTCTCCGTTCCTCCCTTTCCCTATCTTTTGCCCAAGCTATTCTCTACTAAACACACACACACACACACACACACACACACACACACACACACACACACACACACACACACACACACACACACACACACACACACACACACACACAAGCACGCACTCAGGCGCACGCATGCGCACACACTTACTTTCCACTTTCACTATGAGCGACACTGCTTTTCTTGCAAAGTGTGTGTTTATGCGAGGGTGAAGGTAGCAAGAGGATCGTGTGTAAATGTATGCGTAGTATGTGCGTGTGTGTGTTTGTGTCTATGTGCGCGCGTGTGTGTATGTGTTTGTGTGTATCCATGTGCGCGCGTATGTGTGTGTTTGCCGTGTGTGCGTGTTTAGGTCTCATGGCCAGTGCGGTAAATCAGTGGTTTCTATACGGGAGAAAATAATACGTCAATTTCGCATGGAGAAGGTGTTCCTGCACCTCTCAGTCCGGGATATACACGTAGCTACACGAGAGAGAGAGAGAGAGAGAGAGAGAGAGAGAGAGAGAGAGAGGGAGAAAGAGAAAGAGAAAGAGAGAGACAGATAGATAGAGAGAGAGGAGGTAAGAGAAACAGATAGAAAGATAGATAGAAAGGGTGAGATAAAGTGAGATAGATAGAGAAAGAGATGCAGTAAACACGGAGAAGAGGAATACTTCAACACAAGGAGGGAAAAAAAGAAAGGAAAAAAACAACAACACATAAAAAAGAATAAAACCAGAAAAAAACTAAAAAAAAGAGATAAAAAGAGATAGACAGAAAGACTGATTAAAAAAAAATACTGATAAAAGTGAAATAAAAGAAAAAGAAAGAAAACGAAAAACGCGGCAGGCAGAATGGTAAAAACACATCGCCGGTCCATGTCCAGTGGGTCGTTCTTCGAGAGGGAAAGATTTTTGAAGTAAAAAGAAGAAAGAAGGAGAGGGAAAGGAGAGGGGAGAGAGAGAAAGAGAGAGAGAGAGAGAGAGAGAGAGAGAGAGAGAGAGAGAGAGAGAGAGAGAGAGAGAGAGAGAGAGAGAAAGAGTGAGAGAGAGAGTGAGAAGAAAGAAAGTGTGTGTGTGTGGGGGGGGGGGGCGATATACAAAACGTAAAAGAGAAAAGAAAGTTCTCTCTCTTGCTGCATGATTTCACTCTCACCCCATACCTACGCATGCCTCTACGTCTCAGCAATGCACTATGCCAATCGTCCAGCCCAGCCCAACCTCTTCTACCCCAGTCAACCCCATACCACCCCATCCTACCCCAGCGGACCCCATGCCCCGCCGCCCCAATCCAGCGCAAACCTAAACACAGGTGCAGCCCGCTCGCTCGCTTGCTCAATTTACGCAACGGGTCCACAACGGCTAGCAATACCCGAGGGCGCAGAAGAGGGCGTTCCGGGAGGGCGTTCCCAGGTGGGCGTTCCTGGTGGGCGTTCCCAGGTGGGCGTTCCCAGGTGGGCGGTCCCAGGTGGGCGTCAATAAGCGGGATTTTCGCACACTCTGCGTCGGATACTCACTCTTGCGTTACATTCTTTTCAAACAGTCATGTTAGTCATGGATGATTATGATTGATTATATACCCTGACATCCTGATAAAACATACAGATCATGTTATTTCTACATGATTAACTTATTGTGCTCTTGTGCGGCGTATCAGTGCATTGCACACTGTTGCAGTAAATCGATGCTTGCTCAACACGCGTTCATAAAAGTTTGTGGGTCTTTGAACAGTTTGAGAAGACATCGACTATTTTTGTATACCTAAGATTGCAACCATGGAACCACTTTTCAACTGCATACTGTGGCTGTACAAGATATTATTTAAAATATTACCGGACTTGTAAAAAGTTTACGTACTTCAATAGTTACCGTCTTATTCATATAACCTATCTAATTGCACATGAAATCCAAAAGAACAATGATCTATCTCAGAATTATACGACCATAAAGAGACATAGATAATTATTCATAATGATATTATTCCTAGTTGTCACTGACACCTACTTCAGAGGCACTAATAGCCTTTTCTCGAATTCTTCGACCGCTTTAAGTCACCTTGGCAGTGTTACCAAGACGGAATGACTGCCAGGTAGAACGAAGTGAAGCGCCGTGTCATTACTGCCGCCGAGAACGGTGTTGGTTACACTGGTGGCTGGTTATACCTGCCACACCCAAACCCGCTGTATCGCACTTGTTGAGTCTCTCTGTCTCTCTCAGTCCCTCTCTGTCTCTCAGTCTCTCTCAGTCTCTCTCAGTCCCTCTCTGTCTCTCAGTCTCTCTCTGTCTCTCTCAGTCTCTCTCAGTCCCTCTCTGTCTCTCAGTCTCTCTCTGTCTCTCTCTCTCTCAGTCTCTCTCTCTCTCTCTCAGTCTCTCTCTGTCTCTCAGTCTCTCTCAGTCCCTCTCTGTCTCTCAGTCTCTCTCTGTCTCTCAATCTCTCTCAGTCTCTCTCTGTCTCTCAGTCTCTCTCAGTCCCTCTCTGTCTCTCTCAGTCCCTCTCTGTCTCTCAATCTCTCTCAGTCTCTCTCAGTCTCTCTCTGTCTCTCAATCTCTCTCAGTCTCTCTCTCTCTCAATCTCTCTCAGTCTCTCTCTCTCTCAATCTCTCTCAGTCTCTCTCTCTCTCTCTCTCTCTCTCTCTCTCTCTCTCTCTCTCTCTCTCTATATATATATATATATATATATATATATATATATATATATCCCCTCCCCCTTTGTTCTCCCCCTCTCCCTTTATGTCCCTCTCCCTCGCCCTTCCCCCCTCTCCCTCTCGCCCGCACACACAACCGAGGCAACCAACCCGCCCGTTACCGCGCCCTGTCGGCCACGGGTCCCCAAGTACACAGAGCTCGAACGTGTAATAACCTGCGGATTACAACACGCACCTTGGGCTCGGCGTAACCTTAGGCTGCGTGGCGTAACTTGCCTTCGATGTCCGGAAGAAAGAAAGAAAGAAAATAAGAAATAGACAAACAAACAAACAGAAATAGACAAAGAAAGAAAAAGACAAACAAACAGACAGAAACAGACAGACAGAGAGAGAGAGAGACAGAAACAAACCAAAGAAGAACCCAACATTTTGGCTCATAACTCCCCCCTCCCCCCTACCCATCCTCCCACCCACCCATCCTCCCACCCCTTCCCCACCCCATCCCCACCCCTTTCCCCACCTAACCCCCCCCCACCCCATCCCACCCAACCACCACCCATCCCCACCCCCCACCCCACCCATCCCCACCCAACCCCCCACCACCCCACCGCCACCACACAAACCAAAAAAAAGACGACGAGTTGTGTCCGGTGGTCGGTCGTTCCCATCTTCACAAACACAATTAGGATAAACACGATTTCTCATCCACTTCAACGGCCCCTGAGAATATCCCTCTCCTTGCAAATGCTTTTCCAGTTGCAACAATAACGCCAGGCTGGCTTGCCGACTGACTGACCCTGCAACATTTGGGTTGGTTCTTATATGTTTGGTTAATTGAGGTTTATGGTTGTTTTTTTGTTTTTTTGGGGGGGTTGAATTTGGGGGGGAAAGGGGGGTGTAGGGAGGGAGGGAGGGAGGGAGGAGGAAGAGGGAGAGGGAGGAGGAGGAGGAAGAGGAGGAGGGAGAGGGAGGAGTGGGGAAAGGGAGAAAGGGGTTGGGAAAGTGAGGGAAAGGGAGGAAAAGGGGGGAGGAGGAGAAGGAGAGAGTGAGAACGAGAAAAAAAGAGAGATAGAGAAAGAAGACGAAAAGAAAATGAGGCTTAAAAGAAAAAGGAAGAGGAAAAGGAGGTGGAGAAGGATAGACACCAAATGGAGAGGAAAACAAATTATATTGAAGAAGAGAAATAAAACCATCGCCATCTATCCACCACCATCACAAAATAAAACACCATGTTTTACAAACCCAACCTCTCTCTGCCTATATCTTTCTTGCCCCCCCCCCTCCCCACTCTCTCCTTGCATGATGACCCTGAACATTTTACACGTCAATAAATATTGTCACCCACCATGTAACTCCTCCCTTCACCCACCCCCCCACCTCCCTCTTTCTCCCTTCACCCTCCCGCTCTCTCTCATCACCACACCCTCTCCTCCCCCTTCTCACCACCACTTCCCCTCCCCCCCCATCTCGATGCACGATGCATAATGTAGTTTGTGTTATCGACTGCTATGCTGGCTGCTTTCATCCCTTGCATGCAAGCAGGAAAGCAGACCTACGAGCGGTCACACGTAAACACACACACTACTCTCTTGCTTGCACGCAGATGGTCAAAGCATTCATGTATGTATATATGTACACCCACACATGTACATAAATGCATACATACATATGTACGTACATACGGAAATATGCATTCAAATACACACACACTATGCAAGAACACTTGCGCATGCAAAGGCACACACACGTATACACACACTTACACACGCACACGCACACACACATGCATATTCAATACTTCTCACGGCAAACAGCATACCGGTACGCCGCTCGCCCAGGCAAAACAAAAGAGAGGCGCGGCCGCACAGGTGTTCCCAAAGGCACTGCTTGGGGAAGGCAAAGGTGGACAAACCTTGGCGGAAGATAACGACATCCGGCGGAAGCAAAGAGAGCAGCGAAATGCGCATGCAGAAGAAGCGGGGCGTAAGCTGGAGATGGAGTCACGGAGGTGCATTCACCCAGGGCGAGAGACGTGCATGTGGGCGAGTGGGCGGATGGGTGGGCAGGTGGGCGGAGAGAAGCGCATGTGGATGAGTGGGTGGGTGGGTGAGTGGGTGGGTGGGCGGTGAAACTGCTTTTGTTTTTCTGTCTTGCTGCTTGCTTAAAGAGCTCTTACCGTCTGGTTCTACCTTTTTTGCTTTCTCGGATTCTACTCTTTTTCAATTTCTTGATTCATTAGTCTTTAATCCTTTGTAACTGCCTGTTCGTGTACTCATCACTTCTTTCTAACCCATCTAAGCTCTCTCTCTCACTATCTCTCTCTCTCTCTCTGTGTGTCTCTCTCTCTCTCTCTCTCTGTCTCTCTCTCTCTCTCTCTCTCTCTCTCTCTCTATCTCTCTCTCTCTCTTCCGTTTCTGCTTCTCTCCCTCCGTTTCTCTCTCTCTCCTTACGTTTCTTTCTTTCTCCTTCCGTTTCTTTCTCAACTTCCGTTTGTCTCTCTCTCCTTCCGTTTCTCTCCCTCCCCCACGGCATCCTCCCTTTTTCTGCGCCTTTTCTTGTTTCTTCTCTACTTCCCCCTCTTCTAAAATGGAAAGCCAAGAACCGACAGCAGGAGAACGTGGAAATTCTGACGTAAAAAAAATCCTCGCTGTGCTTTTACCAGTGTATGACGGCGCTTCCCTCTGGGACTGGGTGAACTTGTGTGCGTGCGTGTCTTTGCATACAGACTAAATATGTGTATATGTGTGTGTGTGTGTGTGTGTGTGTGTGTGTGTGTGTGTGTGTGTGTGTGTGTGTGTGTGTGTGTGTGTATATATATATATATATATATATATATATATATATATATATATATATATATATATATATACACACACACACACACACACACACACACACACACACACACACACACGTATATATGTATATGTATAAGTATGCATGTATGTATATATATATATATATATATATATATATATATATATATATATATATATACATATATACATATATGTACGCACACATGTATGCATACATTTGCGTATATGTGTGTACATGCATGTCTCACCATCTGTAGTGACAACAACGATCCACGAACTTCGCCGCCAAAATCTATAAAAGAAAGTGCAGCGTCTCTTCAAGCGCGTGGCGGACGCAATTGGGAGCGGGAGAGTGGCATTGCTTGGACAGCAAGCAAAGCGCAGATTCAATCAGGGAAGCGAAAATCATAACAATAACGGCGGCCACTGAACTCAAATGATGATTAAAATGATAATTAAAAACTCGACGCTGGTGATAATTGCAACGCACTCGTTTTCTTTATTACTTGCGGTTTCTTTTTTGCTATTTTTCTATTTTCATTTATTATTTTCTAGACATTGATGATATTGACTCTGAATGATCTTTCTGCTTCATGCTTTCTGCTTTCTTCTTCCCCTTCTCCCCTGCCACTAGACATGCTCATTCCTTCCCCCTTTCATTTCCTCTCTTCTCCTCTTCCCTTCCTCCTCCCTTTCATTTCCTCTCTTCTCCTCTTCCCTTCCTCCTCCATCATTCTCTTCTTTCATCCCCCCCCTTTATTTTCTTCTCCCTTCCCCCACCACCTCTTCCCTCCTCCACTCCCCCTTCCTCTTCTCTTCTCCCTTCCCCTTCCTACTCTCCTCATCTCCCTTCTCTTCCTCTCTTAGTCCTTCCCTTTTCCTGTTCTTCTCTTCCCCCTCATCCATTTCCCTCTTCCCCTTCCACCTCTTTTCTTCTACTTTCCCTTCTCCTTTTCTTCTTCCCCGCCTTCTTCCTTCCATCCATCCATCCATCCATCCATCCATCCAACCACCCTCCAACTTCTTCCTTCTCCTCTTTCTCTGCCTCTTCCAACACCTCCAATTCTACCTCCACCTCCACTTCCTCTTCCATAATCCACTATCCAATTTATTCCCCCCTTTCCCCAGTCAAATGAAACGAACATTCTCTCAAAGACCACGTTCCTAATGAAAAAAAAGTAAAGAAGTTTTAGCAAATCCCCCCCCCTAAAAAAAAAACTCGTAACAGCTGTCAGAGCGAACACAAATTACTCATCTTTGTTTTTTTTAGGAGTGGGGGTGAGGGGTGAGGGGGGAGGTGAGAAGCTCATATCCCCTGATAATTTGGGTTTCTTTTATTGTTATTGTTGTTTTTATTATTATCAATATTACTATCATTATCATTACTACTATCATTATCACGACGTCATCATTAAAATATAACTGTCAAGTATGGGGGCAGGTAGGAAAAAGATGGAGAAGGAGGAGGACGAGAAGAGGAAAGAGGAGGAGGGGGAGGGGGGGGGAGGGAGGGAGCCTTAAGAAAATACTAGTCATTAGTTGCTTCATTATTTCACGCGGGAGGAGGAGGGGGAGGAGGAGGAGGAGGAGGAGGAGGAAGAGGAAGGAGGGGGAGGGGGAGGAGGAGGAGGAGGAGGAGGAGGAGGAGGAGGAGGAGGAGGAAGAGAAAGAGAAAGAGGAGAAAAGGGAGGAGGAGGATCAGAAGGAAGTGGCGGAGGAGGAGAAGAAGGAAGTGGCAGAGGAGGAGGAGGATAAGAAGGAGTTGGCAGAGGAGCGGGGGGAAGGGGAGGAGGAGGACGAGGAGGGGGACGAGGAGGAGGAGGAAGAGAAAGACAGACAACAGACAGACAGACAGACAGACAGACACACGCACACACGCACGCACGCACACACACACACACACACACACACACAGAGTGCCTCGTACACGGCCCCCAGGTAACGTACAGTTACTCGCTCCTTTATTGTTGACATGCCGTGAAGTTACCAATTTGGCCATTACGTACAGACAATCGCTCTCGCCCCGCATTAACTTCCTCCCAGAAATTTACAATTTTTTAATCCTTTTATTAAATTAACAATTATCTTAACTATTAATCTTTTTATTTTTCATTTGCTATGTACGTTTCTTTCCTTTTTTTACCAAGGAAATGAACCAGGAAGCGCGCACCGACAACTGTTGCATACCAAGAACGCAAGCCGGTTTGAATCGTCAATATTGTCTGACCTGTAAAAAAAGAAGAAGAAAAAAAAAGGGAGAGAAAATGACATATTTTTCTCCCTTCACAGTCAGAACCGCTTGGATATA
>BOPN01000115.1:411903-429403 GCA_017312705.2 Penaeus japonicus
CATTCTTCCCCGCACTAACCTCCTTCGTCTGAATGAGTTGCTTCATTTGAACCTACGAAAGGAAGAAAAAGAAGAATAGCAGTTGTAGTAGCATTGGTGATGATGGTGAGGCTCAGTGTTGTGGATGGTGATGATGATGGCATGATTCATACAATGGTGGCGTCGGTGATCACAACAATAAAAGTGATAGCAATAACAATATCAACGGAAATAATATCAATACTATTACTACTAATATCTTTTGACTACTACTGTACTATTACTACTACTACTATAAGTACTTCTACTACTGCTACCACTACAGTAACAACAACTACTACTACTATTACTACAGCTACTAATAATGATACATCAACACATGATATCAACACTCAAAACATAAAAAAAACAGGCAAGAAACACCAATAAAAACAAAATAACAACAAAAATACCGTTAGCACCATTACACTAATCAAAATAGCAACAACAACAACAACAAAAACACACACTCAAGAACGACAAAGCCCTAGCAAGCGCAATAAAACAAAGGAGATGACACAGCATGGAAAAATAACAGGGCTATGATGCCATTAACGATTTCATTTCACTGCCTAAGAGTAATCGTATTTCACCTTCAAGCGCCTCTCAAGATGCATCAGCCATGCAATCATCTCTTGACGGAGGAACAAGGGGGGAAGGGGGAGGGGGGAGAAAAGAAAATGGGGGGAGGGTGGGGAAGATGGGGAGGAGGAGGAAGAACAGGATGAGCAAGACGACGACGAAGATGATGAATGATGATGATGACGATGACTAATGACCGATGATGATGATGATAATGATGATGATGATGACGACGATGACTAATGACCGATGATGATGATGAAAAGAAAAAAAAACAAAAAAACAGAAACAACAAGGAAAAGAGTAATACATGAAAGTGAGAAAAAATACAAGTATTAAAAACGAAAAAAACAAAAACAAAGGGAAGGGGGAGGAAGCAAAACCCTGAAAACCATCCACCTGCATCCCCCCTTTCCCTCCCCCTCCCCCTCTCGCTCTCTCTGTCTCTCTCCCTCTCCTCTTATCAACTTCCAGACACCGCGCAACGATCCCGGAATCAAATTAACTAAAAAGCAACACGACAAAACCAGTTAGCTAAACAAGGACAAGACAATTTCGCAAAGTTTAAAGCTAACGGTACATTTCCTGCCTCGCCTCGCCACCCCCCTCCCCCCTATCCTCTTCCCCATCCGCAATCTCTCCTTTCTCCAAGCATGCAAGCAAGCAAGCAAACAAACAAACAGCTTCACAATAGACACCTCTGAGAGCTTTGCGAAGGGCACAGGAGACGCTCGTCCTCCGGTTACCTTATCAACCTCAAGCGCGCTCACCTACACACACACCCACACACCCACACACACACCCACACACCCACACACACACACACACACACACACACACACACACACACACACACACACACACACACAGAGAGAGAGAGAGCCCCCCTCCCTCTTCCACACACTCAGAGCCCGTAAGGCAGAGTCGAAAATTAGGCTCAAGTTTCCAGTTTCCAAGCCCCCGCGGATTCTGAACCGGTATTAAAACAGAACGCGAGAGGAACGCAAACAAAAAAAAATGAATGGGAGTACGGAATTAAGTACTGACAGTGCGGTGGAAGAGGAAAATGAGAAGAGGAAAAAGGAGGCGGAGGAAGAAGAGGGAAAAAGAGGATGAAGGGGAAAGAGAAGGAAGAGGAAGAGGAAAAAAACAGGAAAAAGATGAGGAAGAGGAAGAAGATGAGGGAGAGGAAGAAGAAGAGGAAGAAGGAAAGGAGGAGGAGAAAGAGGAGGAGGAGGAAAAGGAGGAGGAGGAAAAAGAGGAGGAGGAAAAAGAGGAGGAAGAGGAGGGGTAAGAGGAGAAGAAGGAAGAGGAGGAGAAAGAGGCGGAATTAGAGGAAGAGGTGGAGGAAAAGGGGAAGGATAAAAAGGAGGAGGAGGAGGAGGAGGAGGAGGAGGAGGAGGAGGAGGAGGTGGAGGAGGAAGAGAAAGAGGACCAGGAAGAGGAGGAGGACGAAGAGGAAGAGGAGGGGAGAAAAGAAGAGGAGGGGGAAGAAGAGGAGGAGGAAGAGGTTGAGGAGGAAGAGGAAGAGGAGGAGGAGGAGGAGGAGGAGGAGGAGGAGGAGGAGGGGGAGGGGGAAGAGGAGGTGAAGGAGGAGGAGGAGAAAGAGGACCAGGAAGAGGAGGAGGACGAAGAGGAGGAGGAGGGGAGAAAAGAAGAGGAGGAGGAGGGGAGAAAAGAAGAGGAGGGGGAAGAGGAGGAGGACGAAGAGGAGGAGGAGGATGGGAGAAAAGAAGAGGAGGGGGAAGAAGAGAGGTTGAGGAGGAAGAGGAGGATGAGAAAGAAGAGGAGGAGGAGGAAGCGGAAGAGGAGGAAGAAGAAAAGGGGGAGGAGGAGGAGGAGCAGGGATCAAAGACAAAGAAAGGGATAGGCTAGGCGCGGGCGATGTAGGTGTTGGACAGGGGGGACGTCTCAGGGACTTGGGGCTAGTAGCAAGGCCGGGAAGGATATAAAATACTCCAAAAGGGTGTAGGATGTCGCGCCAGCTGGGCGGCATCCACACCTGAGTAATAGAGGGGGGGGGAGCATATTGAAATATTGAATGAAATGCCATAGCGGATGTCTGCCACTAGAGATACCTACCACAGAATTCCGTGATGACAACAACAGTAAATATCGTAAATCCCTCGTTATCACCGACATTATTCGTATCATCGTCATTCAAACGAAGACAACAGACTAAAATAATTACCTCCAACCCTAAAGAATGAGAGAGGATGAGAGTGAAAGTGAGAACAAGTGAGACACAGAGAGAGAGAGAGAGAGAGAGAGAGAGAGAGAGAGAGAGAGAGAGAGAGAGAGAGAGAGAGAGAGAGAGAGAGAGAGAGAGAGAGAGAGAGAGAGAGAGAGAAAGAAGGGGAGGGAGAGGGAGAGAGGAGCGAAGGAGAAAGGGTGAGAGGGAGCGAGGGAGGGAGAGAGGGAGCGAGTGAGTGAATGAGGGAGGGAGAGAGGGAGCGAGTGAGTGAATGAGGGAGGGAGAGAGGGAGCGAGGGAGAGAGGAAGAGAAGGAGAGAAAACAAAAACTGCGAAATTCGTGATAGGAATCGCCAAAGGAGCACAGAGGTTTCCCAAGATTCCCTTTCATCGCAGGAGGAATGTTGACCGCCGTCGAAAGAGTCTCCTTCAGCCGCCCTCATGCATCTACCTCATCTCTCTACCTGTGTAGTTTCTGTCTCTACCTGTGCCCGCAACGGAATATCTTTCTACCGCAAACGATACGTAGTGGCTAAGGCCACCTTATGGGTTTTAGTGTTTGTTTGTTTTTTTCTCCCTTTTAGGGGAATTTCAAACCTTTTATTGAACTTTATACTATCACCTGCGTATTCATTTATTAACTAGGTCGTTCCTTTTTTTTATTTATTTTGTGTAGATTGGTAGGCCTAAACGTAGGCTCATGTGTCGCCCACGTGCCTGAGGTTTGGCAACCATGATTCGCTGATTTTAAAAACAGATCATTCATATACCAACTTCTTTTTAGTATAAAATTCACGATATCTCAATTGTATTTCTTCCCCTCAAATAACTTTCGCTCGACAATTTTCTAGTGTAGGCCTATTGCGTTTTGGAGGCCTTCACGCCACACACTTTGTCTTCGGTGAATCGTTTCCCCCAACGCTATCTCCCAGGCGATTGACCGCACGAAGTACTTAAAATGCCTTTTCCCTCCGCATTCACGCACACGCCGGGCACAAAAGACGGTTCTCCTGTGAACTAATTCCTGTTGGTAAAAACCTTTTACTTTGTACTCGGAGCCCGTCTTCCCTTTCTATCTTACGGTCACTCTCGATTCTCTCTGTTTTATTTATCTTTCCCTCTCCCTCTTCTTTTTATCTCTCCCTCTCTCTCCCCTTCTTCCTTCTTCTTCCTTTCTCCGACCCTTTCCCCATCCATCTCCCTTTTCACTTTCTCCTCTCACTCCCACTCCTTCGCTCTTCCTTCTCTTTCTTTCTCTTCCCCCTTTCCTTCTCTTTCTCTCTTCCTCTCTCTTTCTGTCTCCTGTCCACTTCCGTCGTTGTATTTTTTTCTCTCTTTCCCTCTCTCTTCTCTCTATCTCTTTCTCCTCCATATTTTGTTTATATTTTTCTCCCTCTATCTTCCTTCTTTCTGTCTTAACTCTCACTCTTCCCCTCTTCCCCCACTCCCTCTCATTGGTAAGTTTCTCTCTCTCTCTCTCTCTCTCTCTCTCTCTCTCTCTCTCTCTCTCTCTCTCCTACATTACAGACTCGTTGTTAATAATGGCACACTAATTTCCTCACAACAAACTAAAACGCAATGACAAGCAACATTGCCACTGCAATCATGGCAACCGCATGATAATAATGACGACCGCGGTGAGACTATCACTTGCGCTATTATTCATCACAGTGACATTCACAAGAGCTAAAATTTATCACAATAGCACTCACAATAACTAGTATTCATCATAATAGCCTTCACAATAGCAACGAAAAGCAATGTCAAAGAATGTTTAAAATCTTTGTAGGCCTATGCACGTTAAATATCATACCATGAAAAAAATATCGTATAGACAAGGACAATTGTGATGGTTGTGGTGATGATGTTAATGATGATGGTGATTGTGATAACGGTAATGATGATGGTGATTTTGATAACGGTAATGATAATGGTGATTGTAATAACGGTGGTGATGATGGTGGTAGCAATGATGATTGTCATAGTGACGACGGTCGAGATTAATGATAATGATAATAATGATAATAATGATAATGATGGTGGTGGCGGTGATTGTCGTTGTTGTTGATGATGATGATGATGATGATGATGATGATGATGATGATGATGACGATGATGATTGTGATGGTGATGATGATGGTGGTTGATAATGGTTGAAGATGGATGACGTTGTATGATGATGATTGTGATGATGATAGTGGTTGATAATGGTTGAAGATGGATGACGTTGGTGATGATGACGATGATAATAATAGTGATCACTGATCGATGACTAATAATGATAATGATCACTGATTGATGACTGATATTGATTTTATTAAAGACTACTACAGCCATATAGCTATACACAGTGATACCCAATGAAGGCACGGCAATAGGAAATACTTGATGACAATGACACCACCATAAACACCTCAAAGAAACACACTCACCACCATCACTACCGAGTCACAACACCACACACACCTCACAGAAACACATTTACCATCATCATCTATCGAAAGAAAATCAAAGGCTTATCTCAGACCTACACATTCACCTCTGCAACCTTCACGTTGTCAAGTAGCCAAGATAGGTCACGACTATCCCAAAACAAATTAACAAACATCAAAACAATTATATGCCAAAAACCCTTTCGATTTTTCGTATATGATTATCTGTAAGTCGGTTTGAAATATATATATTTTTTCATTTAGACGTGTGAGCACCATTTCGAGACTGACCTGTAACCTCATTCTGGTCGTCGAGGGTAAAGTCACAGAATTCTTGCGATTCCTCGATTTCTTTCCCTTGGAGGAGCAGCTTGATGTTCCCCTCGATGGAATCCATCCTTATTCGCCTGAACTTGAGAATCCTGGAAGGACGTTCTATACCTACACTCGACAAGGACTCAAACGAGACTGAGTGAAGTTCAGCGGCTTCCTATGCACACGGCTGGAACGACACTGTTGCCAACGCATTTGGCTCGGGAGCCTTTTTAAAGCTCGTATGATCAGTTCTATGAAGATGTTGTTATCTTGATACATCATCGCTGGATTTTTATTTATGACTCCATAAGCATTTATGAGAGGATTTGAAAGGTTGAAAAGGAGTGTTTGGGTATCAGAAGGGTATATCTTTTGTCTTACTATTTTCCTTAATGGCAACAGTTTTACGCCAAACGGCATACGAATTGTTTTACGAAAATTCTGGAGAAATTGATAAATTTATTGGCTATAGATTTGTGACAGTTCATCCATATAATATTCTTTGGATTAATCTGTCAATTCTTAACGTGTTATCTGGCTCTAGTTTTATGATAAAACAGATAAACAATATATGCGATTCGATAAAAAAGATCACAACACTCAAGTTAATATAAGTTCAATAAATTACTTAATTCTTGCTCAATAATATAAAACTATTCCAACCATTTGAAATGATAAATAAAATTAAACTAAATATTACGATATCAAAATAGAAGGGGTTAGTCTGAATCGCAGAGTGTTGTTGTCATCACAGTCGTCACAGGAAATCGGGCGCACCTGTAACTTGTGATCTGTCATACTTTAAGAATTTATTTTGGCTCGGAAAAGCATTTATTGTACACCTTTCCAATCTCTTGATAACTAGTACAACATGGTAAGTGTTTTAGCTTTGGAATATAACACGGTGACTTGTCGTAATTTCATTTGATGAGAAAATAAGATTGCCAAAGATTTTGTTTCTTATGGTTATCACAGTATCACTAATATCGAATTAGAATGGGATTGCACCAGTTAATCATGGCAATCGGTGGAAAACACTCGGATTTATCAGTGTCTGATAGTGCTTTACATGCCGGCTATACACTTTCAGTTTAGTGAATAATTCGTGTCTTGGTGCTGCTTTCAAAATATTTGACCGGCATTATTTGTCACCCTGACGAAACCTAGCTTTCTCAGTGACAAGGAACGTTTATTATTATACTAAGGCATACTGCTCGAAATACTCTGTAGAATGCCCTTGTGTTGTTTGTTGAATAAGCAGGATGTGGCATTGAGTTTATATGTATCTTATAATTTTGTTTATGAATGTGGGTCTCTGTTTGTATGTGGTTGTCAAAAGATTATTTGAAGTAAAAATAGGGTTAGCAAACATACCCTTATAATTTCCATGATAGATAACTATTTATGAATGAGAAGTGAATTATGTAAGGTATATTGCAAGGATCACTGGCCCTTCCACAATTTTTGGGAGCTTGGATCACTCTCATAGTTTTTTTTTTCTCGTGTTAATTCTAAACCATTTATTCCTTCGGTTATGTTGACATATTATACCAAATGCCAGTTAGTATTTCTTTGTTGATATATCATATATAGACCCATACCATTAGTCAAGGATTTAATAGAACATACACATCTTAAGATGTGTCACATTTTGGAAGGGTAAGAGACAGGGTATCTTCTGATATGATTATAGTGTGGAAGTTCTTCATCTGTTGATAAGATGTATTGCAATACAGGAATAAATAATAATTTTATTTATTTACTTTGTTTTTATTATTTTTTTATTATTACTTTTTTTTATAAAGTCAAAAAAATGTTTATATCCAGATGCAACTACAATGTGTATATACAAACGTAACAATGTATAGTGTGTATATATGCAAAAACTTCATGATAGAATAGGATGTCTTCTGTCATGTTAGAAATATTTCAGTGACATAATATCACGTTATCTGTTGTGAATAGGTTAAGGATGACTTACTCTAAATACAATAAGATTATTCTTTTTACAAATTTTAATGAAATCTTATACATTTTACATATTACATGATAAGGTAGAGTTCCAACACCAAAGCCCATATCTAATTTAATATTTCCAAAAAAAAATCAAAGCACTTATGAATGCAATTGTGCATGTTGAAGCATGGTGATGGTTAAGTTATGTCGATTTTGGGTTTAGGTTAAGCTAGGATTATTTATCTTAGGTTTCAGCTTAATTAGGTTTGATTAGCATAACTTTGATAAGGTTAGGATAGGTTAGGTTCGGCTTAGGATTGATGAAAAAGGGAGCTCAAGAGTCAGACCTCTTTTGTGGTTCCTTTTAACCCATTCGCATCGGATGACGTGCTGACACGTTTCGTGGTTTTTGCGTTAGATGCCGGTGACGAGATATCTGGGCAAGGCCGGCACTCGGGGTGAGTGAGCAGGCAGCCCAGGCTCGCAGCTTGTGCGGCCGAAAGTCTCGAGGCATTAGGCTTATGTGTTCGAAAACCCCGGCATTACGACCATACAAAGCCGGAATCGCCCCATTGTGAATGGGTTATGGATTAAGTTTCAAGTGCCTTTAGGAAGCTTTTATGAGTTTATCATACATGTCTTCTGTCAGTCTTTAGATGAAAAATTGATAATCTGAAATGAAAAATTATCAAATTGTGAGTTCCTATATGAAAAAAATATTGAAGCTAGAGTAAATTAAACTAGGTTTCTGGTAACAGACCTGTAATCATGACCAAAAATAGATGGAACCTATTGACAATAGTTTTTCCATATTCAAAATTTGAGATGACTAATTCCAGAGTTTCATATTAAATATGAAGGGCCTCCATGGCCTCTGTGATTCATTCTCAGCCGAAAGTCAATAAACCCTACCATGTGTATTTGTCAAAATATTGCTTGAACTTGTACTTTATATAAGGTAGATCTCCAGGGAAATTGAGTTCTCTTTAGGCAGAGTATGCATGATGGAGTTTTGATTCCCTTTGCTTTGCTAGAGCATGAAGTGGGGATATTGCAGCGTTGCCTGACTTTGCCATGGAACTCTAATGAGCACTTGTAGTTTTACTTTGTGAAGGTTATTTTTGGTACGAAATAGTATTTTTTATGGCTATTACCTTAGTGTTTCTCTGTTAGCAGTCCCAGTAGGACAGCAAAGTTCAGAGCTTCATGTACACACAAAACAAAACAAATCAAAACAAAAAAAAATTAAGACTAGTTGTGTTTTGTCCACTGTGCACACACACAGAATGAGTTGCTGCATTTTGTCCTATTTTGAGAGGGATGGGGTCATAAATCAATTTTGCTCACTATTATTTTGTTTTAATAAAGTAAATAGAAATCTATATGTTAACAAAATAATATTTATTTTTATTTATGCATGGAAAAGCTATGGAATACTTTCCTCAGTTGTTTTAATTGGGGAAACTTACCTGAACTGCCTTGTTAAGTATATGTGTGTGAGTGAGTGTTTCTGATTTAAGTTAATATTATTTATGCTTCACTGATATATATCTTGTGTCAATCTCTATTAAAATATCAACTCTTTCCTTCTTATCATTGTGTTTTAAAAGACTCAGTTTATGGAAGAAAAGCCCTTTCCACTCCTTTTCAGTCTGCATTGTTCAACTTCCAAAGTCTCCTCAGTGTTTTGCTGCTGATGATTTGTACCTGCGCATATATACGATCCTTTGCACCTTCACTGCTCGACAGACAAAAGACCGGGTAAGCTGCATTTTTTAAATTGTGATTTTGTGATTGTGTTCCATGTATTTTGTAGCAAGTTGTGTTTTTGTTTATATAGCTGTACATAATGTCTGATTTGTTACATTTAAAAAAAAATGGAACCAGCACTAATAATTTACATATTAACCCAATGACACTGGGAAATAATCACTTGCTGCTATGCTAGGATCAAAGCATTGCAGACAGATCTCATGAAAAACACAACAGCCCCAGTTAGGCCCAAATGATGCGACATTGGAATCTGCTCAGTGTTGAAGTGTGCTCATTATCATAAAGTCTTGTGACTGTTATGGCACTAGTTTCAGAGCTACAGCTTTCCAGAGTCAGCTAAAACTCTTTTTTTTCCTATGGTTTTAACCCATTGGTTGAGGTATTAAATAAATGTTTGTGCAGTAGGATGGCTGGTTTACACGTCTGGCACAGTGCCATCCGTGTCTTTGCAGCAAATCATGCTATCTGCTGCCAATGGGTTAAGGGAAAATTCTCTTTGGGTAAGTCTGTAGTGTTGTGAGCATGGAGAATTTTTTTTCATGTCTCTGGACGGGTGGTACACTACGGTACCGTGCATTCTAGGCCTGTTCGCTGGGTGACGCCATACGGTGTTGTTTATTTAACTGATTTAAGCCTATGCGTTCGAGAGCCCCGGCATTGTAACATGCAAGGCTGGAATGCCCCTGTCGTGAGTGGGTTAATTTCTAGCTGGTACATGCAGCATCAGAAATATCCCATCTTGTCAGCAAGTTAGCTCACTTTGGCCCCTATCTACAATGAGTTGATATCAAGGTTGCCTGCACAAGACTAAAATTGAAAGTGTCAAGATGATGGTTTTATCCTCTTGTTCTTGGTTCGGGATAAGCTAATTGTTTTTCAACAGAAGAATTTTTAAAAAATGAGTATTTAGCATTAATTTGGAAGGCTGTAATTCAAGAACTGGCAGCTTAGCAGTCATAAAACTCCAAACCAGTATAGTGTGTAGGTCCCAGCCTTCCGGATAGAGATTTTTTTTCTCTATCATGGAGAAGTAGATTTCTGACTCACATATATAAGTTATGGTATAGTTTCTTTAATTACTTTTAATTGGAAAACTTACCTAAACTGGCTTATAAGGGAAATTCTCTGAAAAATATGGTAGCAGAATGTAATAAATTATACAGGAGCATGAAGTTAATTCATAATCATGGTATTTGGAGAGGATGTACAGCCCCTTTTACTAACTTTTAAAAATAATTTTTCTCTTTCAACAACAGCCTGGTTGGGACCTTTTGGAAAATGGCAAGAATTGGTGAGAGGAAAAGCCCATGGGTGGCTGCAGCTTGTGTAATGATGGCCGTGAATGTCCTTTTCTTATCATAGTTATAGTGCAATGTAAGTTGTCTTTTCTTTGTTGTGTATTGTCAAAATTTTGTATGTTGCATTTACTCTTGTTTTTAGTACTTTTTCATTTGTATTTTAGTAATTTCTTAATTAAGTGAACCATAATGAATTTTATAGCCTCTTTGATGGATAAAATTTAGTATGACTCTTATAGGATTATATGTAATAAATTTATATTTTATTTTCCCACTTCAGATTTATAAGGATTTAATTGAAAAATAGCACAGTCACAAGAAATGATGTTTAGGCAAACAAAGCTTGGAGTCTACAAACATCAGCTGATTTCAGAATGCTTCAATATTTCTTAACAAAGAGGATGCAAGACATTTTGTGCTTTAATTTACTATGGAACTGCTCAACAAACAACTAATTAAGAGGAGCATGCTTGTTCCTCAAGAGTGTAGCTGTATTGCTTGATGGAAGACCAAACTTTTTGTGATCCAAATGTAAAGTTTTATATGTTGTCTCATGAAAATAATCATGACAAATATTTTTCTCCATGGGTTTTATTGACCTTATATTATCAACATTATAATTTCACAGAGATTCAAGGTATATAGTAACTTTTTTCTTGTTCCAGTAATTATGAATATGTCATTTCATGTCTCAAAAAACAATTACCTAAAGAAAACTGGGATGAAATAAAATCAGAAAAATCTTTGGCATCTAATTTACAAATAACCTGGAAGAACCTAGCATAAAACATTCTATACAGCAGTCTGCCTTTAGATCCACACTGAGATCCATTTCCACTAATACTTTATATATGGCAGGAAAACAAAAACTTACATCTAAAATCTCCAACGTGAATAATACTCCAATAATACTTATCATCCTTATATACATATCAGTTATTAATGTCATGTTTCACAAAGCATTGCTCAGTATGAGAAATACACAGAATATTTTATATTCTATCCACAACAACAAAAAACAATTTAAAAACAAAAGAAGCCATTCTTTGAGAAAAATAAGAAATGGTATCCAAGCATAAAACTCTTAAACTTAATTTCTATAAAATAAAAAGACACTGGGTTATAATGAGTTCGGATTTTTTCTGGTTTAATATTTCTATAATCAACAACCTTTCCGAGTGCTGTGGCATGACAATATACCATCGAGAACAAAAGGGGACTTGACTTGGTAAGAGAATACCTAAGCATAACTGTAATGATGATAATAGTAACAGACTATTAAAAAATCCAAGACTCAGGGAAAAATGATCACCTAAATATAATAGAAATGATAACAAAAGTAACAAAAGCTTTCCAACACATGACTGAAAAAAATCCATGAGCTGCCAATTTAGCTACAAACTGACGGTGGACTATTCTCGCCGCTGCCTTCAAAATCGTCGTCACTCTCTTCGTCTGACGAATCTGCGGTGTCTGTAGAAGTCATGAGTATGGCTTGGATCCTCTCCATGTCTTTCTTGAGAGATTCATCATTGGGACTGAGCTGGTGTGCTGCCTGGTAGTCAACAAGGCCTTCAGCTAAAAGGCTGAGGTGGACAAAGGCTGTGCCTCGCCGAATATGGCACAAGAGGCGAGATTTGCTGTTTTCCTGATTTGGTGGGGTGAGCAGCTCTAATGCCTGTAACATTGGAATGAATCCATAAGTTTATTTCTCCATTCACCTATTTTATTTCACACTAGCCAAAATATCATGAGAAAATATAAATTTACCTTGGCTTTTCTCTTTTTATTTTAGGAGAGGCCAGTCTAACAATGTTTTGACTTACCAATTTTTGTTTGCTATTAGTAGTTTAAGTTTCACATTGTTTCCTACTAAGATAATGGTTATATAATATAATATAATATAATATAATATATATATAGATATAGATATATATATATATATACAGTTTTCTCTGCACCTCCACAGGGCAAAAAAAGAAGCTAAATATGAAAAAGACAACATCTATTCTATAATAGGATAATGAACTCCTAGTAATAAAAACATTTTGTAACATTCCATAATGACATTCTTTTTTTTACTTACTTTTGAACAGTCATTGATCGCATGATGAAGGTTGTTCAAGGCCAGATTTGCAGCTGCTCTGTTGCTGTAAAATGAAGCATCCAATGGACTCAGCTTTAGTGCCTCTGTGTAAGCATTGACACAACCTCTAAAGTCCTTGTTGTTGAATAAGGAGCTGAAAGGAAAAAGAGTTTAGCCTTGTTTTATTTTACAAGTAAAAAGTTATTCTGAGTTTAGGGCTGTTATATTAACCCATTGCATACGGGTGTCATGACATAGATGGCGCAGGAGCTCTGGCCTGACAACAGGCATCATGACGTACATGACGTTCAGGGATTTTGGATCACTGCTATTTTATTGTTATGAATAATGAGTGAAAGAAAGATGTGCAGGCAGAACAGAAAGAGGAAGGGACTCAACATGCTCAATGTCTACAATGTGCCCCTGTGTCAGTAAGGGTGCCTTTTGCTGTGGCACTCACTGTCATAAGAACAAGTTTCCTTCCTCTTCCTTATCTCTTCATGTTTTCTTTATTGTAGATGGTTATATGCTTCGTATTCGTTTATGACAGTACTTAAATATGAAAAAATGAAGTTGCTTTTCGTCCTCCCATAAAACAGCAATATTTCTATCACACTGAGTATGGACCCTAAACTACAATTTTAGTCAACTGCAGCATTAATAGAGCCTGTGATGTGACAGATATGTCTCTAAACACAGTAAAACACACAAAAATTCAAACACAAAAATGGCTCTAGCTTTTCAATGAATGACTAAAGGAGAGTGGGAAAAGTCATGGTATGTTGTCTGAAATAAAACCTATCTTGGAGATTGGACAAGCGAATGTATTCCCCGTCTGCAATGGGTCAAAGGTTTTCTTCTCTTCTTTTAAAAGTCACTAATTCCCCCATGCAATCCCCCCAACATATTTTTATATTCACACTCACACATTTAATGGTACTCATACATTCATTCCAACGTAGACATTCTAACCCTCACACTTCTATTCACTATTAGGCCTTTTCGTAATTTTGCAGATTCTCATTCCCATTCCCATTCCCATTCCCATTCTCATTCTCACTCTCTCTCCTAAAAAGTAAAACTAATAATAATGATAACAAAAATGTGATTACAAGAAACTTACATAGCCTTCTCTTTATAGTAATCCACACCACTGTCTTCTGTGATGTCTTTTTGGCTCTTGGACTCATAGCCTGACTGAGCGACTAACCACTGAAAAGATATATAACAGTTAATATCTCATATGTGTTTTCAAATATTGGCCATTGCTGATTAACCCTTTTCTGACGGGGCATGCTCTAAGCGAAAACCCCTATGCCGGGCGATTGCAATATTGCATTGTAATCGTCACACTGGCATGACACCCCGGCATCGGGAATTTAGCTGTGTCACACGAGTGTGACGCACCGTCGTCATTGGGTTAATGGAAGTCTGAGTCTTTACAAAGTTTGATTTGTTTATTTCTCTAGATTTAATTCCTTAACTTTCAAAGATGTGTGAAACTTACAAAGAAGATTAAGAAATTGTTCTCCAAATGATAAATGTTTTTGCTTTTTTATAATTACATGAAACAGTAACCTTATCTGCTTTCTTATTTGTAATCATAATATTTTACTTACATCTTGTTCCTCTTTCTCGCACGACTCTCTCTTTGGAGTGGGGAAGACACGCGGAGTGAATTTCACTTTAATGCTACTGTTCTGTCTGACAGCTGGAATAGCCACTTTTTTCCCTTCCTTTTCCTTGGAGGCGGCATTCCGAAGTGAATTTGACTTGCGCTGCTTTCTGTTTGCGTTCTCCACCCTTTCCAGTTTAGCCCTGTTCTGCTGAAATTAAGGAAATTGGGATTATAAATTTTTTAATAAATCAAAAGCTATCAATCAATATCTATACAAATATGTGAATGAATAAAATAAGTACATAGACAGATATATTGATAAATTGACTAATGAAGAGATGGACAGGTATATATAAATAAATATATATATCAAGAGACCTTCAAGAACTTTAATTTTAATGGCAATCCTACCAAAACAGGAAATGCTTAACTAGCCACACCATTCTACTCACCATAACATGAAGGTTTTCTGTAGAAGAATAATACAGACTGTCTTCACCATCACCATCGTAATCCACTTCTCGCACCACACAAGAGCCTTCCTCTGAGCAAGTGCTGCTTAGTCTTCGACGCAGATCAGGCTTATCTACTATCTCTTGGGCTGAAATAGACACAATATATGGAATAAGTATAGGTGCCTTCTCCTTTTAACAGTAAAAATGAAAAAAAAAGACTAATGCTAAAGATGAAATTGTTGGTTTCCATAGAACCATTTGTATAACAAAACTCAATATTCCCACCTTCAGCTAGGGTGCATGAATGGTCCCCTCCATCTGACTGTTTCAAGAATTCTTCCTTTTCATTTTCTATTCTCTTTTTGCGTTCCTCAAGACTTCTGTCATCTTCAGCAATCTGTCGGGCAACAGCAAATCTCTCTCGGCGGTTGCGTTCATCTGTCCAACAATAATGTAGACATAAATAAATATAAACAATCATCTTTTAAATATGGAAAATATGACAACAGACAGACCTTATGCTATTAACAAGAAGGTTTTCCTCTTACCTTTATTTTTCTTCAATGTTTCTTGTTCCTGTCTTTCAAGGTCTAGTATGGCCTCGGCTCTTTTCATCTGCTGCTCTTCCTTTGTCAGCTTCAAGCCGAGTTCTTTCCAAGGTGAAGAAATTTCCTTGGCCAGGCTGAGTTCAATATGTCCCTTGGCAATCTTAGCTGAGCTTTTGTCAGTATCAATGAAGTGGCACAAAAACACTTCAAATATATATGGAAGGAAGCTCACCTGAGGGGGGTTAAAATAAATAATAATGATATTACAATATGTGTATCTATACAGCACATCAAATATTAGTTCTTAAATGAATTGATTATCAAATTTACATTGGAAACAAAACAAAGTTATAAGAATAAAGAAAATATTTGCAGAAAAAACATACCTTTAGATATGAGTTTGTGGTAACAATATCCACATTTTTAGGGCTTGTGCGATGCAAATCAAGAATAAGTAAGATATTGTCATCAGTCTGATGCCACTTGTAGTCGGACACCTGGATAGGCATTTTGGCAAGGCAAGAGTGTGATGAAAATTTCCAGTATAAATCAACCACGTAATAAACAACAAAGTGAGAAAGGAGAGAACAGTGAGGAGTAACTCTTCAGCTATGAGATAAACTTTCAAACTGCCAGTGAAGAAAGATACGAACTTCACCGGCAACTTTATCCAAATAGCAGGATGACGGCACACATATCTGGAAGAGGAGATGCCGAGGTGAGAAAGTAGAAAGAATTCAGAATTATTTTTAAAACAGAAGAGAGAGAGAGAGAGAAGAAAAAAATTATATATATATATATATATATAAAAAAATATATATATATATATATATATATATATATATATATATATATATATATATATACACAACTATATATATGTACTGTGTTATATCTTTGTATACTTTTACATTTGCATGAATAAAATGTTTTCGATTGCTAGCTACACCCATTTTATAACATATTTTCAAAAGTTTTATTATCCTATTTCATTTATTTAAAATAAAAGTAAATGCTTAGAAACATGTTGTGGCTTTCAAAATAACTTCCTAATGATTATATTGGTTGTGCTCTATCCAAATCCACTTGAAACTTGTGGACAGCTACAATCTGTTGTCAACACATCATTGGCACAGTGTCATGTGATTGCCCCAGCCTCCATATGTTGTGCTCTGGCTAAGGCAAACAAACTTTTACTTTGTATATTCTGGCAGAATAGAGTTTGGACTGGTTCTTTGTTTGGCAATAAATTTCCAGTGAGGTCTACAGGCTCTATCTTTCCTGACTTAAAGTAGTGGTTGATTGTTTGCCTTGGGCAGAGTGCCGAGGCGTGCAATCAGTGTAAGGCCAGTAGCAAACATGTGGTTGTCTTCTTTACTTATACGAAAATAAAATAAGGAGTATATGACTACTTTTGGTACATGGTATATTTTATACACAATTGTATATAAAATATCAATTTTGTTTCACACCAGGAAATTATATCTTTCTAGATAATGTACATGCAATGGGTCATATTTATAAACACGAGGATTTTAGTGTTCTCTCTCACTCTCTCACTCTTTATGTGTAATGTATATGATTCTTTGATTCTGCAAAATCTCTTAATAATAAAAAAAAGTGTTGTAGTATACTGAACTTTATCACCTAACTGCACCCTAATGAGGTTTTCTTGTTGATTGTAGCTATATGCCACTGTTATTTTAAAATGTTTTAGCAATAAAAAATTATCACTTTTTTCTTGGCAAATATTTGGAAGACACCCACTGTGTTTTTCAGCAAGACTTTTCTCCTACAATGGATGTCAGGAAATAAGTACACCCCCACTATGCACATTCTGGCAAGACAGGAATGGGGTTGGCTCCTCATTTGATAATAAATCAACAGGGAGGTCTACAAGCTCTATATTACCAATATATATGTGTCATCTAGTACAGGGGTTGCACTGATTGGCAAGAAGCTTGGCAGATACACAAATGTTTCTTAAACATCTACCTCTTTTTTTCTTCTTCTTTTATACTATTTTATTCCTTTTCCCTTATCATCTAGTCTCAGTGTTTTCATCTAGTCTCACTGAAAAAAAAAAATCTTTGACCTATTCTGTTTAATCAAATAATGGGTTTTGGCATGAAACATCGAATAGTGGAAAATAACCCATATTTTTTGTGTATTGGAATCTTTCTGCTTCTGGTAAATTGCTGATTCAAGGTAAACCTTCATGTACAA
>BOPN01000115.1:441903-461903 GCA_017312705.2 Penaeus japonicus
TGGATTCGGAACTACATCTACATGCATTACACAATGCTCATCCTTGGGGTTACACTAGCTATTGTGTTTTGTAAGCATGCTTTGGGTAGCAACATTTCGAATTGATTTGAATGTGATAAAAAATAATCTGATGGATTTACCAATGAGGTTTATTATATTCATGGGGATCAGCAGCTAGAGAATGTATACAGTATTATATGAATCAACATTTGTTAGTGTTATCTGTGGTAAAATCATCCTCTTGATGTCTCAAACTGTACAGCCTAGATGAATTATGTTGCCCTATGTTGTATGAGGATTTTATATGAGAATATTGTTAGACCATTTCTAGTGAAACAGGTCATATAACTATTCATATAAGGGCCTCATTTAACCAATGATATCATTAGTAATAAGGTATTCTTTTCTTTTCAAGATTGGAAGTTTTATTATGGGGTCTGGGGCATAAATAGCAACATGACCCACTGCAAGGTCGTATGACTAAAGATATAATCCTAATCTGTGATTATCATCATGGTCGTCAGGCATGGATTCTGACTGTTAATACCATCCATAATAGGAAATAGTAGACAACTGTCATACTTGGGAGTGTGCTTGTTATTAGTAAACAAATAGCTTTTTATGGCAATGTCATTTTAGTGGCATGATAAAAGAAACAATGTAATTTCAAAGTAATTGGTTATTTGGGTCTAGAACAGAATCAATTTGTTACCATTTACGGTTTGAGAAAAAGCACCCATTTTACATATCCTTACTGATTTTCTTGATTTTGCATCTGAATTATAAATCTGTGTTAATTGGAATGTTAATGATTGGTAGTATTGCGGATTCATTTAGATACTGCTCTGAGTCATATGTTGCTTTCATATAGATATGGTTTAGGTTTTATTTGATTATCTTTTAAATCAGAGCATAAAGTTTTGTGGAATCAGACTGAAGGGCTCAAGTCGGTTGTTTTGAAATAGAATAAGAATTGGATTATAACTATGTTATGAAAAGAACAAAAGTTCTTTTGTAGCTGATAAGCTATTGGTTCCTTAAAGTATCAGCATTAATTATGGATAATGGCTTGATAGCAG
The DNA here is from genome assembly GCA_017312705.2 of Penaeus japonicus. Classification (NCBI taxonomy): domain Eukaryota; kingdom Metazoa; phylum Arthropoda; class Malacostraca; order Decapoda; family Penaeidae; genus Penaeus; species Penaeus japonicus. The sequence goes on from BOPN01000115.1 coordinate 442,983, forward strand.
ACAATTTCCAAGCAATTTTGATGCAATTTATATTGAGAGAAATCCCAGAGACACAGCATAGTGAAGGTGAGGGAGCCACAAGTCTCCTTGAGGTAATGTTGATAAACCAATATGTAGAGGATAGTTATGGTGGATAGGCTGTTGTTGATAGATGGCTGTAAACAGGTAGGCGAGGTGTGATGTTTGTGAGGTCAGAGTTCTTGTCTTTTCTTTTCTTTTCTTTTCTTTTCTTTTCTTTTATGTTCTATTCTACTCCTTACAAAGATTACTTTTTTCTATTTACCCAAGAAGAAAACTTACTTGTCATTGTTTTTTCCTGCAGAAACATAAAACCGTTATTTTGTACTAATTGACTTGTAGAGTTTGTGTAATTATTGACACAAAAATTTGAATAAAGAAAGATCTAAGGTTCTTATTTAACAAATATGAGAGAGGCTACCATGCGTGCACAGCCTTGCATTGGTTCCTGACCAAGCAAAATCATGCAGAGTGAAGGATACATATTGACTGGACTGATTTGTGTGTGTAACTGAATTGAACTCTCCTCTGATGGTTCTGTTTTCTTTCTTTTATGTGGTTAATAACAGCCGGTGTATTAGATGGGGGTTTGTGAGATGAGAACCACTGTAACCAATTGTGTAAACTTAATAAATTATGAACATTATCAGAGACTTAGGTCTCTTGTTTTCTCTTGTTTGCCCTTGAATTGTAATAAAAGTCTTCAGAAAATATTCACACATTTATAGATATTGGTCGACTGTTTTTTTACCCTCTCAGGTTTTTCTTTTGCATACCAGAGAAAGATTACCTTCGCATAACAAACATTATGTTCACTTGCTTCATATCTCTATCTCAATTAAGATGATCGGAGAGTGTTTACGTTCACCAAGACTGTGTGCAGTTGTTTATGAAGTATGTGGATTGTTTAAGGACCATGAACGTGTGTTTATTTGCAAAGATGATGTTAGGTTTGCGTAGGATTATGGGCTGGGGGTCAGGCACGCCGATGAATGCGAATGGGGGAAAGGGAGAGGGCCGGGGGGGAGGGGGAGGGGGAGGGGTTGGTGGAAATGGGAAGGGAGAGGTGTATGAGAAGGAGTAGAAGGGGAGAGAAAGCGTGAAATAGACAAAAGAGAGGGGTTAGTAAAAAGGGGAGGGGAAGGGGGCAGGCAGGCAGGCAGGCTGGCAAACAGACTGGCAGGCAAGCGCCAGGCAGGAGCCAGACGTGTGTCAGGCAAGCGCCAGGTAGGAGCCAGAAAGATGTCAGGCAAGTGGGAAAGCAGGTGTCAGACAAACATACAGACAAACAGTCAGGTAGACAAGCAAGCAAGCAAGTAAGCAAGCTAGCAGGCAGGCAAGTGTCAGACAGGCAAATGCCAGGCAGACCGAAAAGCAGACAGAAGGGAACAGGGGACAGACACGGTAAACAAGCAGGGTGACGTGCAAGTAAGCAAGCAGACACACGCAAAGAGCGAGGAGACCTTGCATTTGCTCTTGCATTTACCCAGGGACATGCGGTCGAGTGGTTTGTGCGGAAAATCAAATATTTCGGCTGATTTAAAGTGCAATGGAGGAAGGGGGGTCATTTAGCACGTCGCATGTCGTTGGTCGTTCACAAACATACGCCCCGACAGTCCGCAATATGCTACTTTTGCCGTATACTTCACATATACATACAGACGCGCACACGTACACGTACACGCACACGCACACGCACACGCACACGCACACGCACACGCACACGCACACGCACACGCACACGCACACGCACACGCACACGCACNTATATATATATGTATGTATATCAATAATACATTTACCATAGTGATAATTCTCCATTACTTGTTTTGTAACAAGCCAATCTGTACTGGACTGAAGATCTTTGTCAACGACATAGATAGTTGCAAATGTTATGATACTGCTTATTGATTTTATATCTAAAGTGTATATGAAAGCAGGCCATATGGTTACAAACAAATAGATTAACCTGATCATCCATCCGTTAATTATTTTTATTCAAACTTACATATATGTATGTTTGTATAGGGTTACTTACATACATACATACTTATATGCATACATACATATATATACACATCAATACATACATATATACATACATACATATGTACATACATACATACATACATGCATACATATATACATACATACATACGTACCTACATACATACATGCATACATACGAACATATACATATGTACAAATACATTGTATGCATATATATGTGATACATACATACGTACATATATGAAGTCCTACGTTCGTACGAATAGACAGCCAGGTACTAGTCTAGCTGAGAGAGAGAGAGAGTAGGAATGAAACTATCTATCTATACTAAACAACTCAATATTGCATACCTACTCAGGACAACCTTATGGAGATAAACAGAGTTGTCGTTCTTACAGGAGGATGAATGTGGATAAGCGCACAGGTTGTGGTTGTTTTATCTCTCTCTCTCTCTCTCTCCCCCTCTCTCCCTCCCTCCCTCTCTCTTTCTCTCTCTCTCTCTCCCTCTCTCCCTCCCTCCCCCCCCCCCTCTCTCTCTCTCTCTCTCTCTCTCTCTCTCTCTCTCTCTCTCTCTCTCTCTCTCTCTCTCTCTCTCTCTCTCTCTCTCTCTCTAACTCTTTTTTCATTATTACCTTGAGAATCCGGTACGTGTTCGCGCTTGTGATCAGACTGTTTGGGGTTTGAGACTGACGTGTGGTGTCTAGTCTTTGATGGCTGGAGGGGGGGTGGGGGGTGGGGGAGGCAGGAAGGAGGGGGGGCTGGAGCTGGGAGAAGTGTTGTTTTGCTCTTTGGTTGTTATTCTTTGACTCGATTTTATCTTGTAAAGGTCTTTATGTTTCTTCTTCAATATCCATATTATTATTATTTTTTATTTCTTTATTTTGTTCATTATCATCATCGAATACGATAGTGTTTATTACGTAAGGCCTAAGCTTGTGATTCACGATTCGTGATCATTGAAACACGTTTCTGTGTCGGATTATGATGGCATTGGTGATAGGCCTATATATTTATTTCCCTTGTCTGATCCCGTTTCGCTGCCCTTTTTTGTGCACTCGGTATAAAGACACAAAATCTCCATACACGTCGGAGTTAGAGCTAATCTTACCTTTTTGTGCGAAGTAGGGAAACAGAAATTCGGGGAATTTAGTTGAACCGATTTTCGCTGTATTTGGTTTACTTATGTTTTTTTTTTAAATATTAATTCGTGTTTTATTACACACGCACACGCACACACTCATATTTGTTTTGTCTTGTCGTTAAACGTAGAAAATGGACTTTTAATTCCTGACCTTCTGCCTTCTTTGAACAGGTCTTCACCAAGCGTCAATTAGGCGTGATATATATTATTCTCTCTCTCTCTCTCTCTCTCTCTCTCTCTCTCTCTCTCTCTCTCTCTCTCTCTCTCTCTCTCTCTCTCTCTCTCTCTGTGTGTGTGTGTGTGTTAATGTCCGTTATTTCTAGCTGTACTGACATTTTAATAGTTGTTAACTTTATGAGAGTTATTGTGAGTGTTGTTTTTTATAAATATAATCAGCAGCAAGCTGCATTGTACCAAATGTAAAAAACTATATAAATGACACTGAATAACGCAAAAGATAATTCAGGTGAAGATGTAATCGAAAAAATCATTACATACATCACTAGCATTGTAAAGCTATTCAGATTCATTTAAATCTTGTTCTGCAACAGCAAACTGATGTACCTATTTTCCCCTTAATGCACAAATGACTACTTTAGGCTACTTTAGGCATCCCATCAGTATAGGGAAGTTTTGAGGCGACGAGGAATATTACACTTGGTCAGAACTACGAATTACATTGTGGCAAGAAGCCAAGAGTTGCAATGTATAGAAAAGCCAGGAGTTGCAGTATAGCAGAAACAAACAAACAAATAAGCCAGGAGTTGCAATGTGTTAAAAAGCCGCTTCTAGCTAGTGTCTATTTACCAATCAGTTATTCTATCCTGTGTTGCAAGCCGAAGTGTTTTTTTTTTTTTTTTTTTTTTTTTTTTTTACGGTTGTTGTTTTAGGAATCTGTGGTGCATTAGGGGTTAAAAAGTAAAGAAAAAGGAGGGGGCGTTTCCCACGCTGCTAAGAACTTCTCGGAAGTTTGCTGAGCCGTTGGGGGTGGGGGGGGGGGAAGGGAGAGAAAGAGAGAGAGAGAGAGGAGAGAGGAGAGAGGAAAGGGGGGAGGAGGAGAAGGGCAAGAATAAGCAAAGGAGAGCAAAAGAAATGTTATAGTTGTTGGGATTAAGAGAAGAGTAAGAGAAAGAACGGAGAGAGTGGGATTAGTAGGGAGAGCGAGAGAGTGTAAGAGGAAAGCACGAGGGAGATAGAGCTATAAGAAAGAGAGAAGGAAAAAGCGAGAGGCAGTATTAAATGGATTTTTTTTTTACCTTTTTCACAGGTCTGTCGTCGTCCTTCCTTTGCCCCTCTCAAGTGTCAGTTCCCAGTTCTTCTGCTTCTTCTTTTTCTTCCTCGTGTTCTTCTCTTCTCTTTTCACATGTCTCCCTCGGCCATGTTTTGTCCTGGCACTCCCTCTTTCCTGTCCCTCTCTCTTCCATTGTACTTCCTCCATCCCGCATCTCCTTCTCTTCGCTTCCCTCCTTCTCTAGTTCTCTCTCCTTCCCTTCCTCACTTGCTAATATCATACCCCTCTTCTTCCTCCCTTTTCTTCTCATGCAATATTTCTCCCCTTTAATTCCCTTCCCCTCCCTTGTGCTTCCCTCTCTCCTCCCCTTCATCCTCTCTCTTCCCTCACCCTTTCCCTCTCTTTCCTCCCGAGTCCCCCTTCAGCCTCCCCCTTCCCCTTCATCTCCCTCAGGGCCATCGCATAAAAGAACGTTTATGGCGTGTCTCGTGTTGAATGTTGATGACGACGATGCCTTGCGGTGTTTCTGCTGCTGTCTCTGGTGCCACGTGCCTTGCATGGGGCTGGCCGAGGGAGTGGGAGGGAGAGGGAGAGAGAGAGAGAGAGAGAGAGAGAGAGAGAGAGAGAGAGAGAGAGAGAGAGAGAGAGAGAGAGAGAGAGAGAGAGAGAGAGAGAGAGAGAGAGAGAGGGGGGGGGGGAGAAGAGAGAAGGGAGAGGGGATGGCAGTGGGTGAAGGAAAGGGAGGGGAAGGGAAGGAGGAAGGGAGGAAAAGAAGAAGAAGGAGGGAGGGAGGAAGAGAAGGAAAGCGAGAGCGAGATCGGAGGAGGAGGAGGAGAATGAAAGAAAGGAGAAAGAAGAGAGGAAGTAGTGGAAGGATGGGAAGAAAGAGAAAGAAGTAGCAAAAGTGTGGAAAGGAGGGAGGAGGAGGGGAGGATGTGCAGCCGAAGAAGATGGACGTAGGTGGAAAATAAGGGAGGGGCGGGGAGTATCAGGTAGTTAATTATGAAGTGATGCTTCATTACTGCTGCCTGTATACCTTCCCGTATACCTGCCCCCCCCCCTTCTCTCTCTCTCTCTCTCTCTCTCTCTCTCTCTCTCTCTCTCTCTCTCTCTCTCCCTCTCTCTCTCCCTCTCTCTCCCTCTTTCTCTCTCTCTCCCTCTCCCTTTCCCTTTCCCTTTCCCTTTCCCTTTCCCTTTCCCTTTCCCTTTCCCTTTCCCTTTCCCTTTCCCTTTCCCTTTCCCTTTCCCTTTCCCTTTCCCTTTCCCTCTCTCTCTCTCTCTCTCTCTCTCTCTCTCTCTCTCTCTCTCTCTCTCTCTCTCTCTCTCTCTCTCTCTCTCTCTCTCTCTCTCTCTCTCTCTCTCTCTCTCTCGCTTTCTCTCTTCTCTCTTCTCTTCCTTCCCCTCCTCTCCCATCTTCTCTTTTCTTTCTTCCCCTCCCCCCTCCCCTCCCCTCCCCTCCCCTCCCCCTGTCCCTTTCCTTATAAGTGACGGCGATGGGGTACGGTGTTCGACCGAGCGAGGCAGTTGAACGAGCGCTTTCTTTACCAGTCATTTTGATAACTCTTCATTTACCTCGGAACCGAGAGAGGGGTAAGCGTATGGAGGGGGGGAGGGGAAGAGAAGGGAAAGGAAGGGACGTGAAGGGACGGGAAGGGGAGGCAAGGCAAGGCAAGGCAAGGCAAGGCAAGGCAAGGCAAGGTAAGGTAAGGTAAGGTAAATGCAAAGGCACGGAAAGGGATGGGATGGGATGGGAAAGAAAGGGGAGGGGAGGGGAGGGAAGAAAAGGAATGGGATGGGATGGGAAAGGCAAAGGCACGGAAGGGGATGGGATGGGAAAGGGAGGGGAGGGAAGGGATGGGAGAGGAAAGGAAAGGAAAGGAAGGGGAGGAAAGAGAATGGAAAGGAAGAGGTGGGGAGGGGAGGGGATGAGTGGGGAGAGTGAGTAGGGAAAGGAAGGTTAGGAAGAAATAGGGGAGAGTGGGAAGGGGAATGAGGAAAAGGGAGAGAGGGATGGAGAAAGGAAGAGGCGTACGTACCTGGCCATCCCCTTATTTTTTATGTCTCAGTAGAAATTGGATTACTTTCGTACCTTTACCGGCGGGGAGAGGCAATGCAGGGAGCGGGGGGGGGGGGGGGTAATATGAAAGATGGGTGAGAGAGGGACGAAGGTGTGGAGCTGGGCAGAGTGGAGCTGGGCAGAGTAGAGCACCGGCAGGGCATGGACGGGTGGCACAGGCAGGGTGGAGCCGAGCAGGCACATCATGTGGAAGGGTATAGAAGGGGAGCGGTGCAGAAGGGAAGCTGCATGGCAAGTGCAGAAGGGGAGAATCCATGTCAGAGAGTAGGGGAAGGAATGAAGAAGGAAAGAGAGAGAGAGGGGGAGAGAGAGGGAGAGAGAGGGAGAGAGAGGGAGAGAGAGAGAGAGAGAGAGAGAGAGAGAGAGAGAGAGAGAGAGAGAGAGAGAGAGAGAGAGAGAGAGAGAGAGAGAGAGAGAGAGAGAGAGAGAGAGAGAGAGAGAGAGAGAGAGAGAGAGAGAGAGAGAGAGAGACCTGGGCATTCCTGCTGACAGGGCTTTTGACCTCTCATGACGTCATCAGCCAAAGGACGTGTTTGTATGTGTATGACTGCGTGCGTATGTTGCGCGCTGCATGTTTGATTGTGTTGCGGCAACGCAGCCTGGGAAAGAGAGAACCCTCGTAGCGAAGTGTGGGAGAAACGGAGACATATTTAAGGCATGGCAAGATTAACTGGTTGACTGACACTGATTTGACTGGTTAACTGACACTGGTTTGACTGGTTGACTGACACTGAATTGACTGGTTGACTGACACTGGTTTGACTGATTTACTGAGCCTGCTTTGACTGATGGACGATCTAACCGGGCTTAATGGTTGACTGACAGTCAAGTATTTGAGCTAGGAAACAGGAAAATAGAACGAAAAACTAGAAATACAATAATACTAAACAGACATTGAGCTTGACCGATTATTTGAAGGGGAAAAATACATGCCAGGAAATAGAAGATAAAAGTACAGTCTGAGGAATCACGTTTTTTTTTTCCTTCCAAGGAGGCGCGGCTGGTGAGCGGACGGGCCGGAGCTTGTCTGTGCGTGTCGTGTGGCTCGTGCAGGCAAGCGACGGTCTGCTGCATCACCGTCTCTGCTACCTCCCCTCTCCCTCCCCCTGCCCCTCTCCCTATCCCTCTCCCTCTCCCTCCCCTCTCCCTCTCCTCCCTCCCCCTCTCCCTCTCCCTCTCCCTCTCCCTCTCCCTCTCCCTCTCCCTCTCCCTCTCCCTCTCCCTCTCCCTCTCCCTCTCCCTCTCCCTCTCCCTCTCCCTCTCCCTCTCCCTCTCCCTCTCCCTCTCCCTCTCCCTCTCCCTCTCCCTCTCCCTCTCCCTCTCCCTCTCCCTCTCCCTCTCCCTCTCCCTCTCCCTCTCCCTCTCCCTCTCCCTCTCCCTCTCCCTCTCCCTCTCCCTCTCCCTCTCCCTCTCCCTCTCCCTCTCCCTCTCCCTCTCCCTCTCCCTCTCCCTCTCCCTCTCCCTCTCCCTCTCCCTCTCCCTCTCCCTCTCCCTCTCCCTCTCCCTCTCCCTCTCCCTCTCCCTCTCCCTCTCCCTCTCCCTCTCCCTCTCCCTCTCCCTCTCCCTCTCCCTCTCCCTCTCCCTCTCCCTCTCCCTCTCCCTCTCCCTCTCCCTCTCCCTCTCCCTCTCCCTCTCCCTCTCCCTCTCCCTCTCCCTCTCCCTCTCCCTCTCCCTCTCCCTCTCCCTCTCCCTCTCCCTCTCCCTCTCCCTCTCCCTCTCCCTCTCCCTCTCCCTCTCCCTCTCCCTCTCCCTCTCCCTCTCCCTCTCCCTCTCCCTCTCCCTCTCCCTCTCCCTCTCCCTCTCCCTCTCCCTCTCCCTCTCCCTCTCCCTCTCCCTCTCCCTCTCCCTCTCCCTCTCCCTCTCCCTCTCCCTCTCCCTCTCCCTCTCCCTCTCCCTCTCCCTCTCCCTCTCCCTCTCCCTCTCCCTCTCCCTCTCCCTCTCCCTCTCCCTCTCCCTCTCCCTCTCCCTCTCCCTCTCCCTCTCCCTCTCCCTCTCCCTCTCCCTCTCCCTCTCCCTCTCCCTCTCCCTCTCCCTCTCCCTCTCCCTCTCCCTCTCCCTCTCCCTCTCCCTCTCCCTCTCCCTCTCCCTCTCCCTCTCCCTCTCCCTCTCCCTCTCCCTCTCCCTCTCCCTCTCCCTCTCCCTCTCCCTCTCCCTCTCCCTCTCCCTCTCCCTCTCCCTCTCCCTCTCCCTCTCCCTCTCCCTCTCCCTCTCCCTCTCCCTCTCCCTCTCCCTCTCCCTCTCCCTCTCCCTCTCCCTCTCCCTCTCCCTCTCCCTCTCCCTCTCCCTCTCCCTCTCCCTCTCCCTCTCCCTCTCCCTCTCCCTCTCCCTCTCCCTCTCCCTCTCCCTCTCCCTCTCCCTCTCCCTCTCCCTCTCCCTCTCCCTCTCCCTCTCCCTCTCCCTCTCCCTCTCCCTCTCCCTCTCCCTCTCCCTCTCCCTCTCCCTCTCCCTCTCCCTCTCCCTCTCCCTCTCCCTCTCCCTCTCCCTCTCCCTCTCCCTCTCCCTCTCCCTCTCCCTCTCCCTCTCCCTCTCCCTCTCCCTCTCCCTCTCCCTCTCCCTCTCCCTCTCCCTCTCCCTCTCCCTCTCCCTCTCCCTCTCCCTCTCCCTCTCCCTCTCCCTCTCCCTCTCCCTCTCCCTCTCCCTCTCCCTCTCCCTCTCCCTCTCCCTCTCCCTCTCCCTCTCCCTCTCCCTCTCCCTCTCCCTCTCCCTCTCCCTCTCCCTCTCCCTCTCCCTCTCCCTCTCCCTCTCCCTCTCCCTCTCCCTCTCCCTCTCCCTCTCCCTCTCCCTCTCCCTCTCCCTCTCCCTCTCCCTCTCCCTCTCCCTCTCCCTCTCCCTCTCCCTCTCCCTCTCCCTCTCCCTCTCCCTCTCCCTCTCCCTCTCCCTCTCCCTCTCCCTCTCCCTCTCCCTCTCCCTCTCCCTCTCCCTCTCCCTCTCCCTCTCCCTCTCCCTCTCCCTCTCCCTCTCCCTCTCCCTCTCCCTCTCCCTCTCCCTCTCCCTCTCCCTCTCCCTCTCCCTCTCCCTCTCCCTCTCCCTCTCCCTCTCCCTCTCCCTCTCCCTCTCCCTCTCCCTCTCCCTCTCCCTCTCCCTCTCCCTCTCCCTCTCCCTCTCCCTCTCCCTCTCCCTCTCCCTCTCCCTCTCCCTCTCCCTCTCCCTCTCCCTCTCCCTCTCCCTCTCCCTCTCCCTCTCCCTCTCCCTCTCCCTCTCCCTCTCCCTCTCCCTCTCCCTCTCCCTCTCCCTCTCCCTCTCCCTCTCCCTCTCCCTCTCCCTCTCCCTCTCCCTCTCCCTCTCCCTCTCCCTCTCCCTCTCCCTCTCCCTCTCCCTCTCCCTCTCCCTCTCCCTCTCCCTCTCCCTCTCCCTCTCCCTCTCCCTCTCCCTCTCCCTCTCCCTCTCCCTCTCCCTCTCCCTCTCCCTCTCCCTCTCCCTCTCCCTCTCCCTCTCCCTCTCCCTCTCCCTCTCCCTCTCCCTCTCCCTCTCCCTCTCCCTCTCCCTCTCCCTCTCCCTCTCCCTCTCCCTCTCCCTCTCCCTCTCCCTCTCCCTCTCCCTCTCCCTCTCCCTCTCCCTCTCCCTCTCCCTCTCCCTCTCCCTCTCCCTCTCCCTCTCCCTCTCCCTCTCCCTCTCCCTCTCCCTCTCCCTCTCCCTCTCCCTCTCCCTCTCCCTCTCCCTCTCCCTCTCCCTCTCCCTCTCCCTCTCCCTCTCCCTCTCCCTCTCCCTCTCCCTCTCCCTCTCCCTCTCCCTCTCCCTCTCCCTCTCCCTCATATATATATATTTATATATATATATATATACATATACATATATATATATATATATATATATATATATATATATATATATATATATATATGTATGTGTGTATATATGCATATATATATGTGTGTATATATATATATATATATATATGTATGTATATATAAATATATATATTTATACATATATACATATATATATGTATATATATGCACCTTACTCTTCATCCTTTCCCCTCATTCTCTCTCTCTTTTCCCTCTTCCTTCCCTGCCTCTTCGTCTGCTCCTCCTCCCCTCCCCCTTCCCTTCCCATTCCCCTTCCCTTTCCCTTCCTTCCTTTCCCCTCTTCCCTTTCCTTCCTTCCCTTTCCCTTTCCCTTTCCCTCCCTTCCCTCCCCTCCCATTGCTTGCTCTTCGTTATACCTTGCCCTACTCTATCCTACCCTACCTCCTCCTCCCTTCCGTAATTATTCATATAATGGTCTATTAAGTTAAAATCTTATTGGTGTATCTATATCACAATGATCTATATCTATATATGTCTATCTATCTATATCTTCCAGTTGTATATCTATCTATATATATTTTTTTCTTTGACATGCACAACTACACATGCACAAATACACACGCACGCTCACGCACACGCTCACGCACATGCCACGCGCACACGCTCACGCACACGCTCACGCACACGCTCACGCACACGCTCACGCACACGCTCACGCACACGCTCACGCACACGCTCACACACACGCTCACACACACGCTCACGCACACGCATACATCATGCACACATGCATTCAGTAAAAGCATATGCATACAATACACTCACACATAAATATACATACAATGTACACATTTATATATACATATACATATATATATATATATATATATATATATATATGTACAGTATATATATATATATATTATGTGTGTGTATATGCATATATATATGTGTGTATATATATATATATATGTATGTATATATAAATAGATATATTTATACATATATACATATATATATGTATATATATGTACCTTACTCTCTCTCGCTCATCCCTTCCCTCATTCTCTCTCTCTTTTTCCCTCTTTCCTTCCCTGCCTTCTTTCGTTCGCTCCTCCTCCCCCTCCCTTCCCTTTCCCATTCCCTTTCCCTTTCCCTTTCCCTTTCCCTTTCCCTTTCCCTTTCCCTTTCCCTTTCCCTTTCCCTTTCCCTTTCCCTTTCCCTTTCCCTTTCCCTTTCCCTTTCCCTTTCCCTTTCCCTTTCCCTCCCATTGCTTTCGTTTCCTTTCGTTATACCTTGCCCTACTCTATCCTACCCTACCTCCTCCTCCCTTCCGTAATTATTCATATAATGGTCTATTAAGTTAAAATCTTATTGGTGTATCTATATCTATGTCGATCTATATATCTATATATGTCTATCTATCTATATCTTCCAGTTGTATATCTATCTATATATATTTTTTTCTTTGACATGCACAACTACACATGCACAAATACACACGCACGCTCACGCACACGCTCACGCACATGCTCACGCACACGCTCACGCACACGCTCACGCACACGCTCACGCACACGCTCACGCACACGCTCACGCACACGCTCACGCACACGCTCACACACACGCTCACACACACGCTCACGCACACGCATACATCATGCACACATGCATTCAGTAAAAGCATATGCATACAATACACTCACACATAAATATACATACAATGTACACATTTTATTTTTCTTAAGTTTGCAAAGGAAACTGGTTCCGTGTGTTGCAAATGTCCTTGAGTGATATTGCTGGCGCCTATCGCGATGTGTCGCTCCTGCCAAACCACTGATTGTCTCACTGTTATGTTCTCGTGGGACATTGCACATTTAAGATGGGTACGGTTTAAGGGAGAGAAAGAGAAGTGAAAGGAGGGAGAGGGAGAGATTGAAGTGGAAGGAGGGAGAGGGAGAGATTGAAGTGGAAGGAGGGAGAGCGAGAGATTGAAGTGGAAGGAGGGAGAGCGAGAGATTGAAGTGGAAGGAGGGAGAGGGAGAGATTGAAGTGGAAGGAGGGAGAGCGAGAGATTGAAGTGGAAGGAGGGAGAGGGAGAGATTGGAGTGAAAGGAGGGAGAGGGAGAGATTGAAGTGGAAGGAGGGAGAGCGAGAGATTGAAGTGGAAGGAGGGAGAGCGAGAGATTGAAGTGGAAGGAGGGAGAGGGAGAGATGGAAGTGAAAGGAGAAAGAGAAAAGAGCGAGAAGTAAAAGGAGGGAGAGGGAGAAAGGGAGAAGAGAAAGAAAGGGGTACGAAGCATGGAAGGAAACATGTTGGGATGAAGAAAGAGGAAGAGGAAGAATGTGAAGTGGATAAGAGTAGAGGGGGAAAGGGATAGTGAAGTGGAGAGACGTAAGCCTATATTTATTTGTGTGTGTGTGTATGTATGTATGTATGTATGTATGTATGTATGTGTGTGTGAATATATGCATGTGTCTGTTCGTCCGTTTGTATATATGTACACAAACTTCCGTATGTGCTTGCATACATTCTAGCACCTCAATCTCTATTAGACAATTAATAAAACAAACAAACAATCAAACAAGGAGAACAAATAGAGAGAGAAAAAAAGAGAGTTCTACAGCCCCCAACCTCTGGGTTTATGGACTCTGGCGACCGGCCGTGCTATGGGGAGCTAAGGAGTCATGTTCTTCGCGGTTGTCGCAACATCTTCATCACTCTCAGGACATCATATTCATGTCATCTCACTTTGGCATCGCTGCTGTTTACGTTTTGTTTTGTTTATTTGGCTGATTGCGGTAGTGTGCTATTGATGATATTGATTACGATAGCGATAATCCTTCCCCCTCTCCTCCTCCCCCTCCTCTTCCCTCCTCTTCCTCCACCCCCTTTCTTCCTTCTCCTCCTCCTCCTTCCGAGAGCGAAAGGGCGGTAATGGTGATAGTTATTTTGGTTGTGATTTGATGATCGTGATATCGATGATAGTGATAAGGATATTTTCTTATTGTAGTTGTTCTTTTATTTTCTATGTCCTCTTCCGCCTTCTCCTCCTCCTCCTCTTCTTCTTCTTCTTCTTCTTCTTCTTCTTCTTCTTCTTCTTCCTCCTCTACCTCCTTGCTCCTTATTTTCCTCGCTCCTTCCTCCTCCCCCCTTACCCCGCTTCCTCCTCTTCCTCTTCATTTTCTTTTTCATCGTCCCTCTTCTCTCTTCGTTTTTTCTTCTTTATTTCCTTCTTCCTTTTCTTCTTCATCTTCATTTTCATTTCTTTCGTCTCCTCCTCCTCCTCCTCCTCCTCCTCCTCCTCCTCCTCCTCCTCCTCCTCCTCCTCCTCCTCCTCCTCCTCCTCCTTTTCCCCTTCCTCCTCCTCCTCCTCCTCCTCCTTTTCCCCTTCCTCCTCCTTTTCCTCTTCCTCCTCCTCCTTTTCCTCCTCCTCCTTTTCCCCTTCCTCCCCTCCTCCTCCTCCTCCTCCTCCTCCTCGTCCCACTCGTGTCCACTGCCCAGCGTCATTCCACTCAAGTTCTCACTTCACTAACATCATTTGCATCAAGGCTGTTCTCTTCCTCTCCCCTCGGTTTCTGAAGACCCTCTTTACGCTGACGAATCGTAAATACAAGAATGAGATGAAAGATCAAAACTTTTATTTTTTTTCTGAATTGTATCAAGCGTTTTGTTTGTTTTAGGTAAAGAGAGTTAACTGTGACCAATGTAGAGAAGGTATGAGTGTGTCTGTGCAAGATTTTCAATTGATGAGATATTGCGTTTTTTATTCATGTTTGAGGGAGATGGAACGTCGGAAGGTGTTGGTTATATATTGTTTAGGTTGTTATATATTGTTGTTGTTGTTATGTGTGTGTTTATATGTACGAACACATATACATATACACAAATACACACATGCATACACACAACACACACACACACACATACACATACACATGTATGTATATATATGTGTATGTGTATATATATGTGTATGTGTATATATATATATATATATATATATATATATATATATATATATATATATATATATATATATGTGTGTGTGTGTGTATACATATATATGACAGAGAAACCATCGTAATATATATTCTGCGACCTACTTTTAATCATAATTCTATTTAGTACTATTAACCCTTTGAACACCGGCAAACCGATCCATTAAACCTACATAGTGTTGCCTTTTTCACAAATATTTTTTCCCATCGTATATTAATTCAATCGAACTGAAATTACTTAAAGCCAATCAATCATTTTGATCAAGATCTTTTCTCGTTAATGAAGACACAAAATTATGAACAATGATAGGTATATTGTTCTATTACATTTGTTTTATCTTCACAATTTATTCATGTTCTATTAAACGTTGTTCTTAATCATCCCGTTTGTCTTTGTTTACATCGGTTACACTCCGTTTACGCACAAGAAATCGGCCGCGAAAATCGTGAAACGATATGATCTTTCTTAAGATTTTCCCTGACACTAAGTAGCCAAGTTATTAAAGGTGAGGTCGCGTTGGTAGATCTTCCGTTGATCCTCTCATTAATTGTCGATTTTCCCATCTAATTGCTGTTAAATCTTTCTCTTTTCTCTCTCCGTCTGTCTCTGCCTCTCTCTCTCTCTCTCTCTGCCTCTCTTTCCCTCTTTCTCTCTCTCTATCTATCTCTCTCTCTCTCTCTTGTTCTCTCTCTCTCTCTCTTTCTCTCTCTCTCTCTCTCTCTCTCTCTCTCTCTCTCTCTCTCTCTCTCTCTCTCTCTCTCTCCTGAAGTGGAAGGAGGGACAGGGAGAGATTGGAAGGAAGGAGGCAGAGCGAGAGATTGAAGTGGAAGGAGGGAGAGGGAGAGATGGAAGTGGAAGGAGGGAGAGCGAGAGATTGAAGTGGAAGGAGGGACAGGGAGAGATGGAAGTGAAAGGAGGGAGAGCGAGAGATTGAAGTGGAAGGAGGGAGAGCGAGAGATTGAAGTGGAAGGAGGGAGAGCGAGAGATTGAAGTGGAAGGAGGGAGAGCGAGAGATTGAAGTGGAAGGAGGGAGAGCGAGAGATTGAAGTGGAAGGAGGGAGAGTTGAGAGATTGAGTGGAAGGAGGGGAGAGCGAGAGATTGGAAGTGGAAGGAGGGAGGGAAGGGAGAGATTGAAGTGGAAGGAGGGAGAGTGGGAGAGATTGAAGTGGAAGGGAGAGAGGGAGATTGG
This sequence comes from Penaeus japonicus, assembly GCA_017312705.2. Lineage (NCBI taxonomy): Eukaryota > Metazoa > Arthropoda > Malacostraca > Decapoda > Penaeidae > Penaeus > Penaeus japonicus. Next base: position 458,402 of record BOPN01000115.1, read on the forward strand.
AGTGAAAGGAGGGAGAGCGGGGAGAGATTGAAGTGGAAGGAGGAGAGTGAGAGATTGAAGTGGAAGGAGGAGAGGGAGAGATTGAAGTGGGAAGGAGGGGAGAGGGAGAGATTGAAGTGAAAGGAGGGAGAGGGAGAGACGGAGTGAAAGGAGGGAGAGGGAGAGATGGAAGTGGAAGGAGGAGAGGGGAGAGATTGGAGTGAAAGGAGGGAGAGGGAGAGATTGGAGTGAAAGGAGGGAGAGGGAGAGATTGGAAGAGGAAAGGAGGAGAGGGGAGAGATGGAAGTGGAAGGAGGGAGAGCGAGAGATTGAAGTGGAAGGAGGGAGAGCGAGAGATTGGAAGGGAAGGAGGGAGAGGGAGAGATTGGAGGAAGGAGAGAGAGAGATTGAAGTGAAGGAGGGAGAGGGAGAGAGATTGAAGTGAAAAGGAGGGAGAGGGAGAGATGGAAGTGGAAGGAGGGAGAGGGAGAGATGGAAGTGGAAGGAGGGAGAGCGAGAGATTGAAGTGGAAGGAGGGAGAGCGAGAGATTGAAGTGGAAGGAGGGAGAGGGAGAGATTGGAGTGAAAGGAGGGAGAGGGAGAGATTGAAGTGGAAGGAGGGAGAGGGAGAGATTGAAGTGAAAGGAGGGAGAGGGAGAGATGGAAGTGGAAGGAGGGAGAGGGAGAGATTGGAGTGAAAGGAGGGAGAGGGAGAGATGGAAGTGGAAGGAGGGAGAGGGAGAGATTGGAGTGGAAGGAGGGAGAGGGAGAGATTGGAGTGAAAGGAGGGAGAGGGAGAGATTGAAGTGGAAGGAGGGAGAGGGAGAGATTGAAGTGGAAGGAGGGAGAGGGAGAGATTGAAGTGAAAGGAGGGAGAGGGAGAGATTGAAGTGAAAGGAGGGAGAGGGAGAGATGGAAGTGGAAGGAGGGAGAGCGAGAGATTGAAGTGGAAGGAGGGAGAGCGAGAGATTGAAGTGGAAGGAGGGAGAGGGAGAGATTGGAGTGAAAGGAGGGAGAGGGAGAGATTGAAGGGAAGGAGGAGAGGAGAGATTGAAGGAAAGGAGGAGAGGGAGAGATGGAAGTGGAAGGAGGGAGAGGGAGAGATTGGAGTGAAAGGAGGGAGAGGGAGAGATGGAAGTGGAAGGAGGGAGAGGGAGAGATTGGAGTGAAAGGAGGGAGAGGGAGAGATTGGAGTGAAAGGAGGGAGAGGGAGAGATTGAAGTGGAAGGAGGGAGAGGGAGAGATTGAAGTGGAAGGAGGGAGAGGGAGAGATTGGAGTGAAAGGAGGGAGAGGGAGAGATGGAAGTGGAAGGAGGGAGAGGGAGAGATTGGAGTGGAAGGAGGGAGAGGGAGAGATTGAAGTGGAAGGAGGGAGAGGGAGAGATTGAAGTGGAAGGAGGGAGAGGGAGAGATTGAAGTGGAAGGAGGGAGAGGGAGAGATTGAAGTGGAAGGAGGGAGAGGGAGAGATTGAAGTGGAAGGAGGGAGAGAGGGAGAGATCGAAGAGGGAAGGAGGGAGAGGGAGAGAGTGGAAGGAGGGAGAGGGAGAGATTGAAGTGGAAGGAGGGAGAGGGAGAGATTGAAGTGGAAGGAGGGAGAGGGAGAGATTGAAGTGGAAGGAGGGAGAGGGAGAGATTGAAGTGGAAGGAGGGAGAGGGAGAGATTGGAGTGAAAGGAGGGAGAGGGAGAGATGGAAGTGGAAGGAGGGAGAGGGAGAGATGGAAGTGGAAGGAGGGAGAGCGAGAGATTGAAGTGGAAGGAGGGAGAGCGAGAGATTGAAGTGGAAGGAGGGAGAGTGGGAGAGATTTTCTGGAGGAAAGGAGGGAGAGGGAGAGATGGAAGTGGAAGGAGGGAGAGGGAGAGAGATTGAGAGAAAGGAGGGAGAGGAGAGATGGAAGTGGAAGGAGGAGAGCGAGAGATTGAAGTGGAAGGAGGAGAGGGGAGAGATGGGAGTGAAAGGAGGGAGAGGGAGAGATGGAAGTGGAAGGAGGGACAGGGAGAGATGGAAGTGAAAGGAGGGAGAGCGAGAGATTGAAGTGGAAGGAGGGAGAGCGAGAGATTGAAGTGGAAGGAGGGAGAGCGAGAGATTGAAGTGGAAGGAGGGACAGGGAGAGATTGAAGCGAAAGGAGGTAGAGCGAGAGATTGAAGTGGAAGGAGGGAGAGCGAGAGATTGAAGTGGAAGGAGGGAGAGGGAGAGATGGAAGCGAAAGGAGGGAGAGCGAGAGATTGAAGTGGAAGGAGGGAGAGGGAGAGATTGAAGTGAAAGGAGAAAGAGAAAAGAGCGAGAAGTAAAAGGAGGGAGAGGGAGAAAGGGAGAAGTGAAAGAAAGGGGTACGAAGCATGGAAGGAAACATGTTGGGATGAAGAAAGAGGAAGAGGAAGAATGTTAAGTGGATAAGATTAGAGGGGGAAAGGGATAGTGAAGTGGAGAGACGTAAGCCTATATTTATTTGTGTGTGTGTGTATGTATGTATGTATGTGTGTGTGAATATATGCATGTGTCTGTTCGTCCGTTTGTATATATGTACACAGACTTCCGTATGTGCTTGCATACATTCTAGCACCTCAATCTCTATTAGACAACTAATAAAACAAACAAACAATCAAACAAGGAGAACAAAGAGAGAGAGAAAAAGAGAGTTCTACAGCTCCCAACCTCAGGGTTTATGGACTCTGGCGACCGGCCGTGCTATGGGGAGCTAAGGAGTCATGTTCTTTGCGGTTGTCGCAACATCTTCATCACTCTCAGGACATCATATTCATGTCATCTCACTTTGGCATCGCTGCTGTTTACGTTTTGTTTTGTTTATTTGGCTGATTGCGGTAGTGTGCTATTGATGATATTGATTACGATAGCGATAATCCTTCCCCCTCTCCTCCTCCCCCTCCTCTTCCCTCCTCTTCCTCCACCCCCTTTCTTCCTTCTCCTCCTCCTCCTTCCGAGAGCGAAAGGGCGGTAATGGTGATAGTTATTTTGGTTGTGATTTGATGATCGTGATATCGATGATAGTGATAAGGATATTTTCTTATTGTAGTTGGTCTTTTATTTTCTATGTCCTCTTCCGCCTTCTCCTCCTCTTCTTTTTCTTCTTCTTCTTCTTCTTCTTCTTCTTCTTCTTCTTCTTCTTCTTCTTCCTCCTCCTCCTCCTCTACCTCCTTGCTCCTTATTTTCCTCGCTCCTTCCTCCCCTTACTCCCGCTTCCTCCTTCCTCTTCATTTTCTTTTCATCGTCCCTCTACTCCTTTCGTTTTTTCTCTCTTTCTTTTTTATTTCCTTCTTCCTTTTCTTCTCTTCATCTTCATCTCATTTCCTTTTCGTCCTCCTCCCTCCTCCTCCTCCTCCTCCTCCTCCTCCTCCTCCTCCTCCTCCTCCTCCTCCTCCTCGTACACCGACTCGCTCTTCCTCATTTCTTCCTCTTCTTTTTCATCTTTATTTTCTTTATCATCATCATCTCGTTCTCTTTCCTTTCCTATTCCTCCTCCTCCTCCTTCTCCACCCCCCACTTCCTTCCTCCTCCTCCTCC
>BOPN01000115.1:478811-491311 GCA_017312705.2 Penaeus japonicus
CCCCCCCCCCCCCCCCCCCCCCCCCCCCCCCCCCCCCCCCCCCCCTCTCTCTCTCTCTCTCTCTCTCTCTCTCTCATATTCTCATTCCCATTCTCATTCTCATTCTCATTCACACAGTCACTCAACCGCATATTGTATGAAGAGTAATGCAAGGTCCGTAAACACCTTATGAACCGTGATCTAATGTGTACGCGAGTAACTGTTGGATAAGAAATTATCCGTATGTGTGAAATTTCATTTCTGAAAGTTGTTTGTTTATTTTTTTAGGTTGCTTGGTTGTTGTTTTATGACTCTCTCGATCTCGTTCTCTTTCTCTTTCTCTCTCTTCTTTCTCTCTCTTTTCTATCTATCCATCTCTTTCTACCTAACCTACCTACTAGTCAATCAATCCATCCATCTTTCTCTACCACTTTTCTCTACATTTGACCATTCGTCATTTATTATGATTTTGATAAGATTAAAATAAATACACAGTGCTCTCCCGTAAAAATGTCCCTCTGGTGTTACTGTCCTCCGCCATTATGCCATTGTTTACCATGGGTCAGATGTGCAAGTATTTGCGGAGCGTGTCACCTGTCACTTATTTGGTATGTGTGTCAGCGTGTTTCTTTTCTCCTTTGTGTGTGTGTGTGTGTGTGTGTGTGTGTGTGTGTGTGTGTGTGTGTGTGTGTGTGTGTGTGTGTGTGTGTGTGTGTGTGTGTGTGTGTGTGTGTGTGTGTGTGTGTGTGTGAAAATGTGATCTTTGTTTACATTACTAGCATGCCGACGGTTAATTTACATGTCATTAACATGTAGATAGTAATAATCTCTCTTACAGTCAGTTGAGACTTCACGGGGTTGTAGAGAGAGAGAGACAGACAGAGAGAAAGACGAAAATACCAGTGAAGAGGGATAGAGATAAAAAAGGAACCAAGTATAGAAGGAGAGAGGACACAGAGGAAGAAAGAGAGAGAAAGAGTTGGTTCGTCTAGCAATGAGTGGCACTGGTTTGCGTGCTGCGTTCGTGCCTTGTCACCGAGCCCCCCTTGGACAGTGGTGGCCCTATGTAGCGTGAGTACGTAAGTGCCACGGGAGAGTGACAAGAGGTGGGTTGTGCCGGTAGAGTGAAGTAGAAGAGATAGTGGTGGGTGGAGAGGCTAGTGGGGGGGGAGGGAGGGATGAAGGAAAGTGCGAGGGTGAGGATGAGGGTGAGGGTGAGTACGAAGGGAAGAGGAAAGATGAGGATGAGGGTGAAGGGAAGAGGAAGGTTGAAAGTGAAGATGAGGGTGAGAATAAAGGTGAGACTTGTGGATGGGGCAGAAGAATTGGAGGGTGAGGGTGATGGTGAGGAAGAGGGTAAAGGTGAATGTGAGGGTGAGGATTATGCAGATGGACGAGGGGAGAAGGGATATGAGAGAGAGAAAGAGGAGAGAGAGAGAAAGAAAGAAAAAGGAAGAGAGAGAGAAAGAGAAAGAGAAGGAGAGAGAGAAAGAGAAAGAGAAAGAGAAAGAGAAAGAGAGAGAGAAAGAGAGAGAGAAAGAGAGAGAAGGAGAGAGGAGAGAGAAGGAGAGAGGAGAGAGAAGGAGAGAGAAGGAGAGAGAAGGAGAGAGAAGGAGAGAGAAGGAGAGAGAAGGAGAGAGAAGGAGAGAGAAGGAGAGAGAAGGAGAGAGAGAGAGAGAGAGAGAGAGAGAGAGAGAGAGAGAGAGAGAGAGAGAGAGAGAGAAAGCAAGCGGAGAGAAAGGTGTCACTTTACTAGCGTCAATAGATGATGAAGGCTATTTACTGTAGTGTCACTGTTGGAAGCGGCCACGGTGGTGGGAGTGACAACAAAGGTGGCGCCGCAGTTATTCGCGGCGGTTTGAGGTCCGGCGGGCGCGGAACCGAGAACGGATCGATTCCCGTCTCGAACCTTTCGGTCGATAAATGAATCGATAGGAAAAGAAATCTGGCGGAAGCAGGAGGCACGGGGGCTGGCCTTCTCCCCCTCAGCCTCTCCCTCCCCTTCTCTCTCTTTCTTTCCCTTCGCTTCCCTTCCCTTCCCTTCCCTTCCCTCTCCTCCCCGTCACTTTCATTTCATTTCCTTTCCATTCCCTTCATTTCCCATTCCTTCCCTTCTCTTCCCTTCCCTTCTCTTCCCTTCCCTTCCCTTCCCTTCCCTTCCCTTCCCTTCCCTTCCCTTCCCTTCCCTTCCCTTCCCTTCCCTTCCCTTCTCCTCCCCTCTCCCCTTCCCTCTCTTTCCCTTCTATTCTCTTCTCTCCTCTCCTCTCCTCTCCTCTCCTCTCCTCTCCTCTTCCATCCACTTCCCTTCCTCCCTTCCTTCCCCTCCCTCTCTCCTCCTCTTCCTCTCTCTGTCTTTCTCCTCGTGTCACCCAGACACTTGAGGATGGTTTGTGTTGTTGGGGCGTAGGAATAAAAGAAGGAAAAAAAAGGATGAATGAACATGAGTGAAAAAGGAAATGAGGACACATGTGAATATATGTATGGGGAGAGGGAGAAGGGGTGACATTCAAAAATAATCTTAGTCGTAAGTGCAGAAATTTCATCAACGGGAGGTAGAGAAAGAGACAGAAACAGAGACAGAGACAGAGACAGAGACAGAGACAGAGACAGAGACAGAGACAGAGACAGAGACAGAGACAGAGACAGAGACAGAGACAGAGACAGAGACAGAGACAGAGACAGAGACAGACTGATAGATACCCTTCATCCTCCACCCTTCACTCTTCAGGTCACGCTAGTTAGTAGAGAAGTGTGATGGAGAGAGAGGGGGGGCCGGAGGGGGGTATAGGGCAGGGGTGGGTATTGATCACGTGGTTGAGGGAGAGTTTATGTGCCAATTGTGCAGTAGGGGTTGGAGGTGCGGGGGGGGGGTAAGGTTGATGCCTCGAGGGTTGTTGGAGAGGGGTGGGTGGGGGTGGGGTTACAGTCTGATAGGGGGTGGGGGAGTGGAACTAACACGCTACACTATATTGATGTTTGTGTGTTTGTGCGTGGTATTCGTGTTGAGTTGGGTTCTCGTTTGTATCGATGTGTTTGTCGGTATGCATTTCTTAGTGTTGTTATTATTATTATTTTTTTTACGATTGGTGTAATGAGAGGCTTTCAGGGAAGTGTGTACATTGCCCGCGCGTGGCTTCAGTTAAATATAGGGTCGTGACACTGAGATATTAAGGCGGAGAAGAAGAATAGTGCGGAAAGAGGGAGATAGAGGGGGAGAATAGGGAAATGGGAGAGAGAGAGAGAGAGAGAGAGAGAGAGAGAGAGAGAGAGAGAGAGAGAGAGAGAGAGAGAGAGAGAGAGAGAGAGAGAGAGAGAGAGAGAGGGGGGGGGGGAGGAAGAGAAATAAATAAACGAATAGATAAATCAAAATATAAAAGAAAGCCCCCCTCCCCCCCTCCAGTAAAAAAGATGATTCCAAATGAAATTGAAGAAAGAGACAGGAAGACCAAGCACCAGAGGAACGGGATGGTATGGCTAAGAGGACGCGTCAAAAGGAAGCCACAGCGTTGTACCGGCCGGAACTTAGTAGCAGCCCCCCCCCCCCCCCCCCCTCCACCCCCCTACCACAGAGGCCTCCCTCACCTTGTAGGGTTGCCCAGGCTCCGTCCGTAACGCTGTCTGTTCCGGCCATGGTGGCACCTTCCACGACGACATCATGAACACCAGATTGTCACTGTATTTTTTGGTCGTTCCGGTCAAGGAATATTGTGGGACCCTATTTGCTTTTTTCTTATCTTTTCCTATCTTTTAATGCTGCCTTGATTATTCTTTTTCTTTTTTTCCCCCCCGGAGTATTTGCTCTTTATGTGCTATTAAGATTAAACCTTTATAGGTCCCGTAATGATATTGGATCCATTATCACCCACCAGTCGAAGCCTCTCCCCCTTTTCTTCTCTCTTCTCTTTTCCCTTTCTCCTCTTTCTCCTCTTTTTCCTCCTCCCCTATTCTTCTCCCTACATTTTTTTCCCTCTTGTTTACTCCCTTTCCACTCCTCATTCCCCGTTGATCTCCCACTCCCTATCTCCCCATCCACTATTCCTTCCTCACTTCCCCATTACTCTTCCTCTCCCTTTCCCGTTCTCTCTCTCTCTCTCCCTCCCTCTCTCTTTCTCCGCCCTCCCCCTTGTCCTCCACCCTCTTCTTCTTCCTCCTCCTCCTCCTCCTCCTCCTCCTCCTCCTCCTCCTCCTCCTCCTCCTCCTCCTCCTCCTCCTCCTCCTCCTCCTCCCCCCCTTTCCTCCTCCTCCTCCTTCTTCCTCCTCCTCCCCCTCCCTCCTCCTCCTCCTCCTCCTCCTCCTCCTCCTCCTCCTCCTCCTCCTCCTCCTCCTTCCTCCTCCTCCTCCTCCTCCCTCCCCCCCCCTCCTCCTCCCCCTCCCCCTCCTCCTTTCCCTTCCTCCTCCGCTCTCTTTCCCTTTCCCTCCCCCACTCCGCTTCCCCTCCCTCCCCCCACTCTCCCTCCCACTTCTCCCATTACCCGCATCACTCCCCTTCCCCTTCCCCTTCCTCCCTCTCCTCTCCCTCTCCCTTCATGTTGAACGCAACATTCCTACCAAACCTCCTCCTCTCCCTCTCCCTCTCCCTCTCCCTCTCCCTCTCCCTCCACCTTCAACACCGTCGCCCCCACTACAATGGCGCCACTGTCTTGAGAAGGTGTATGCGGCCGCTTACTCACTGGCCTTACTCACGTCGTCCTTCCTATCTGACTGTCTGGCTCATCGGAGGGGAGGAAAGGGAGTTAGTGAGTTAGTGAGTTAGTGAGTTAGTGAGTTAGTGAGTGAGTGAGTGAGTGTAAGGGAGGGAAGAAGGGAGGGAAGGGAAGGGAAGGGAAGGGAAGGAGGGAAGGAACGAACGGAAGAAAGAAGGAAGAAGGAAGAAGGAAGAAGGAAGAAGGAAGGAGTGTGTGAGAGAGGTCGGGCGGGCGAAAGACGCGAAGGGAATAGGGCATGTAGTGACGAATACAGAGGGAGAAAGGGAAGGGAAAGGGAACGGGGAGGTAGTAGGGATATAGGGCAATGGGAGGAGAAGAGTAGAAAGGAATAGGAAATTGGGGATAGGAGAGGAGGGCGCTGATGGGAAGAAAGGGGGAGTGGAAGAAGGAGAAGTAGAAGGAGAGGGAAAGAGTGGGGGGGGGGATGTGTTATCTGCGAAATTATAAGGAATCGCTGTAATCTTCGCCGGATTACAGGTTATTGTTGTAACGCGCGGCCGGAAATCTGATCGAACCCCCGTTAAGCCACGTTTGGTAATCTTTGTTGTTTTTCCTTGTTGTCAATTTTCAGGTTTTGATTTTTTTTTCTTTCGTATCTCACTTTATCAGTTTTTCTTAAAAATAGATTTCACTTGTGAAAAAAAATGCGCACAGGAGGAACCTTATTATAAAAGGGTATTTACCCCGTTAAGCCACGTTTGGTAATTTTTGTTGTTTTTCCTTGTCAATTTTGAGGTTTTGATTTTTTTTTTCTTTCGTATCTCACTTTATCAGTTTTTCTTAAAAATAAATTTCACTTGTGAAAAAAATGCGCACAGGAGGAACCTTATTATAAAAGGGTATTTTTCCTTATTGTCTGTCTTTTATTTTGTTGATATTGATTTGCCCTTCGTATACGATTTATCATTTCTTTATATTCCCCTCTTTGTGATAAAAAAAACAGGTTACGGACAGGAGGAAACTCATGATAAGAGAAGAGAAATTTCAGTGGAGCAGAAAAGAAGAAAATTCTGAAAGACAGGTTGATGAGGGATGGTGTGAGGAGAAAAGCGAAAGAGAAACGGAAGAAGAGGAGGAAGAAGGGAGAGAAGGAGGAGGAGGACTAGGAGAAGAGAATTAGAGGAGGGGGATAAGTGCTGATTTGCCTAATCTGTGCTGATTCTGAGGAACTGTGGGAGACTGAGAGGTGTAGAAAAGGAGAAGGAAGAGAAGCACATAAGAAGGAGAAGAAAAGAAACAGTAGAAAATAGAATAATGAAAAAAGGATCGCAAAAATACTACGATCGATCGAAAGAAAAAGTGAAATTATTGTGAAGTAAAACGAGAAAGAGTAAGCGAAAGAAAAAGCCCTGAACAGATAGAAATAAACAAACATAACGTGTCCTTGGAGAAGCAACGTCAGCAAAAGGGGTGCCATAGCTGGATGTGCTTGGCTTCACCCCCCCCCCCCCCACGCAACACCCCACGTAACACCCCACTCCTCCCTTCTCTTCCCCTCCTCCCCTCCCTCAACCCTTGATAGCCAGTGCGGGTTTCAGCCATGGTGCTAAACAGGTGAGTGAGTCACGAACCGTCTTGACTTGACCTTCTCGTGTGTGTGTGTGTGTGTGTGTGTGTGTGTGTGTGTGTGTGTGTGTGTGTGTGTGTGTGTGTGTGTGTGTGTGTGTGTGTGTGTGTGTGTGTGTGTGTGTGTATGTATGTATGTATGTATGTATGTATGTATGTATGTATGTATGTGCGTGTGCGTGTGCGTGTGCGTGTGCGTGTGCGTGTGCGTGTGCGTGCGTGTGCCTGGTGTCTATGTATATATCTGTATCTGTATCTGTGTGTCTGACCGTCCGTACATGTGTATCCACACCTTTGCTATTAGGTTAATTACGCGCCATAATTTTATTTCCCTCCACTTCCCCTTTTTGGCTGCACGCGTATCCCCATGCCTCATCCTCCATGCTCCTCAGCGTCCCCCACCCCTCCCTCATGCTCCTCAGTACTCCCCTACCCCCTCCCTTCGTATCCTATGCTCTTCAGTGCCTCACCCCCCTATCCCCCCATGCTCTTTAGTACCACCCCTTCTCCGTCCTCCATGCCCCCCCCCCTAGTGTCTCCTAGAAACATGATTCCTTGAGGCGAGATGGGCGGGCGCATGAGGGTCATACATTACCCATTATCAAGCTCAGCAGGCCGCATGAGGGTACTCAGCCCGCCCGAGCTCGCCGTCGCCACCGCTCTCCTGTTAGTCCTGTTATCAGTATGGCGACAGAGTGCCATACCCCCCCCCCCCTCCCTCTCCTCCGCCTATCATCCCTCCTCTCCCCCTGGGATCTCTCCCCCCCACCCCCACCTCCCTCCTCTTATCACTTCTTTTCCTATCACCGTCTCTACCTTTCACCCTCTCCCCTCATGTCACACCCCTTTCCCCCCTGTCACCCCCAGTCCTGTCGCAAACCCCTTCCCCCCCCTTATCGCCTCTCCCCTACCACATAACCCCACTCTGTCCCTTCTCTTCCCTCCCCTTCTCCTCCTCCTATTCCCTCCCTTCTCACATTCCTTCATCCCCAGCCCCCCCTCGTCCCCTCTTCCCTCCTCCCCATCCCCTCCCCCCTCGCCCCCTTTTCCCTCCTTCCCATTCCCTCCCCTCCCCTCCCCCTCTTCCCTCCCCTCCTCCCCTCTCCCCCCTCCCCTCCCTTCCTCCCCATTCCCTTCACTCCCTTCCTTCTCATTTCCTTTCCTTCTCCTCGCCCTCTCTTCCCTCCTCCCCATTCCCTTCCCTCCCCTCGCCCCCTCTTTCCTCCCCCCTCCCCTTCCTCCTCCCCTTCCCCCTCCCCTTCCCCTAACTCAGCGCCACACTTTTGAACTCGGCCCTCCTTCAATTATCCTTTTCTCATACACTTATTCATTCCCTTTTCCCCCGTTCTTGTTTGTTTGTTTGTTTTCTGTTTTTTTTCCTTCTACATTGGTTAGTTTTCTTTTCTTTCTCCGCCACTCCTCATGATGTCATACTATTGTTATGACGTCATGCCTTGTTGTCACGGTCGAAGGATTTTCCTCATTTCTCTCTCTCTCTCTCTCTCTCTCTCTCTCTCTCTCTCTCTCTCTCTCTCTCTCTCTCTCTCTCTCTCTCTATCTCTATCTCTATCTCTATCTCTATCTCTATCTCTATCTCTATCTCTATCTCTATCTCTATCTCTCTCTCTCTCTCTCTATCTCTCTCTCTCTCTCTCTCTCTCTCTCTCTCTCTCTCTCTCTCTCTCTCTCTCTCTCTCTCTCTCTCTCTCTCTCTCTCTCTCTCTCTCTCTCTCTCTCTCTCTCTCTCTCTCTCTCTCTCTCTCTCTCTCTCTCTCTCTCTCTCTCTCTCTCTCTTCACATGAACGAACGAAGTGGATAGTAGTGATAGTACGAACAGTTGATGGTTATGGTAATAGTGGTGATGATTGGAAAAGCTATGATAGTAATGTTGGTGGCGATGGGAATTATCAATAATGGTGCTGGTCTATTGGAATGATGATTGTGGTGACGGTGATGGTCATTATAATGATTGTGATAATGGAACGTTTACTGATGATAATGATGATTTGAATGATGATGATGATGATTATGATGGGTGAGGGATAATGATACGAACAGAATTAACCGTATGAATGAGACGAGACAACAAATAAAAATGTAAGTATTAAAATCATCGAAGTGAAGAGAGAAAGCTCGAGACAGAATACCTAGTGCGAGGAAGGGTGGGTGTCGAGGGGACTTAGATGGTGAATGTATCGTCGCGACACGACCGAGGGGAGGTTGAGAGGGGAAGGGGTAGACAGGGGAGGATGGGGGACATAGGTAGGGGTTAGGAGGGATTACACGGGGCATGGAATAGGAGGAGATAAGGGAGGGTGAGATTTGGTCAAGAATTTCCGCAGAGGCGCGTGGATTTCCTCCCTCCTTCTCCATTCCCTCTCCTTTCCCTCCCTCCATCAGATTACTTTGGGATTCCTTAGTTTTACTTATTCGCTCCATTAGGATGAGACTTCCGCATGCGTGCTTAACCGCAAGCGGAAATTTGAACACCGGTAAAAAGGCAGGCGACCGCCGCAGCCGCGTGGTGGGCGTGTTTTGAATGGTTGTTATTATTATTTGTAAAGTAAGTGGAAGATATTTCTTATGTTATTTTCATTTCTCTTCTCCACCGTCTTCCTCCTCCTTCCCTTTCTTTATTTTCTTTCTTCCTATTATTATTATTGTTAATATTATTAGTTTTTACTCTTCAGTCCCTGTGTATACTTCCCATTTGATTCTCTTCGTTTTTTTCTGTTTCTCCAGTTCCTCTCACTTCATTGCCTTCCTGCGTCGCCCCCCCCCTCGCCCTCTCCGGTTTAGCATCTCTCTTTTTCTTTACTCCCCTCTCTCTTCCTTCCCTCTTTTCCTCCCCTCTCCTCTTCCCCTCTCATCCTTCACCTCCCCCACTTTTTTTTCTTCACATCTAGTTCCCCTCCCGAGTTATTTGCATTAGCTGGAGTAAAACTACCCCGACTCTCCCTTCTCTTTCACCCCTTTCACCACTCGTACTCTTTCGTCGCTCTTTCAACTCCCCCCCCCCCCCCCCCCCCCCCCTATTGCCTTCCTTTCCCCTCCTTTCCGTTTCACCGATTCTCGCTCCCCTTCCTTCTCGTTATCTTTCTTTGAGAGGCTTGTTTTTCCTTGTTTTATTATATATATATTTTTTTTCGCTTTTTGTTATTATTCTTTTTGTTCCTCTTATTCTTATTTTTTTTTCTTTTTCCTCCTCCTCCTCCTCCTCCTCCTCAGTTCTTCTTTTCCTCTGACCCCGTACCTCATTTCTCTCATTCCTTCCTTTCCATCTCCCTTCCACTGTTTTTCTTCTCTACTTTGCCTTTTCTCTCCATTCCTATATAATCCGTTTTCCTAACCACAACTCTGCACCACTCCAACCTTCCCCTCTCCCTTCCCTCCATCCCTCCACGTCCCTTCCTTATCCCTTTCCCTCCCACCTTCCTTCCTCACCCCCATTCTCCCCCCCTTCCCCCCTCCCCCCCTCCCCCCCTTCCTCACCCCACCCTTTTATTCTCCTCGTCCCCTTCCTCTCACTGACTCGCTATTCTCTCCCCTTCACGTGACCCCTCTCTCACCTCACCCTTCCTCGTTTCCCCCCTTGACCTGGGTAGTCACGCGAGAAGTGTGGGCGGCTAAAATTCATGGGGGGGTGGGGGGAGATACGAGGATTAGGGAGGGAGGGAGGGAGGGAGGGAGAGAGGGAGGGAGAGAGGGAGGGAGAGAGTGAGGGAGGGAGAGAGGGAGGGAGAGAGGGAGGGAGAGAGGGAGAGGGAGAGGGAGAGGGAGAGGGAGAGGGAGAGGGAAGGAGGGAGAGAGGGAGGGAAGGAAGGGGAAGGAAAGGAGAGAGGGGAAGGAAAGGAAAGGGAAGGAGGGAAGGGAGGGAGGGGGGAAGGAGGGAAGGGAAGGGGAGGATAGAACAATCGGAAAACCCGAATCAGATGTAATTTACAAATTAGAAAGAGTTCTTATAATACGAGAAGACAAGGCAATCAAAGAAACAAACGCACACCTATGCGGACACAAACAGCAACACCTACTTACACAAACACACGCTCGCGTTGAAGAGAAGGCGTTGACGAGGAAGGTAAGGTCAGATTTGGTTCATTAGCATCATTTAGTCCCGACTGGAATTCGATACAGCTCGTTGATCAGGGGCGCTGTGCGGGGCTACGATCATGGTGTATGCAGGGTCTACGGTGTGTATGTGTGTGTGTTTCTATGCGCACATGCCCATGACACACGCACATACCCATGCTATACACACTGCCCATGCTATACGCACATGCCCATGCTACACGCACATGCCCATGCTACACGCACATGCCCATGCTACACGCACATGCCCATGCTACACGCACATGCCCATGCTACACGCACATGCCCATGCTACACGCACATGCCCATGCTACACGCACACGCACACGCACACGCACACACACACACACACACACACACACACACACACACACACACACACACACACACACACACACACACACACACACACACACACGCTACACACACACATGCTCTTGTTATACACACACACACACACACACACACACACACACACACACACACACACACACACACACACACACACACACACACACACACACACGCACGCACGCTACACACACACATGCTCTTGTTATACACACACACATGCTCTTGTTATACACACACACACACACACACACACACACACACACACACACACACACACACACACACACACACACACACACACACACACACACACACACACACACGCTACACACACACATGCTCTTGTTATACACACACACACACACACACACACACACACACACACACACACACACACACACACACACACACACACACACACACACACACACACACACGCACGCACGCTACACACACACATGCTCTTGTTATACACACACACACACACACACATATACGTGTACATATACGTACTGTATATTTCTTCATTCATATATAAATTTATGTCTATAGATGGATTCTATTTCGGAAAGAATAGTTGTCATTTCGAAAAGAAATGTCCACGGAAGGTGTGAAATCTGACCTGACTAGAGGCTTTGGAAAGTGTGAATGGTTGAAATGAAGTTGATTGATGTGACTATGCAAAAAGGCCGGTTGATCGTTATTTTTAAACAAAGGAGAGGAAGTTAATCAATCAAGTAATGGTCATGTAAGTTTCGTCGGGGGTTTTGCATGATGTGGCCATTTTTGGAAATGGCTAAAGTCGATGTAATTTAAGGGAGGAAAGGGAAGGATGGCGACGTTTAATTGAACATGATGATAAGCAAGATGAAACAAGAATTAGATTGTCAAATAAAATAGTGAAAGACGCAAACTAACGAATTGTAAAAAGAGACATAGATGTGACAGAGCACTCTTCATACTTTAAACAGCTAACAAACAAACACATAAGATCCTACCTATCTCTTCTTCAACAAACCAAACAATCAAATATAGAACCCCTCCACACACAAAAAAAGAATAATGATAAAGTAAAATGAAACGACATCAACAATACCAACACATCATGAAGCCACAGTTCGAAACCCCACTCCCCCACTCCCGCTCCCACCCCACCCCCACTCCACCCCCATCCTCATCCCCACCCCCACCCCCACCCCTCAAAAAATAAACAAACAAACATCCAAAACAAAGCATAAAGCAGGACTACACACGGAGGCACGGGAAAGCATGTCCTATTGCGTCATCGCGATCGATTGGCCGGGCGAGGATCGGACGTGTGTGCTCGTTGGGACGGCGACCCAGCTGATGAGGCCATTTCGTTTAACCTCTTTTAGACGACCTTCCTTGGCGATGGGTATTCAGGAGCTGTTGGCCTTGTTCTTCGGTTGAAACCATTTTTTGTTTTATTGTGTTTTCTTGTTGTTATTGTTGGTGTTGTTGTAACTGTTATTGTTGTAATCATTAATGTTATTATTATTATTATTATTATTATTATTATTATTATTATTATTATTATTATTATTAATTTTATTATTATGATAATGATGATGATACTACTGGTAACGAAGGCAATGGTGATATGGATAATGATAATGTTGATACGGATGATAAGTTATTATTATTATTTTTATTATTATTATTGTTGTTGTTGCTGTTGTTATGTAAGTGGCTAGGTAACTCCTCCCCTCCGTCTTTCCCTCCCTCTTTTCCTCCTCTCTCTCTTTCCTCCCTTCTCTCTCTCCTCCCCTCCTCACTCTCCGCCCC